>JAVYIG010003702.1:0-185711 GCA_035222895.1 Strongylocentrotus droebachiensis
GGAATGGACCTGTTCGAACTCAAAGGGAAATCGTTCCTGATAGTAGTTGACTACTACTCGAGGTGGATTGAGGTCAAACAACTCCAAGGTCAGTCAACAATGGCAGTGATTTCTTCGCTGAAGGAGATCTTTGCAGTCCATGGGATTCCAGACCTTGTGGTTTCAGACAATGGTCCACAGTTCGCCAACGAGAACTTCAGAAAGCTTGCTGAAGAGTATGGATTCGTCCATACAACCAGCTCTCCAAGATACCCACAAGCTAATGGTGAGGCTGAAAGAGGAGTTCGCACTGTGAAAGCGTTGCTGAAGAAGAACGACGACATCCAGTTAGCCCTTCTCAGCTATCGAGCGTCACCACTCCAAAACGGGTTAGCTCCTTGTGAACTTCTCATGGGGAGGAGATTGCAGACTCAGGTTCCTACTTTGCCGCACATGCTGCTGCCACGAGTACAACAGCCGGACCTGAAAACTGTGAGAGAGAAAGAGGAGAAGTACAGGTCAGATCAAATGATGACCTACAACAGACGTCATGACTCACGTGAGCTTCCAGAGCTACAACCAGGAGATTCCGTGTGGATCCGTGATCAGTCTCGCTACGGGAAAGTCACCCAGAAAGCGCAACAACCACGGTCCTACCATGTCCAGACAGAACATGGGACAGTACGTCGTAATCGCCGTGCACTGATTGCTGTCCAAGGTCAACCCACCAAGACCAGAGTGCCGGAGTCATCCATGAGCAACGATCCAGAGAGACCTGACGATTCTGATGAAAGCGACTCAACCGGTTCCCAACGTAACCAGCAGATCAACCGGAAGCAGCCTGAGGGAGCCTCTACACCAACAGCTGCGACAGAGACGCGAACGCGATCTGGACGACTCGTGAAACCACCAAAGCGACTGTCCATGTAATGGGTTAAACTTAAATACCAAAAATGGGATTAACTTTGCAGGAACTGAAACTGAACAAGACTTTAAAGGTTTGGACAGTGTTTATTTGGGTTTAATAGTAAACTGGAATGGACTCGGGACTCGAAGAACACAATTAAGGAGAATATCCGTGAACTCTTAAACAGGATTATATTTCGGATTTTTATTGGATTTGAAACTATTTGGAAATCAATAAGAACTCTTGAACTGTTGATAATAAGCTTGGGGGGAGATGTGGGAATATCTAATAACGTCTTTATACAAGACTATATATTTGCAACGTTGAAACGACGACACGAAGTGAAAGTAAAACATAACCAAATCGTATTACCCAAATGTGTCCAGTCTCCTTTTGTCGTCTGAATAATACTACACATAGAAGGGGCAAAGTTATTGAGTATGCATTGGAAAACCTTTGATCTCATTGACAAAAGAAAGAAAGAAAAAGAAGAAGAAGAAGAAGAAGAAGAAGAAGAAGAAGAAGGGGAAAAAAAATATGAGATTTTAAACTGCATTACCATAAATAGTTAGGAAGCATAGAAACTGAATAATATCTACTGTAGTCAAAACTACAGCTATAAATTGCTTACGTGTACAAATTAGTTTTGTTTAATTTCACATACAAATTAGCTGAAAGGGCGTCCCAAACACAATTTCTTGATTTTCTTAACTTTTGTATTATATAGGAATAAAAAAGCAACTTATAACGTATAACTTATAACTTATGATCACTACTGTCAGACAATTGCAGATTGGAATGTATTACATAACTCTCTATAATAGTAAAAGAAACTTTAAAAACACAATTAACAATAAACTTCCTAGAAACGTACATTGCTGGCCATGTATCTATACAATTGAGCCCATCAGCTGCCAACATAACAAATTGTATTATACGTATCCTTAAGTGATGATTCAAAGACAATTTCTGTTTAAATGGAAGCATCTCTAGGTTACAGGCTAAAATTGTAGGCTATAAGGATGTAAGAGCCAAATACTGTGAATAGCAATAATGGCCTCCTTGCATGGAAGCTGACAATATGAACACAATAAATCACTATATGTACATATATGTACTTGTGAGAAGCAATTACTTTTGTCTTTCTTGTATGGACCAACCTATTAGACTTTCATACAGGAAACCCTACCAGGATATCTTCAAAGGAAATGCCACTGTTAAAGTTGGCATAAGTGGTCAAAAAGATGCCCATCGAAAGGAAATGGGAACAAGTCTATAGCAATCATTCTTTAGCACACTACCAAGGTATAGGATACTCTGATTAACACTAGATTAGTGGGTCTGGTCTGGATCCATAGATATAGGTCAAAAGTTATACTCTAGCTGCATTTATACACTGATATTTTTCTGTACTTCAATAATTTCCAAGAAAAAAAAAGAGTCTGACTTTAATGGCTTGCTTTAGCTGGTTTGAGTGACATGCATGAGGGCTGCTGGCATGACGTAGGATTCTGTTTTACTGTAGATATACAGAGCAATATTTGCCCAGGTGATTCGCATTGCGAATTCTATTCATACTGCATGGAGAATAGAATGAATTCTGTGAATGTAACTCGGTTGGGGTCAATCAAAGATCACACTGAATTCAAATACGGAATAAGCCTGAAATATTTAGACATAAACATCATTTTTAACCCCATATCTTTTATCCTCAGCAATGGCATGAAACTTCTTGCTTGAATTATGAGTGTAATGGATTAGTTTTGAAAGTTAAATATTTTTTAATTCTCACTTTTCTTGGTAATTAATAGTTACAAATATTTGTATCATGAATCATTTCACAATATACTAATCAATGAATCGTAAAATCAATTCAAAAATATTTCAAGGTTCAATAATTATGAAACGGGGACTTTGAGGTCTCTCCCCCTACATAAAAAGTATACTTCCTTCTAAGCTCACTGCCTGCCCCCCCCCCCCCCTCCACCCAAGTCTCTCTCTCTCTCTCTCTCTCTCTCAATATTCTACCCTCCTTACTATTTTGCCTTACAGCTCTCACTCTCAATAATCTACCCTCTTTTAAATATGTTGCCTAACAGCTCTCTCTCTCTCTCTCTAAACTTCCTTTTTTTCTACATTTTATCTTCTCTTACTACCATCTCTGAGTGCTTATTATTCCATTCTTTTGTTCTTCTTCTTCTCTCCAATCCAATCTTATCTCCCTCTTCCTCTTTCTCCATCTTCCAGAGTGTATGTCTCTTTTGCTGTCTCTCCCTCTTCCTTATGCCTCTCTCTACCCCTCGCCCTCTTCTATACCTTTCTTTCTTTCTCTCTCTACCCATTCTTTCTCTATCTTATTGTCCCTTCAAGTATATTACCCCATCTTTCCATGATCCTTCCTCCTCCTCTTCCCCCTCTCTTCACCTCCCCCTCTCCCCCTCTCTCCCCCTTTCTCCACCCCCTCTTCTTCAGTATCTCTCTTCTCTTCACCCTCCCTCTCCTCTCTCTTTCTCTCCCTCTTTCTCTCTCACTCGCTGCATTAATTTCCTCATCTCTTCACACCTCTAGCAACATTTCTTTTTAGAATTAATATATTTGTCCATATAATCTACAGGACAGAAATAATCCACTAGTAAAATAGCTCATGGTCTATTAGTCTTTGGGTTGGTTAATCATGGTGGTAGACAAACATAAGATGTTTGCCTAGTTTGATTGATATGTTTGCTTAGTTTCTCCCTTTAAAAACACCCCCCAGGAAATACTCCGTACAGATACAGGATTGTAAACAAATTGCTTGCTATTCAATAATACACAGCACTCTTTAGGCTACCAGTAGGTGTGCCAGAGAGTGTGAGAGAGAGAGAGGGAGAGAGAGAGAGAGAGAGGGGGGCAGGCAGAGAGAGAGAGAGAGAGAGAGAGAGAGAGGGGGGCAAGCGGAGAGAGAGAGAGAGAGAGAGAGAGAGAGTGGGTTCATTGTCAGGAAAGAAAGGCAGAGTAAGAGAGAGAGAAAGAGAGAGAGAGAGGGAGATTAAACAATGATGGAATAGAGGTAAGAAAGCTAGGATTATACATATACATATTTATATGTGGAGAGAGAGAGATTTTAGATAGAGTAAAAGAAAGGGTGATAAACAGAAGAAGAAAAAAAGAGAGAGAAAACCAAAGAAGAAAAAATGTGAAAGAAATCTCAACACTTATTTACCCAACCTTTATAAGCTGTGCTTCTACTAAATGTAAATCTGAGCATTACGATTCAGCTGGGAAATCAGCGCTCTAGTTTCTATTCATGGCTAACAAGCAAAAGAACAAGGAAGTCGAATTCAATCCCACTGCTTCAGCACAGCAAAGGAAATCACATTACGGTTTCACAGCTTACACTTCCTCAATCAACGTTAAAGGGACAAGAACGTCTTTTGATAGTTTTTTACTCGATTTTCTGCATTGCTGAATATTTCTTGGCATCTCCCCTCATCTGTAATGATGAGGTACCCTTTGTCTGTCTCTTCCTCTCTTCATCTCTCTCTCTCTCTCCCTCTCTCACTCTCTTTCCATCTCTCTTTCGTCCCCCTTCTCTATCTCTTTCTTTCTCTCTTTCTCTCTCTTTGTCATTACTCCAACTCTCCCTCTCCTACACCTCTCTCTTTCTCTTTCTTTTTTAACAAAAATTTGAATTTGATCAATGAATTTTTATGAAATGTCTATATGTTTGATTTATGTCATATTTTGTATTATTTCACTTTGAATTGCAATTGAATTGTATCTTTGTGAAATGGATCGCAATTCAGCCATTGGCTGCGATGATCTTTTTTATTAAAAACCATTTCTATCTTCTATCTAAGATGTGCTTGAGGGAGAAAAAAAGGTGTTGTATCTCTGTCTGCAACCTAGTATTGGATCGTCAAGGGATGTATGACACATACCCCTGCAACCGCTCCTCGGTAGTAATTTCTTACACTAATTGGATTCTTAACTTTAATGCCATTGCAAACACCATACCCAACCCTAACCTTCATCCTATATCGGTATTCTAAATCATAATTGCAACCCTAATCCTATGTACTTTTGGCAAAATAAAGTCAAAAGCAATAGTTGTTGGTGCAAATTTAGGATCACCATCGTTGAGACCAAGACCAGACATTCAGTTGTTTTCATCCTGTGCTTTGACCAAATGTTAACCTTGATTAACGATTAATTAAGTGTTTGCACACTATGCACTTCAAATGAACACTTCAAAAGTGATGATTAATTGCTACTTGATACATTGAAGAAAAATACATAAGTGAATGTAATCATTTATATTTAAACTTACTGAGAAGGTTTCATTTTTGTTTTTTAATTGATTTGATTATAAATGAATAAAATACCATTGAAACAAATGGCAACCAATTAAAACTACATTGAAAGATAGATGCACAGATCAATGTTTCTCAATGAATTTTTAAATTCCTACTGCAAAATACTACATATATCAAACAAACAGTATGGGAATTTCCAAACAGATTTATTAATTTGTTAATTTCTAAAAGTATGCCTAATCCTTTCATACCGGACTCTCTCCAGCTTTTTGTAATTTATATATATCACAGTATTCTACAAGCATTAAAACCATGCTTGGATGTTTAGTCTGTGAAAGGAAGTGGTACAGAAACCTTCTAAGTATTAACCCAATACGGTCTAAGGGTATTTGATTTCATGCATGGATAGAATATACTGGTATATCCATTTATTTCCTCTTCACAGTGACTAAACATATACACAAGGGATTAAAATTAGTCACAAGCTTTGTGAAGTTTATGTGTGCTTGCTTCCTTCTTTCTTATCATATTTTTTTCTCATGGGGAAAGAAAATAAAGGTCATAAACATTTATGACAGTTGTTGGCCTAATATTGGAACATGCAATAAATTGGGGGGGGGGGGCATAGAAATGACAAGTTTAACATGTTCATTTCGTTTCCTCTTTGCATGTTTATGACAGACGGATTGACTTGGGAAAGAAAATGTTATTTCAACCTTGCACCAATTTGTGGAGTCATGTTTGTGCATGGTACATTCAAGGGCCATTACTTAACCAAATCATATAACTGTGTTTGTATAAAGGTTTATTTAAGAAAGAAATTTTTATAATTGGATGGAACAGAATATGCACTCATCCTGAATGTGCATGTTTTACATGCCATCTGGTCAATTGCATGTGCAAATTATCAAATTATCAAATAGTGACCAGTGATGTTTTAAAAATGCAATTAAAGACAATCTTGAGGGGGTACAGTGATGCGAATCTACAGCGAATCTACATCTACACGAGCATCCAATATCTTTCATCGATTTCAATTTTCTTCCAAATTTTCTAATTTGCATTTCAAAAAGATATTTTCATTTAAATTAAAAAAAGAAAAGGAAATATTATATACCGGTAGATCAAATAATAGGTATGGAGTTTTGCTTCTGGTATTTAGATATAAATACGGATTTACTTTGTTTTGATGGCCCTCACTACATATATAATCAAATTTATTTTGAATTACACATGATCAAGATTAAAGAGAAAAATACATGCGTTATTCCCATCACTAAAAGGAGCAGTGCTAGAAGAACTATCCACTCAAAGGTTTCAGCATTTCATCATAAACATCATTAAAAATCTTCACACTATTGTCTCTTTAATATTATATTCCCTCGAAAAAGATATCTTGCGAGTCATGGGAGTCAATGTCTAAATAACAATCATAAACATGAAGCCAATAAGAACTTAAAAATACTCTCAACTCATTTCATCAAAGCAAACCATAGAGTGCAGCTTTAATTGAAATCTGATATGTAACCCAGCATCAAGGCATCACAACTTGCAATCAAATTAAAGCGATACACATCCTGGGAGACCAAGATATTTATGGCACTGTATATATCTTGTCACATGATGGCGCTAGACTAGAATATTCAATGGACCTGACATTCTCTTATCTCTAACACACTATTGGGGGTGGGGGGGGGGGGGGAACTATACGTGTGCTCTTAAGTTGATAGGACTTATAGGTCTTATGCAATTATCATTTAAGATTTGGAATCCAGTAGATTTTTTTTTTTGGGGGGGGGGGGGGGGGCATGTGCAACAGAAAAGAGTGAGGAAAGCAAAATGTTTTCCCCATTTCTAATTTAACACACCATTTCCATATTTTCTCAGGAAAAAAATATCCTTCACATTTCATGCCATTTCATTAAAACGGAATTATTAAATCATTTCTTTGCAATGATCTTGCTATTACATACAGTTTGATTACAGTAAAAAAAAAAAAAAAAAAAAAAAAAAAAAAGCCAACATATTTTCATGACCATAATTGCCCATAAGTATATCAATTTGCATGCAGTACAGGCCCCCAAATCAAAGTAGCTCATCATCAAAAGCAAACCACCTTCACATCAAAACACCAACATTTCACATTCCCTTATTTTATTCTACGCCTGATCATTCATCAGGCACATCACGACACCCACATAAAAAAAACCTTATTATACATGTATGATCAGTGCAAACAAGACAAAACATGGGATAGTCGCACATTTGATATTTTTACACTCAATAGTTTGAACAGAATGAAAACTATTTACAGCAGCCTTACATGAAAGATACACATACAAGGCAAGCTATGGACAAAAATGGTATGGTTCGACACAACAGCATTTCAGTGCACGTGGGCTCCTAGATTTATAACTGGACTCCCTGTGAATTGTTTTCAGTGTAGAACATAGCAAATGGTGCCCTGCAAATGTTTTCTTCATGCTCCAGCTTGACAACACAGCAACATTTTTGTACAAACTGGCAACCTTTTTGGGGGGGGGGGGGTGACAGAATTGTATACTAGCCTCACAGAGAGTATCAAAATGGTTAAGATATCCACATGGGCATGTCCAGGGTAGTCTGTCCCATACGTTAATTCTTGTAATCCTGCTAATTGTAGTATTCACTAGATAACCCTACTATGTAGAGCTTAGATCACACCAAATATCAAGGAAAGTGACACTTCAATGTCAACTTTTTGTTTTTGTTTCCAATGTTTTTGGTAACATATAGGGCAGCAATTGACCAAACACTTTAGCCTTGCCCATATGGTAAAAAGCATACTAAGACAGAAAGAGAGAGAGAGAGGGAGAGAGAGAGAGAGAGAGAGAGAGATAGAGAGAAAGGGAGAGAGAGAGAGCTAGAGATAGAGAGAGAGGAAGAGATAGAGAGAGAGATAGGGAGAGAAATGGAGAGAGAAAGAGAAATATTGACAGACAGACAGACAGACAGACAGAGAGAGAGAGAGACAGAGACAGAGAGACGGACAGACACAGAGAGAGAGAGGGAGTGACAAGAATTTCTGTTTTGGCTCACCCCACAATGACAAAGGCGAACTTGAAGAGCTTGAAGACACCGAGGAAGATGAGCTTGATGACGCCGAAGAAGAGCCTGAAGAGCGACAGGGAGCGGATCTGCTTGATGTTGTACTGCGAGCTGCTGAAGAAGTCTCCCATCAGCCTGCGGATGTTGGAAGGCCTCATGCCCCTTACCAGCCACACCAGCCAGTTGTTGGAGTCCCGGCTGGCGCCAAAGGTTAGCAGGCTCATGAAGACCTCGGGAAGGCTCTCGCCGGTGTCGCTGATGCTGGTTGCGTGTTGCATCTGTGAGGGGGGGAAATTACAGGTCGTTGGAAGTTAGTGGTGGAGAATGAAATATACAATTTCAGGATCTATAAAGTACATTTGAAAACATACCTCTACAATTCTGAATTCGTTCAGCACCTGATATCCTCTGGGAAAGGCACCATGTAAATCCAATTATTGTTATTATTGTTACAATTTAATGGTAATTCCCAAAAATGTATTATTATCATTCTTCTTGCACACAGTGTAATACTATTAAAAAGTCTTTTATTTCAGGCGAGAAGATATCCATTATTAAACAAAGACTTGATACTTTTATTGCTCTTTAGGCAACGTTTTCCTGACAAGGGGTAATGATATTATGTGACGTTCAATCATTCGCTACCAACCTACTACCAAAACTAAACCCTACCTGTACATGTATGTACCTGTACTATCTGCCTATAGGAACTCCTTTAACTCTGCCAGAGCAGTAAGCAAGTGCAGTAATCATCATTTTTAAACGAAAATGCTGACTTGTTAATCTGTGTATCACTGCCAAATCACAACTAAATGTGCTTGCCATAGCTATAACCTATTGCATCTCTGAGCATGATCATTTAGAGAAGGTAAGGAGAGTAAAGCTCACCTCAAAGATGGTGTCCTCACAGAAGTTGACAAAGTCTTCCAGTTTCTCCTTCTCACCTCCTTCATTGACCACCTCGTGGAGGAACTGTTGTTTAGACTCCTATAACACCAACAAACAATAAGACAAACAAACACATGAATCAACAAATCAATAATTACTGGATACATACAATTAAACATGCTATTCCTATATACATGTATTAAGCTATAATGAACAGTGTATACCAATTTTTCAAATCCAAAAATAATTTGCTTTTAATAGGAATAATGCCCCCCCCCCCCCCCCCCCCCCACTGGTACTAGAAAAATCTCAAATACCCCGGCCTCATTAGGGTTAAGCTGATGTTCTTCCCACTAGCTTTGTCACATCTCATATATGGGAGTAATATTCTTATAAATGAATGAAATTGTACCTTGATCTGAGGTTTCTCCCATTGTGCCTTGTGTGATTCTGTGATCTTGAAGTACACA
This sequence comes from Strongylocentrotus droebachiensis, assembly GCA_035222895.1. NCBI lineage: Eukaryota > Metazoa > Echinodermata > Echinoidea > Camarodonta > Strongylocentrotidae > Strongylocentrotus > Strongylocentrotus droebachiensis. The sequence continues at coordinate 9,627 of JAVYIG010003702.1, forward strand.
CGCTCAATACCCCTGCTGCTGCCTGCAGGTGAAAAAAAGTATACAATAAATTGAATGATTGAGACAAGACATGATTGGTACACATTTGCAACATACATGTACCGGTAGTACCTGAAATTATTGATAAACAAATTCAGATTATTACTGTATGTCATATCATGAACTTACTAATATCTGTAATAAATGAGATAACCCTATTAAAGTTGAAAGACATACATTCTTTATACATAGAACTACATGTATAAATACTGGTCCTACAATATCATTATTATTATCACATGGGGATTGATTTAATAAATAGTAATATGAAGAAAGTAAACAAAATACAAAAACAGATATTTAAGTTTCAAACAAAGTAGAGTTTTGTGAATCACAACTGTGAGTCAACCCATTCAATATCAAAGAGAGAGATATCTTATAACGGAAACTCGATTGAATTGATGCAGAATGAAAAGGAAATTGTATCGAACAGGTTGACAATAGTATAACATAAAGCAGTTTTGATCAAAGTAATATGGCACTGCATACAAATTCACAAGTGCTTTTAACTTTTGAAGATCACAACTTTCCTCTGTACCCTCCATTGCTGCTCCCAAAATATTTAACTTCACAAACATTTCAACTTGAATAAAAAAAAAAAATTGGCCACAGCAGTTGTACAGTAGATGCATGACAATCATGGAAAGAGGGAGGGGCAGGGCAGAACTCACCCATGATCTCAATACGACCCAGGTAGGGTTCAAAGTAGGTCAGCAAGCTCTCTGCTTGCAGTAAGAACCGCTCCAATCTGTAAAACAATTAGAGATAATAGTACAGTGAAACCTGTATATAAAGACCGCTCAAGGAGACAAGAACAGCAGTCTTTATGTACAGGTTCCTTTAATACATGTGTCCATGTAAATCACCATCAAGGGAGACAAAAAATGTGGTCTTTTTATACAGGTGGTCGATAAAACAGGTTTGACTGTATTTGATATTAATAGAAATATATCCCACTTTTCATACATAAAACATAAAAAACAATGCTGTCTGTTATTAACAATAAGGGATAGAGCAACGTCGATCTGGCACTGCTCAGTGGCTGCCGGGCTCACGATCGATTGGGCAAAAAGAATTTCCGTTTCGGTTTAATAAAATTTGGAGTGGACTATTAGGCTATTATTATTATTATTATTATTAAACTTGCATGCTTTCACACAGAGTAGACAGCTTTCTGGCTCTCTAAAGACGACATAGTAACAGTCAATTGTATCATGCTTCTAACTAATTTTCATTTATGATTTTGATTACTATTGCATAATCATGTTCCTTCACAAAGACAGGTAGCATTGACTTTAATTGTATTTCCTTTGTTGCACGATGAATGAAGATGATCATTTATAAACTGAATACAAACATTCTCCACTACACTGTGATAATGTACTTCTTAAAAATTCTTTTTAAAAGAATGCAAAATAAATTTCTGAATATTTATTTACCTTCTTTCACCTGGCATGTGATCATTTAGGTTGGTCAACAGCACTGCAAGATTGAAACCTGAAATTCAGAAGGAAGAAATATATCTTAAGTCCTAAATGATAAATGGGACTTGCCGGGATTAATGAAATTATACATTCTAATCACATCAATTATTGGTCTAAGGGATATTGGGTCAAATATTAAGTAAATTCCAAAAAGATTATGAAAACAAATACATGTACATTGTACATGTAAATAATCGTCTACTAGAGTAAGTTTTCAACTTTGCAGAGCATGGCAGTTTGTTTTATGAAATAAAGTGTAAAAAGGGTGTAAATACTCTTGAATACACACAATCATGAACACGTTTCTGCTGTAAATCAGTGACTCCTATGTACAGATCATTCTTACAATCTTACAAACATGTTTGTTTGTAGTAATATATAACATCTCAAGGACGATTTGGAAATTTACTACCTAACTGAGGACTTACTTTTTCTTTGCAAATAGAGCGCCTAGATATAATTATGTACTCCTATGTGAAAGGGTCTCAAATTTAAAAAAATTTACAGGGTTCATGAACCGAGGATCTCCTCGAAATGAACAAACGCAAACATACCCACAAACACCCACACACAAATAGATTTAAATACAGTAACATTCATTATTATTAATCAAACTATAGTAAGGCTGGAATTATTTCCTATACCGATATCTTGGGCTGGTCCGTGGAATCTCTCTGTGAATTCGTTGAAGTCGATCCTTCCATCGTTATTCCTGTCTGCACACTTCAACAGGTAGTCAATCTCATCTCTATCAATATAAAAAATGAAATAAAATGAAAAAATCTTAGTGGGTAAAGGATATAGTGACTTTGCATTTGCTCATGTATTGAAAACTCCAATGCATCCCATCATGATCCTAAATAGAACACCATCATGAAACAGATCTCTGTAATATGCATTTGCTTGTGTGGTGCCAATTTGATGGTGTTAAATGTATATATAGATACATCCTCGCAATACTTCCAGTAAAAAAAAATTGCATTCTGAATGATGACCAAAATTAACAAAAGCTCAGTAGGTTTATTCTATATTGTTTGTTTTGTTTTTCCAATATGATTATTATTCTTAGTAAGTTATCATTTCTAGTACACTATTCTCGAGATTTACATAATAATAACAATAATAATACATGAGATTTATTGCCATTATACATTTTAATCAAATGCTCGAGGCGCTTCAAAATATAAGGGAACACATTACATCATGACAAAGAATCGTGTACATTTACATAAGAAAGAAAATGCAAAAATGAATGAATGAATGAGTCTGTCTTCAAAACGCGAAACTGAACAAATGGGAACTGTTGAATACCCAATTACATCATGATGCTTGTTCCTACAAAGTAATGACTTACACTGTGTACATCTTCTGTGCCTCCATGGCCTTCTGAAACTCTTTGTGTGAGATCCAACCATCTCCGTTAGCATCAAATTCCTGTCAAGAAAGAAATACAACTTGATTTACTGTATAAGCTGATATTTTTTTGCGTACAGATATTTTCGCGAATGACATGCTTAGAGACATATTCATGAGTCGTTGCTTTCACAAATAGCACACAGCAGAATCAATGAATGGGCATGATGTATTCATAAACTTTCTTACGCCAACACATACACACACACGCAGACTCGTTCACGTAAGTACACACACAAGTTTAGGCAGCCCATCGCACCACATACAGCCGGTTACGTAAGACGGTTACGTGCCTGCGTCATGCAATCTGTGCAATATACGCACGAGGAGAGAAGGAACACGCAGGGCGGGAGGCGACAGTATTCCATAACGAACATAAGGCAATTACTAGTACTAGTATAGTACAGTAGCTAGCGATCGAGAGGATGCAAGCACATAATTTTTATGCAGATATCTTTGCGCTTTCGTATGATGATGTGCCAATATTTTTGTGTGATGATAATTTCATGGAAAATAAATCCCTCGCGAAAATAACAGCTTATACAGTATTACTTTTTCGAAACAATACAAGAAAACACTGAAACTATTCAAAATATTAGAAGTACTTTTCTCCCTTTAAGTCTATTTACAAAGAACATTCTGATTATGCCAGGGTTTCATTCACAACAAAGAAGTAAAACATATTTCATGTTTCTCAATGAATACCAATCTCTTTAAGGGATTGGGTATCTTTGTCTCAGATTCTAAACAAATTCCTGGATTTAGCTCATGCTGCAATCATAGTTATAAACCTTTAGGTCAGTCAGGATTCCCATGACGCTTACAAGCCGATCGCCCGTCTAATTTTCAAGATATTCATGATTGGAATTGGAAATTTCAAAAACCGTTTTCCCAACGGTTTTTATAACACTACCATCTAATGGGGGAAATGAATATGGTAAAACCAGTCACTCAAAGATTTTACTTTTTTGAAGCACTTCATGATCATTTTGAAGTGCAATTTTTTTAGGGCTACAATATTACACCATATCACAGACGCTGATAACAGGTAGGACCATGCATCTAATTAGATTTAGCATTCTTAAACGATCCCTTTAATACTCACCCTAAATGCATCGGAAGAGGAAAGGTCTTTTAGTTTGAGGAACATGTCAAAGAACTTCAAGATCATCTGCAGATACAAACAATGGGCAAAATTGGCATGTCAGGAATGCTGCAAAGACTTGATGCACTGTACATGTACACATACAATGTACATGTAGCAATGATCTAAAGAATATCACTTGTAAGAGTGAGATTTTATCTTTTTTATCTTCATTTGTAAAACACAGATGATAATGTTGATATTATGACAAATAATGAAGACTTACATAATTTCACAACGCTAAAGGACATTTTTCCATGAATGTCTTTCCTTCACTGCATATAACACGTGCATGTATCTATACACAGCATTTTTCATAGATTGCTGTTCTAACAATACAATTCACTTTTCAAGGTGAGGAGGAATATTTTCATTCAGCAAGGTAAAAACCACTTTTGTTTTCATTTACGATGGCCATGCAATTCACAATAAAAAATATAGTCTGTTTCAGAGAGGGTAGGGCATTGACTGTTCATTTAAAAATACGAGTTAACACCCTTGTGGCTCCAAGAAGACAATATCTTCTATTTTGGGGAACCATTAATGTAGATATACAATGTAAAAGTGATCTATCCTGACATCGTGTCGGCTTACCTCCAAGTTAGATGATGACTCCACCAGAGTGTCTACCATCTGTTTGCCAGTGGTACCATGCATCACATTACCTGTCATGAAGAAACATTTAAAAAATCATATTATGCAACTCATACTACTCATAACAACAACAACATTTGTAATGAGCCAAATGCACTTGAAATCAAATTCTTAAAGTACACTAGTGATGAAATGTTTCAATAACTCAACAAGAATCTCACTATAACTAGCCCTAAGGACTAGGTGGTAATACGAAATATGATATAGATACCACCTAACTTTAATTGGCACCCATACCCCTGCATGAAGTGTGATGTAAACAAAATCTAAAATGTATTAGTGTACTAACGAGCACGCATATGAATTTGTTATTTCATTGTTTTGTTTAGGGCATAAAGATGGCAACAAATAAAGCACTCTATAAGCCTAAAATTAATATAAGAAAAAAAAAAAAGTCATTAATTTGAATAAAGTGTTTTTTATGATAAAAAGATATATTTTTATCTGACTAGGCGTTGTGGCGTGTGCCTGTAATCCAGCTAACAATGGAAGTTACAAACTGATTTAGCAGAGGACGCAGGTTCAAAACTGAGTCACGTCTTTTGGATGGTGACGTTTAAAGTCGGTCCCCAGACGTATATTAAAATAATCATATCTGATTGATACACGTCTGTAAATACATACCAATACACACACACACACTGACCTTCAAGCATACTGAGCAGCATGACGACCATCTCCTTGTGGAGGTTGAGCAGCTCTCGGAGGAGCTCCAGCTGACTGGTGTCCTGGGACAGCTTTTTCTGGAGGTTGGCAAAGATGTGGAGGAACCCAACCACAGCATCCCAGAGACGACTGTGGGCCAGGGCTAGCTGGTTTCCAGAACATGGACCCTGAAGGGGAAAATGGTTTGAGGAAGAAAGGGAAAATGACTTTCTGTATCCTAATTGAAAATAACAAAATGGATGTACATGTACATGACTAAGAACCCTTCTGAAGGTTGGCGAAGATGTGGAGGAACCCTACAACAGCATCCCAGAGACGACTGTGGGCCAGGGCTAGCGGGTTTCCAGAACATGGACCCTGGGGTGGAAATAGTTTGAGAGAGAAGCAACAACAAAAAAGAAAAGAAAACATGGATTACAACCTGTATCCTCACTGAAAATAATGAAATGGAGGTACATGTAAGGGACTAAGAATTCTTTTGGAGGTTGGCAAAGATGTGGAGGAACCCAACCACGGCGTCCCAGAGACGACTGTGGGCCAGGCCTAGCTGGTTCCCGGAACATGGATTCTGAGAAAACAGATTGATGGGAAGAGAAATTAGGTGAGATCTTTTTTAAGTTTAACATGACATTATGGACATCGGGACTGAAAAGTTTTCTTCTGGAGGATGGCAAAAATATGGAGAAACCCTTCCACAGAATTTTATAGACTGAAGGCTGGGCTACTGGTTTTCGGAAAAAGGACACTGTGGGAAGAGATAGATGATGAGAAGAAAGAGAGAGAGGGGGAGAGAGAGAGGGGGAGGGGAGGGGGAGAAAGAGAAAAGGAGAGAGAGAGGGGAGAGAGGGAACGGTGAGAGCAGAAACCACTATAATACTTTTTAAATGATCTGACAAACACAGAGAAGAAGAAAAGGTGTAGTAACACTTACCTGTATGTATTCAGTCAGGGAACTGAAGACTTGCTTCACTACCTTGAATGCCCTGGAGAAGTTCTCTCGACCCTGTTGCAAGAGTAAAATAGTAAATCTGTCGTGCCTCAAAAGACAAAGTAGAGTTATGAGAATTCACAGAACTTCTATGTTTCTTAACAAGTACTTACATACATGTTTTTATTTCATATTTGTTTAATTTCTAATTGTATTCTCTATTCTTCATTGAATTCAATGGTTGTTAGTTTGAAACAATTGAACACTATTATAAAGCCTAAGATCAAATCAGGCTAGAGACTGAGGAAAATTCCTGATATGCCAAAATAAAATTGAATCTAACATGTTAATCAACTGGTCACAGATATGTCCATCCATGTTCATGCTTTGGATTTTAATAAACATCTGACATTTAATGGACATTTTTGTAAATGTTATTGAAGAATAATCCAGTAAAAATGTCTTCACTATGCAAAGAAGACCATTTTCTACATAATGATTGACAACTTAGAAAAATAATAGATCCTTTCTCCTTCCAATATTTAAAAGGGTAAAACACATTTAAAGACAATGAAGGGTCTTGACAACCTGACACTGAGTGTACCTTGGAGAGCATACCGACATAAAACCATGTATCTGAAAAGGTCTCCAAGGCCAATGTTACATATCATTACACTATATAATACACTTCTGAAATATACCACTACTGAATAAATACACATTAAGTATTTACAGCATACAAACGAGAGAGAGATAGTTACCTGAGCATCGACAACATCTTTGCCAGAGTAGTGCCAGTAGAAATCACTGATTGATTCCTATATGAAAATGATATTTAAAAAAAGAAAAAAAAAGACTTCAACTACAAGTACATGTATGCACATAAAATCACTGTAGGAAAACAGAATTAATTTGACCATTCGTTCAAATTAAGTGAATAAAAGCTCATGTACACTGTATGTATTCACTTTCAGAGTAATTTTTTTATTTTTACCTAATACCCTGAAACATAGCAGACACTGAAATGATGTGATCATTAGAAGAATTACAGCTTAGATAGAACTAAAACTTAACGCACAGAATCCTCATATCTAATCGTTTCAAGACTTTTATATATATATTCAGTACTGCACGTTTTGTCTCGGAATTAGAATAATTTGCTACAAATGAAATTAGAATATGAATCTTGAATAAGAACTTGGGTAATTCATACGAACATTAATAATTCAAATGAGCATTCTAAAAGTTCACTGACCTGTAGTCCAAGAATATAATTAATTTCACACTTTTGTTGTTGTTTGTAGTTATCATTATTAAGGCAATTTTCTTGTCTTTTAGGATATATTCTCTGAATGGAATTGGAATATGAATCTTGAATAGGAACTTTAGAAATTCATATGAACATTATTTAATAATTCAAACAAGTAATCTAAACTTTCACTGACCTGTAGCCTTAGAAGATAATCCACAGTGCAGATGATGATGTTGACTGTCGTGTGGTTACCTGCTTGTGTTCTCAAATAGTTCTGAAATTCTGATATTGAACCAAAGCAAAAGGAGAAAGGTCATTGTATGAACTTTCTTTAAATAAAGGACCCATCAATGAAGCAATACTTAAAAAGTCTACGTCCTGTTTATAGCAATATCAAGTTACAAGAATTGATATAAGCTACTGAAATCAGTATACAGTGTTTGATTCATCACAGATCTTTCAAACTGACAAAAAAAGTATTATTTACAAAACAGGGCTCCTATTCTTTGAATGATGATGCTTTTATTGATATGTTTTTCAATAGATCAGTCAATACTGACATTAAGGTAGACAGTGTATGAGCCTATGAGGAGTAACTCTCAAGCCATACACAAATTTCAGGATTAACAAAGTAGACACAAGTCAATGAAATTCATGACCTTTAGCTTATAGAAGCTTAGAATTATGTAGGCATGTCCAAAGTACAGTATTTGGTCACTTTGTGTCCCATCTTTCAACAAGTTTAACACAGAATAATGAACACAGGTAGCACCAAAGAAACTGTTCTCCTTATTACTTACAGGTATTCTTATACAAACTAGAGCTTTCAACTTACTATGTACCTTGTGTAATGCTATTAGCAGTGCCCTGAAACATCAAAATTGACTTATAATCAATTGTAACAATTTTGGTATCTCCAATCTTGCTGAAATTAACCATATCTTCCTATGTACCTTGTGTAATACTATCATCAGTTCCTTGTAAAATAAAAGTTGACTTATAATCAATTGTAACAATTTTTGTTTCTCCAATCTTGCTGAAATTAACCATATCTTACCATGCATTGTATCTACATGTAAAATAATACTAATCATGTTACTATTCATTGTAAATTTACTATTGATTGAAGGAGGTACGATTAGAGTGTAACTTGTTTATGGCTCGGGTCAAGTAAAATCTTCAATATAGTTGGTAACATACTGAACAGTGCGTCCCAGAAAATTATGGTTGTGATTAAGTTATGATAAAACATCGATACTTCTGGGTTTCGTTTTTTCTGGGACGCACTGTATAGGACACAATAGAATGAGCTTCGGACTTGTCCAAGACTTATATCTACAGAATGATGCCTTTGAGGGTGGATGATCGTTACCTAAGTTGTGACCTTCACAGAGCAGCTGCAGGAATCTGAACAAGGCGCAGGTGAAGTCCGCATCGTGCATCGCCTTCTCTCCTATTACGGGGTGAACATCAAAGAGATAGCCAATGAGGATTTCAAAATTAGGTTAGAATTGGCAGTAGCAATCATAATTAGTAGTAAGAAAATGATCATGATCATTGTAATGGCCATTGTCAAATGAGAGCAAGGAGTACTACGAGTTCTGAGTCAATCACATTCTTCCCCTTCTGTATTGGGTAGGGAAGAGAAATACAGTACATGTGTATTATTCAAAGTAGCAATTTTAATTTTTGCTTTTGTCACCCTTGACCAGAAAACAATATTAATATCTTCCTTTCACTTTGGATAACTTTAGACATCTTAATGGATATTCTCTTCAGTTCAGGTGAGAAATCTAAAATATTCTACTTGTCTGTCTATTTGTTTGTTTCTTTCTTTGTTTGTTGCTGTTCATTCCATTTATAAACAGAAAAAAAGGTCCAAATCTGGACATGTATAAGTTATTACTGATAAATGTGTCATTTTGAAAATATGAATTAGATACAAACAGATTGACAACTTTAAAAAAAAGAGGCTTGAACAACAATGGTGTATAAAGTGAAAAATACCATATTTTCCCCTAGAATTATTAAGAGCAAGTAGAGAAATGCATCTATTAAGAACATACAGCATAATAAGAATAAATGCCTACAGCAACCTTTTCCCCATTTTTCATTTTTAGATTTTCTTTTGCCTGTATCTCACTAAATGCTGGAACTGCAAATGATGTAGCAACGTTTTAAAATAATAAAACTGAAATTAAGATGCTGACACCACTGAATATATGAAAAGAAAATACATTCATTGCAATGTTAAAGAAACTCAAAGAAACATGCAAATTGCCATGCAGTTAAAATAATAATGATGAAGGTACAGGCACAACATGCAAATATCTGTATTAATCTAGCAGAAACATGGCTACTGAACTCTGTTGGTCCTGTGGAACCAGCTAGTTCCTAGGGGCAAGGGGTTAATCCCAGTATTCTTCTTGGCAATACACAATCCCTCTAAGCATTCAAAACCATCCACACAAAGGTGTCATGATGTATGCAACAGCAAGGTTTTTTCTCCGTCTTTTGTTGATATGACCAATTCTGCATGTAGTGATTCATAAAATCTTATAGAAAAATGCATCCTTCATAGTCATATAATGCCATCAAACTAAATGTCTTCATTTCTCCTGTTCCAATCAGTAAACATGTGATCACTACGATACATTGTGACCCAATTTGGACTCAAATACAATCATTTCATAAATGTTTGCACAATCTAATTCAAGAACCTTGCTTATTTATGATATTTAAAAAAATAAAATTTATATGTTTATTTATTCATTCATCTAATATGGTATACTGATAAAAGCTGATATTGACAACCCTGCAGTAACTAAAACATGGTTTGTGAAATCATTACTATATTGTACACTACACGTTTGCTTGTCACAGACGTTTTTAATAAATATTAGTACCTCATGTGATATTAATGATAGCGATATTAGTGTACTTTTAATAGTGTGTGCTTATTTATTGTGCCTCACCAATGCAATTGTGTACAAATTGTGCTGGTAACAGTGCCCAAAAGTGAATATATATTTCTGTTAATAAACCAGGCATCATAACATAAAAGCTCCATAAATCATTCATCATAAATAATATCTAATCATTTGGCATGCAAAGTAAGAAATATGGGCTCGATAACAATGAGCCCCAGAAAGAAAGCTCCATATGAAATGAAAATAAATAATAATGAATAAAAGGCTCTATACTACTACAAAAGTTTTGCAACATTAGCTTGAAAAAAGGGGCGTTTGAAATCGAGGAACGAGGCGTGTTAATGCAATGGAGTGTAGTGTAGAGATATCGGAGAGAGTGAATTAAAGGTCATTTGCATGGCCATATCATAACTGACCTTTAAATTGCAAAGAGAGAGAGAGAGAGAGATAGAAAGAGATAAAGAGTGCTAATTTGGGTTCTTTATTTTTACCTGCTCTAAGTCCATCACAGCCTGTTTTTGGTTTGCAGGGGATCACAAAGACGAAGGGGTAAAATATCAACAAACATTGGATTGAAAAAATTAAACACAATATCAACATAAACGAGGGTTTTGTAACAGATGATCAAATAAAGAGAAGAAAGAAAAAAATGAGAATAAAGGGAGGGTCTGAATTAATAAGCGAAACATGCCTCTATTTCTTAAGTTCTATATCACAGGTATTGTTTAACATTAGAAAATACTGGGGCAGTTTGACAAGTAAGAAAACATTAACAAAATAAAATCTAATGAAAATGAAATTTATAACCTTTTTATTTACCATATTTTGTTAAAGTAAACTACCTACCCCTCCCCCACCCCCCCCCCCCCCCCTCCCAAGAAAGGGAAGAAAAAAACCCAGACAAGTTGAATTTCCAGTTGAGGAAATAATACCACTGCTGTATTAATTGAATGTTAAGGGCCCACTTCAAAACACACTGGAATAACACTCTGGAAAACAAAACCTGAGAACCCCCCCCCCCCTCCCCAACACTTATACCCATATACGTCAACCAAATCATCCCTATCTTTTGGAAAACTACCTCCCTCTCCACCTCCCCCCCCCCCCCCCAAAAAAAAAAAAGAGAAAAAAACACAAGTCAATCTTTTTATATATCAACAAAGGGGAAATCACTTTGGGCAGAAGTTGTCAATGGGGGCAGTTGTCTATGGTTTTTTGTTGTTGACACAGTCAAAATTACCGAAACCTGCTAAAATTCTGCTGAAATACACTGTATTTGATATCCAAAGTGTGTAGATAAATGGAGTTTTCCTCCTCCCTTTTTGATGCAATTGATTATAAATGAAAATTAAAACCATTGAAATGTTTTCAAGTCCGGCATCATAAGACAGACTTAATGTTAAGCAATACCTTTGAAGAATTACAATTTCTAAGACAAAACATCTTAAGCTAGATTCTCAAAATGATTGAACTACTTGTTATCTACTACATATATACTTGTACTTATTATTAAAAAAAACAATTACAAAGAATCAATGTACCGTTAGAATAGTCAATCCCCAAGTTGACAAAATCACAAGAAACATAGATTAATTACACGTCAAATCAACCAAATCAGAACACTTTGTCAGATTAAGTGTGTACATGCAGAAGGGTAAAATCCACACGATATCAAACATATTATCGCACTTTAATACAATACTTGTACAAGGAATCAATATTCCGTCATACATCTACATGTAGAATAAATCAACAAAAAAAATCTAAGTGTTTTTATCTACAAGTACACATCACTTGCTGTAACTAAAATCTAAAGGCTCGCTATCTTTCAGCTCTAAAGAATAATGTATATTTCATGAGTTATAGACACTTCTGCATATATTGCATCCTCATAAATTTGAAGAAAAAAAAAAGTTGTTTTCCTTTCTCTCCTATTAAAGTTAAATATATTCATGATCATTTTCAAAAAATAAAATAAAATTTGCTGAATGGGACCTTTGAGAGAAATATCAATATTGAGTAAACCCTCCCCCCCCCCTCATTGTTTTGCTTTATTTAGGCACAAATTAATCGGAGAAAAAAAAACCACAGGAAATTAAAAGCTGCATGTAGTTTAAATCTAAACTGAGCTTCCCTATTGTAACAAACAATCATGAAATGTTGAAAATGCAAATATCTATTCATCTGAAACTCACACCACAAATACAAGTTCAAGCTCAAGAAACATTGGTGAGTATTAGAGTGTGCCTTTGTGAAACCCAATCCAAAAACTACACTATACAGTATGCAGAAGGCACCACAACACAAATTCATTCATTCATTCAAACATACCTATTAAGGATTACAAGATCAGTTGCCAATTCAATGTATCACATTTTGGATCTATATCTATCCGTCTGTTCGCAATGTGGATATGTACCAGATTCAAGGGTCTATAAAGCTATACTGTGACTTAATTTGTCAGCTCTGAACATTTTCATGTTAGAATTTTGCCAAATCATATTTTATCGACACCTGGCATGAATGTACAGTTGATAATCAGCCAATGTCATGGCAGAAATCTGCAAATCGTCTTGCAATGCAAATTTCCTATTTTTCAAATCAACGCTGGAAACCCAAAATCACAAATTTCATTGATATCATATCTAAATTATGGATTCTAGTCGTTAATTCATTTCATTCAACAATTATATGCCCAGAATGGATTAGAAGGAAAAAAGTTTTTAATTTGAGGCAACACATTCCAATCTACTTTAGATAGCAAAAGTCCTTCATCAGGAAACATAAACTGTACATGTGACTTGTGCTCAACTCATGCTCAATTGAAAACTAGTATGCCATCATATTTCTCTATGTGTTGTTCTACATGGCTAATTAAAACATTAATCTAGTATTTCTTCACACTGCATGTGTAAAAACGTAATTTTCAACAACAAAAAACATTCATACGTTTACCCTATCTAATATTGGTTATCATTTCTTATTAGAGAATTAGTGGGATACAACCCTGTAAACCTACGGTGTCAACAAAACTATGTCATCAAAAATTCCCTAGGCATGTAATCAGAACAGTGCATGCTTGCTCTACAAACACACATGTACTATCAAGGGCGCTTATCCATCTATCATTCACTTCTACATGTTTCTCAGACCTTAAATCTGTTTTCCTACCTGCGTTTTCACCAGACGTTACGCCCAGACCCTCAGCCTTGTTGTACCTCTCAAACGCCTCCAGATCGAGAACTCTGAAATTTTAGAAAATCAAAAATATTTAGTAGTTTTCATTTTATTTTTATACATGCAAACATTCTTTAGAGCACCAAAAAAGATGCAAATCTGATTCACGTTTATCAAGATACTGACCAAGAAACTGTGCAGATAAAGGACACAGTATACATGTAGCTATATGTACAAATAAATGAAAAAGACTAGGGCGATAATGCTCTTTATAATCGAGAAGGTACAGTCTGTCTGCCAACCATACACTAATATTTGCTTATTGTTATCCAATACACATGTATATGTAAAACAAAATGAAAATGTCTAAAATTTATGAAAGGTCTTTTTTGTGTTGGTATACATACATCTTTAATTTCTGCATATGATTAATAATACATCCATATCCATATACATATTTTCTGTCACACTATCATCATCACAGTTTGAATAATATGACGATGTGTACATACGTGCATTTCTCCATGAGCTCGGCAACGCTGGTGAAGAAACCGACATCCATCTTGTCCTGTAGATGCTCCAGCATTTTCTGGTAAAGAGAAAGGAAGATATAAAAAATATTAAAAAATGAACTAATGCCAGAACCAGACAAGACAATGTACAGTAGATCTCTGTTTTTAGGAAAGTGTTGGATTTCAAATATCCTTCCATCATGGGTCTACAACCTACAACATGTACATTCACTACTTAATTCCGCAGAAAATTGGCATAAAACTGTTCTATACTAAACAGGAAATAACTAAAACTGGGGGCGCTATATGCCAGCTGCTACTGAAAAAATGAGTAATCAGGTCTCAAAAGTCTCACTCCTTTTAAACAGGGTAACTCTCTCAGTATCAAAACTGTTTTTCTGAGAGGCCCTGTACAAATTAAAGATTACAAATAAAGAGGAAATTGAACAAAGTTTGAATAAATACATAACATATCAGGGCTATTTGTATCTTGTTTTTGGTGGGTGTTTGTTAACACATAAACATGAAAAAAGTAGATATTTGTCCAGGTTATGCAATATTAATACCCATCCTTTAAAATTGATTAACAAAGAATGAAATCAGACAGGTGGAATTCTTGCTCGGTTTTTTATTACGGAAAAGAACAGAATCTAAAATTAGACAATTAAAATGTGAATAGACTATTTGAAATATGTATTTTTAAAGCTGACAAGAAACTCACCCTTTGAACCATTTCATTGCCTCCTCTGAGTAGTGATATACCAAGCTTGAGAGAACAGAAGACCATGTCACTAGGTTCACCTGCAAGACAACATCAAATAACCAATCCAATTAAAATACAACTTCATATCAATAGAAAGCTGTACTATAAAAAACATAATGGAATAAACAATTTTTCTCTTTCAGCATTGCACAAAAGCAAATTAAAACCTCATTTTCCGCACCCCTCCAATTTAAGGGTCCACAGGGGTTAAACTTGCCGCAGTTACAGTAACGAAATCAAGTTGATAACTAGTTTTTAGGTCGACGACTTCAAATTTTCAAAGCTTTAGATTTCAAGTTTTCATAAAGCTGTTAAACTCCGCTGACAGGCAATAGCATTTAACTGATATTATTGTAATATATGGCTTACAATTTTTCTGTATTGGTATAATTCATCTATTTCATTTTTCACTTTTGACAGGGTCTTTAATAATTATACTAGCAATCATCTAGATTATTATTATCATTATATACTATTTGGCGTCACCAGTGCCTGGGAGGCGAAAAGCTAACTGAACCACTGGAACCCTCGGGTCTCTCATAGATGAAGAAATGTATCCTCATGAACATTTCAAAATGTGTTATGCACTACAGGTGTATGTGTATATATTGTTCTGTATACATGGTGTAAATACATTATGTTAAATGTAACAATAAAATACACATGATTGCAAAATAAATACTTGATGTAGATGGTTTCATAAATGTATGCTCTCAATTCATAAGATAAATTTGCTGTAATAAATGTATGAAGAAAGAAAAAAAAACCTTTCTATCACTTTTGCCGCTTGGCTTGTTATTTTACTTTCCTTGACATATCTACATGTACATGTATGTGTACCTTCTTTCATTATGACCACATTTCATTAACCTGTTATTTATTCTTTCGTCATTCCCACATTTCATTAACCTGCTAGTGATTCTTTCATCATTCCCTCATTTTATTAACCTGCTTTTAATTCTTTATTTCATCATTTCCACATTTCATTAACCTGCTATTTATTATTTCATCATTCCCACATTCATTTACCTGCTTTTTATTCTTTCATTATTCCCGCAATTCATTTACCTGCTTTTTATTCTTTCATCATTTCCACATTTTATCCTTTACGGAATGTAAAGCTTAGGCTTTGTTCTAAACACACAAACATGAATTATGTTAGATACATAGTATGTAGCTTAAGTACATACATGTACATGTACCTGTATTCAATAATTCATATATATATATATATACACCAATTGTTAAATGTTAAGATACTGTACTTTAAAGGTATCAGACATGATTAGCATTTTATGCTATTTTCTGGTCCCTATTATTCATTTGAGATCTTTGTTAAACATATATTTATTATTGTTATAATTGTTATATTACTGTATTTGAACACTTGGATAATAAAACCTCAACTCAACTCAACATTTTATAAGTCTGTTGGATTAATTATACATTGTAATACATTTAAATTTAAAAAATATATATATGCCTTTTGTGAATATGGAAAAAGAAAAAATATATTTTGCATGCATGAAAAAAAAGCACAAACACTGCCAATGTTTTGACATGATATTAAGTTAGAACCTACATATATGAAACCTACATGTACATAAATGTATGTATGTACATTATGTATGTCATAATGTTTTTAGAGCACTTGTGCTCTTCAGGCTTGACTATATAATGGTGGATGCTTGCCTGGGGTATCAGTAAGCAGGACCTGGGCAGACTCCAATGTCTCCAGAATAAGTGTGCTCGGCTAATTTGTCAAAAACAGAATTGGTCGCATGCTATCCCCAATGTTAAACGAACTATACTAGCTTGAAGTAATACTCAGAGAATGTATTACCAGATACTTGTTCAAACTTTTAAATCTTTTTCAACCACATCTCATCACTCTTTCAGCAACAGAGAACATCATATTAACTTCAATGAACATCAGCTCCTTCCTTTCACATTCCCAAATCCAAAACAAATAGACTGGCTTCAAATACTTTTAATTAGTTGCACTTCACTTGACTTCTTAAAAAACATCTGAAAAAATTCCTCTACAATTCTTAATTTGTAATTAGACTAAGGGACAGCGCCTTGTATCCTCTGTAAAGGGGGCTACATAAATGTGATTCTTCTTAAATCTTCTTATTATTATTATGATTTATTATTCCCACTGTCTCTATACATACAAAAAGGGGCAGCCCAGATGCAGATATGGTCTAAAAGCAACTGATGCATTCATCTTGTTAATCGGGTCAGGATTGTCAAGCTTAATTGTCATAAAATTGTTGATAGGGGTCTTTTCAAATGCTGAAGGGGTACCAAGAGCAAGGGCACCATGCATTTTACATCATGCATGTACATGCATGTTCAGTAATCTCTATGCGTTAGGCATGGAACACATTGCATTTTGAGTCTTGGTGAGAGCAAGGATCAAAGCTCCATGTAAGTTGTGAAGATTTTAATGAAAGCTAGTGACACATTCAATGCCAAATCTTAATTTCTGAACAACTGCTTACCCCTAAACAACTGTTTTGTAATTTTTTAAAGAAATTTAAGTACTTTTACATGCAGGTATTAGGATTCATTCACAGAACGTAATGACTAGCGGTGAATCAAACATTTTGAATTTCATGTCCAATTTAATGATGTAATTGTTCTTTATAGGTTTGCATGGTGAAAAAGCATGGAAAACTGATAAGGGTACACCATGTGTGTAGTCCTTACAAGAACTTTGTAGATTTTTCGAAGAAAATGATGGTCTCAATGTTTTGGAAAGTGCATTTGCTCCATCTGTCATCTGGAGAAGCACTCGGAAACTATAAGCACAACAAAAATTATCCAATAATTCTTTCAAGAACTAACACATCTCTCCAAGAAAGAATACTCCAGTCCTTATAAGAACTACACACATGGTGTACCTGTCTAAGTTTTCCTCACTCAATATAATGATTGTATTAAAACTAAAAGCAGACTTCAAACTTACAAGCAGGATTCAAGCTGACAAGCGCAAACTTTTTAAATCTCAACACTACTGGTCACTAGCAATATCATCAAACAAACTGTTAAAATCCGGCTTGAACTATTAGCAAGTGAATTCCACACATGAGCAAATCACTCAACAATTTAAATGAACAATGGAACAG
The DNA here is from genome assembly GCA_035222895.1 of Strongylocentrotus droebachiensis. Classification (NCBI taxonomy): domain Eukaryota; kingdom Metazoa; phylum Echinodermata; class Echinoidea; order Camarodonta; family Strongylocentrotidae; genus Strongylocentrotus; species Strongylocentrotus droebachiensis. Next base: position 27,723 of record JAVYIG010003702.1, read on the forward strand.
GGCATGAAGCATTTTTTTTTTTAATACAAAAAAAAAAGATCTGCAAGCGTTCATTCATGCATGAACTGTGAAAAAAAAATGTGTGTAGTACGTTCACTCAAACATGCACCTCAACCTTTTTTTCATTAACAAATTATAAAAGTTGTTAAAAGACATTTGAACTTGACAGAAATTAAATGTTTATAAAAGGGGGAAGGGGTAAAGAAAAATATATATTGTATTTTTTAAAACAAACTCTCTTACAGAACTATATTGACTCCATCACCCAAAACGCTGATCTTTCATTTTTCTTTTTTTTTTACAGACAAAAGTGTTATGTACATGTATGAAATAATGGTAAAACCAACAATTAGTCTCCAAGATCAAGACCCGCAACTTACCATAAGAGTGATGGGTTCTGTCTGCAATGTTCAGGAATTAGAGATGCAATAGTCATTCAACTACATTTCAACTACAACTATTGAAGCAAACTCTACTGCATTACCAAAACATACACTTCTTAGTATGGTTTCAAACCTGAAATTTCATTCAATATCATTTCATACAACCATTCCTTTCAAAGGTCTCAAATTCATGTAGTATTTGCAAGGGTTAATAAAAAAGGGGGAAAATATGAAATACAGTGTGTACTGTCCATCCTTTTCATTCAAACAAATTTCAACATCCTGATTGCTGAAAGTCTAATATTTCTAAAAGCTTTGACAGACGGTTACGAAAAACAGAGGTATAAAATCAGCAGGGAATATTGCTTGCAAAATAGAAAATTTACAATAGTTTTGTAGATACCAGTACATCTAGAAGAACCAATTTATAGCTGCTTAATATATTTGTCATTGCAGAGGTAAAACATATTAGAAACAATGCTATAGATCTCAAATTTAGGCAAAGCGCAGATAAAGCTTACAGAATACACTGTAGACCATCAAAAATACTTCATCATAAGACAGATAGTACAACATTGAGTACATAAAGATGATACTGAACAGCGTCTATTCATAGCATTTTGTATGGAGCACCTAAGTTTAATAGCGATAAGGCCCTTTTGAATCTGTGACATCCAATTATGCAAACAAGCTATTCAACAGTGCTACTACATGTATCTATCGCTACTCAACATATCATAGCATAGCATAGCATAGCATCGCAACGCAAGCACAGGCACTGATACAAAAGTGGAATAAAATACATTAAAACCAAAATAGTGTAACATGCTTAAGGAGAGAGAGAGAGAGAGAGAGAGATGAAGAGAGACAAGATAAAAAGAGTGGTGAAAGAGAGGAGAGAAAAGAGTGAATGAGGGAGAGGGAGTGGAGGGAGGAGAGGGAGAGGAGGGAGGAAAAAGAATAGGGAGAAAGAATGGGGACAGAGGAGAAGAGGAGAGAAGAGAGTGTAAGAGTGAAAGAGCAGAGCAGAGACAGGAGAGAGGAAAGAGAAGAGAGAAGAAAGAAGAAAGGAGAGAAGAAAAAAGAGATATGAGAAAGGAGAGTGAAGACGGAAGAGAGGGGAGAGAAAGAGAAGAGTATAACATAAAGAACAGAAGAAGAAGAGAGAATGCAGAACAATAGAACGAGACACAGAGTAAGAGAAACAGGGAGATGAGAAAGAGAAGACAAGAAAAGTAGTGAGACATTACCTTTGCTAGCACTGATGAGGAGGAGTACCATCTCTGCACAGCCTCTCTCGGCCAGCCTGGCCTGCTCGGACAGCAGCTTCTGCTTCTCCATTTCTTGCTCCTAAACAGGTAAGTTAAAGAAATAAATTAATAGGTTATGAGAGAAGATGAATCAATAATAAATGAATCAATGAACACAACAAGATTAATAATTTGTAGTCCGATTACAGTTTGAGGTGATTTTTTTGAGAACTTTTGTCAAGATTTTGGACAGTCCAAAAGATTCAACATTCCCAACACTAAAAAGGGAATGACACAGTGAAAATGGTACAAACTCTGCATCATAGTTTACATAGGACTGCTAGGCTTAAATAATGACTGAATACTAACGATCTATACAAATTTAGTTGGTGGTACCGAAAGCATGAATTCAATTCAAAATAAAATCTTCTGATACAAAACTAAAAACATATTCCTAGGTTGAATCAATAATGAGCAACCAACAATACATTTTTAAAAGAAAAAACAAGAAGGACAGATTGTAACAAGTAAATTGTATACATCATAATATCAGTAATGAAATGTAAGAGACAACACGCTAATATAATTTACAAAATAACAAAACATTTTAAAGCCTTCTCGATCCACTATTTTTTTATTATGAAAGATACCTGGAATGATGTTCCATTCTCGTCTCCTCCGTCATCGTCATCATCGTCGTCCTCTCCTCCGCTGCAGCTCGTGCTCATGATGGCCGCATATGACAGATAGAGGGAGTCCTCTTCCAACATACTGAGATAAAAAATACAAATTTATAAATGATTCTGTCCACACAATTTAAAAATATATCTACAAATTTATCTGGATCAAATTCTAAAATTGCGAAGTTGCATCTCCATTTATCATGGAGATTTTTAAACCAGCAAAATTATGATTTTGTTAGCGTTCGTTCATTTTTGGGGAATAATTCTACCAATAGAGTTGTTTTACTAGATCATTACAGTAAATTTGTAGTCAGACATACCACACGTGTACAAGTAAGTAGCATTTATTTAGTAGACAACATATTACACATCAAACAATTTATTGAAATGATTAACCTGGCTAAAAAGTTACATAATAAAGACCACCTGTCGGTTCCTCTTTACTGTAGGCTACTATTATCCTATATGTACCAATAGAAGGAAAAAGAATTGTCCAAGTTCAAGTTCAAGTTGACATTAAGTCTGTTCATTTAAAAAAAAGAGATCAAGATATAACAGTGCATGAATGAGGAGAAAGCTTATAAAGGCAAGAGCCTAATACACCCTTTGACGGTTAAGGCCGCCATTTTAATTTGCGAGTAAACATTGCATTATCAATGTTTTCAGATGCGCATGCATTGTTGCGTCACTGCCTGTGCTGTGCGCTCACATCATATTGAAATGGGCGCCATTTTAAATTTCGAGTAAACAACTTTGTTTACGTGTAATTCAAAATGGCGCCAATGTCAGTGCATACACACACTCTTGTAACCGTGAAATAGTGTATTGGTGCCGCCACTGAAAAAGGTAAGTCTATTTGAGTAAAAGATAATTCGATTCAAGAAACTATCATTTTTAATTTCATTGAATGCGTCACTCACTCTTGCTGCAGTCCGAAGGCTCGGCTGAAGGTCGAGATGAGCTGGTAGAGGGGGTCCTTCACGTTCTCCGGCTCAAACTCCTGCAACTCTTCTGAACTGCATTTCTGTTTCAAAAAGGGCGGACAGAATTAAAATGCTGACCGATACACTCTCATACTATTAAAACATACATCAACCGTCATACAAAAATTATTTTACTTAGAAGGAATCTTCCATGCTGTATCATATCTAATACACAGGTTTTGTCTGCCTGTCTGTCTGTCTGTCTGCTTGGAGACTCCAAAATCAACCGTAGCTATACATCCTTGAAAATGGGGCATCAACCATCACCATTAAGGACGGAAATATAACATAATAATAATAATAATAATAATAATAATCCTTTAAAGTCCACTCCAAATTTTATTAAACCGAAACGGAAATTCTTTTTGCCCAATTGATCGTGAGCCCGGCAGCCACTGAGCAGCGCCAGATCGACGTTGTAGTGTAATTGAAGCAGACTTACAGTTAGATCGTCAATCAGAAGATGTTGGGCTGACTCCTCGTTGCTCAGCCATCTCTCCTTGTAAGCCTTGAGGAAGAAGTTGATGGCTCGATGTCTGGTAGAGAGTAATGAAATACACATTAGAAGGTTAACACGGTAACATCGGTGTAGACATTTTATAAGAAAGAAAACTCTTGATCCACAGGGCATGATAATGACAGTAACACATTACATGAAGATGCATATCAGTGGTCTTGGGGACTTCACAGTAATGGATCTTGTGTCCGTAATCTGAGCATTTAAGAAATGATGTCGAGAGGGTGACTACCCACATCCTCTGACAATTATTCACCTTGGATAATAATACTAATAATAATATGTCTTGTTTACCCAGGGTAGCCTCATCAGTACTCATACTGTTCTCCCTGAGGGCCCTGCAATCATATTATCATATTGATAAATACCACGTGATCAATAAAACATTCCAGATAATTTTGTATTAATTATTTCTCTTATCAAAATATCTAGAATCTGCTGTCGAGTGTCAGGTATTACATGTGTATCAGTTTTATAAAATACTAAACACAAACTTCATGAAAAAATGTCTATGAATAAGAGTTCTTGGGTTTCATAAATAGAACTGCATATTTAAGCCTCAGTCACACATTTCATGGTAAGATGCCTAAAACTGAACTATTGCCGGAAAGAAATTACATTAGCACAATGCATTTCACATGTATTTATAACACACAATTATGCCCAGAGGCCTTTGCTGATCATTTCTTTTTCATTCCATAATCCATTATGTAAAATGTGTTTTAAACTTGTGGCGGCTTTAAGAGGTGATTTACTGCATCCTGTATGAAGGAAAGAATGTAGATGTAGATGTATGGGTATACCTTGGTAAATGATGGAGTGGTATCATTCTGAAGCAGGCCATGATAGCTCTCTTACGCTGAGCAGACATCAGCCTTCTCCATGCACTCTTCTTAGACACCGACGGGTGCTCCATCTACATCAACAAGAACAAGCACAATCAGTAATATACGCTTATATCACCCCTATATACATAAAGTATACAACAACTCATCTACTTGAAGATGATGATAAGTAACAGTAAACACAATTTTATACAAGTTTATATCATAAACCCAAGATTAGATATTGTAAATGTATTGAAAAGTGATATACATGTAAATACATTTCCAAAACACAGAAATCATAAGAGTTTTATGAAAACTAAAAAGAATCAACGAAATCTATGTACATATAAGGCCTATTACTTGTAAGCCTAGAGATTTAAGCAGCTTCAACTGAATGTTCATTACAAAAATATGAAATGAATATCATGAGATCATCATATATGACTATTGAAGTGAAATTTCAAGAGAAAAGAGAAAATAAAAAGATGAGAACACTAAAGGGAGTAGGGTATATGAGGAGTAAAAGTAAACAAATAATAAACAGGAGAAAGAATGATTTTTTTATTTTTTTTTAAAGGCAAAATTAATGAGAGAATGAAGAATAATGAAGAAAAAGAATGCAGATAAAGTAACACACAGGAAAGGCAGAAGCAAAAGCAAGATGAGAAGAGAGTTTTACCTGGTGAAGTCGATTGAGGACCTGGGCCATGTTCATGATCCGTTCTATCACCTTATCCTTGGTGAGCTCAACCACCTGGACCAGCTTACTGGCGGCCATCTTGTTGTAGAGATGACGCTGCCATCCCTTCGAGTCTGATTGCTGTGGGGTCCAAACACAGTGAGAACAGAACATGTTAGGACCACATCATCACATTCAGTGATGCTCAAGGTGGTCCTAATCGGAATCAGTGATGCAGATCAGGCCCCGTCTTACAAAGAGTTGCGATTGATCCAAATAATGGCAAATTTGCAGTCTCCTATCTCTTATAAAAGTATACATAGTTTGATTGATATCAATCGCAAATAAGTTGTGACTGACTTTCACTCTTTTTAAGACGGGGCCGTCCAAGACCAGGGACAGGTGGTACAATTTTGGTGACAATCATTTCAAATTATAAAGTCTTAGAGTCACTGAGGTGCCTAAATTGCAACCGGTCTTGACTACATCACTCATTTTCACGGTGTAAGATATAAGTACATTTACAATACATTAGGAAAGGTGGTAAGAAGATCAGGACCCCCATTAACATTAGAAATAATAAATTACATGTACTTCTGAGCAACATTTGCGGTATTCTAATACGGTATGCAGTTATTTATAAAAGTATGCTAAATGATTACATACATGTATGTTGACAGATTTATTTAACTGATTACTTTAGCCCAAAATGTCAATCTCTTCATCCTTATTAAAAGTACCATAATGGATATGAGCAAAAAAAAATCAATTCTCATGTACAGTTTATAATTCTATGCTTTTGTGAAATATGTACAATTTAATATCATACTCATTTGATCAAAAGTGTACTAAACAAGGTATGAAAATATGTCTATAGTTCGATGAACATTTGGTGGACAGAAGTATAAAACAAAATATTATTTTCATGAACTGTGGATAGTATGATGTCAATTGATGTATAATGAAAATAAAATAAATGGCAAGATTCAAGCGAAGAGTTAGCAAGTGCACTAATTTGTTTTTGCTATGAATAATCATTACACTAATTTTCATATCTTTCAATTTGCCATGTATATTTTGCTTGTTATTAAAGTGTGAGAACACATACTATAATATATGTGATCTAGGCGAAGCAAGTGTTCATTAATGTCACTATAATTCTACACAATAATTAGTATATATAATATATATACATTAAAATATATAAGAATAATCATATATTGAGGTCAAGGGAAACAATGACAAGAACATAGATAGGGATATTAAGCAGGTTTTACAGTCTATTTCTATTTTTAGGGGACTAAATTTAACAAAGTATAAGGAAGAGAAAAGGGGTAGTCAGAAGAGAAAATGCGGTTTTGATCTTTCAGGAAAATGAAACAGAAAATGTTTACCATTCACAGGGCACTAAAAAATATTCAATGGAATGGAAAAGGAAAACTAGGGGCTTCCTAATTTTTCAGAAGTCAAGGGAAACAATGAAGAAAAGATGGAAAATAGATGGGGATATTAAGCAGGTTTTTACAGTCTATTGCTATTCTTCGGGGATTAAATTCAACAAAGTATAAGAAAAATAAAAGGGGTAGTCGAGGTTGAAATACAGTTTTGATCTTTCAGGAAAAATGAAATGAAAATGTTCCCCATTCACAAAGGTACTAAAAAATATTCAATGGAATGGAAAAGGAAAACTAGGGGCTACCATTTCCTGAGAAATACCAATGAGGGCACTTTCAAATGGGCAAAACAACAAACTGACGATACACAGCACAAAAATACAAATGCACAAAACATATTGATATATTTAAATGGGCATTCTAATAAAAATAGCATAGTTTGAAGAGTTGTGGATAGAGCATATCAGAGTCAAATTGGGATTCTATAGGGGCTCAATAAAAGTATCTGTCCCTTAAGGTTTAAATTTTGTCCATCTACAGCTTTTTTCTTCTGTTTTACGAGGGACATGCATGGAACATCCATCTTGATATCAATGTAATATTGCAATCAATCTTTTCATTTTCCACCGATAAAAGGATTTTTCAAGATATGCGCCTTGGAAAATTTTGAACAAATTGCATAACAGGCAAGGTTTGTGAATAATTCTTTTCCGCATTCGATTTAGGCATTTCCATTCCGGCCACTTTCAGGTTTAAAGTAATGAAGAAGTAAAAAAGTGTTTGAAGAAGACCGATTGTCACGTTTTGGAAGTAACATTTCTTGAAAGAATTAAAGTTCTGATGAAACAGTACAGAGGATAGCATAAAAAGTAAAACACAATTGACAATTTTTTTTGGATGAAGTGAATTCAGGCAGAAATTCCAGTATTCCTGTATAACTTTTACAAACTATTCTTTCTACTACTATATTAATGGTCTTTTCCATCCTTTATCCACCATTTTCAAATGTACACTTGTACATGTTCCTTCCTCATCTGAACAGTGATTCTTTTAATGAAAAAAAAAAAATGTTTTTCCCCAGAAAGGACTCCCATTGATGGCATTTCCATAGAAAAACTGTGGATAGGCAGTGCATGGTGACAAGCTGTGCAAAGAAATATATATGGAAACAGCAAAATATACTAAGAATTCCACAGCACAGCATTAAATACAACATGCACTCCTCCACCTTGGGAAATTTTGGGCATTGCTTTCGCTTTTTGCATCTGAAGCATAAAGATTTGATCTCATTCCATTTTATTTGAGATAGCTGGGAACAGAATGCGCACTTTTCGTAAGATTTTGGGGATTTCAAAAAGAGAGATTGCAAGATTCATCCTTAAAGTCGCAGTCCCTTATAAGCCAGAGAATCAAAAGAAATACATTCAGGGAGAATATTTCTAAAGGAGATATATAATTTCGAAAGAGGTATATATTTCAAGGAGCTATATGTAAGTATTTCAAGGAGATGTACAGTATATTCACAGAAATATATTTAAAGGTGACATAAATTGCGGGAGATATGTTCTAAAGAGAAGGGGTTCTGAGGGCATAAAAACTAAACTATGTAAAGATTCTTTCTCCCTTTGTTAGTTATTGATTATCATAATCTAATATTTTTTATAGAGATGCATATTGGCAAATAAAAGGACTTAGAAGTTATATGATTTTTCTCATTGGAGCTTGTACAAAGAAAATAATAACCAGGATTAAAAACTCTTACCAACGATGAAGCAGAAAGAAGCAATGGAACTCAAATGTGAAAAAGATAAATTTTCTATTTGAAATTATTATTGCGCTCTTATAACATAATCAAATAAAATAGGCAATGTTGACTTATTCAACATACTTATGAGCTGTCATTGATTTTATATTATTGTGTTCATTTGCATGAGCCATGTATATTTTCTTAGCAGTCAGGTAAAATAACCACCACCACACATAGTAAAAATTTATATTCATAATTTTGTATTATATTATTTCATGTTGTATTTCCTAATCATAATCAAACCACTTTATCAAATTATGAGAATTTTTTCTGAATTAATACAGCTGCTGATGTTGGATGCACTAATACTGTCAGATGTACATGTACTTTTTCCAGAAAAAAACCTAATTCCAACTTGTACAGAAAGACCACTCAAGGGATATCACAAAATATATGAACAGTTGGTTTATATCAGCCAGGTTTGACTGAGAAAGAAAGAAGCGCTGTCGTAACAGATAGGCAGCCCTTATATTCCAGTGGTTCCTACAAACATATTGAACTATTTTATGAACAATTGAAGTTTAGGCAATTGAAACGGTAAAAGAAGAGAAGATAACAAATTCAAGACACTTGCAATGATATGAGCGCCAGTGACTCTAGCAGCAGCGGACTGCCAGGCGGCTATGGACTGCCTCCGGGTTCTAATGCGGGATGGCTTGGTGGAATCTTGAGGATCTACTGAGGAGGATGGAGGAGAGGAAGGGGTGGAGGAGGAGGAGGAGGAGGTGGTGGTAGTCGTGCTGGTAGCAGAAGAAGAAGTTGCAAGTGCAGAAGCTGAAGCAGGTGATGATGATGATGGTGGTGATGATGAGAATGATACAGATGGTTTAGGTGATATAGAGGAATGGGCATGACCGAGGGCCGTCAGCCGGGCCGTTTCCTCCACCTTCTCTTTCTCGTGTAGATGGAGCTGCTGGAGGAGGTAGTCACGCACTTCCTTGTCCGTCTCTTTCTGTGAGGAGATCAAGAAAAGATGTCATAAAATTTAAGGAGTGTGTAACTACACTGTACAATAATAATCTAACAAACTTGACCCAAAGCCCACCTTGACTTGACCCAAAGCCTAAGAGAACTCAGGCTGGGTTGTATGTCCTCCACAAATCGAATTGTGTTTGAGGGGTTGAACATGCAGAATGCCCACGGTGTTTTGGATGGTAAAATAAAAAAAGAATATTAACTTGTAATTCTTTGTGGATCGAAAACCTGAACTGCAACATTGTTGTTGAGTATATAAAGCATGTAAATCGTACATGTGACAAAACTTAATCATGGCAGTCCCCCCGTGTGTCCCATTAGTTGACCAAAGCTGATCAAGAGTTAAACATACATGTAGTAAGATTAAAACTGAGAGATAATTCTTATAATGTGCAAACATCAAGTCACGTTTTTAATATCTAATTTCAATACAAAACATATGGAATTGAAAGGTCCCTTGGCTAAACAGCAGTATGAAACCTATAGAATATGTTAGACTGTGTTCATATTTACTCCTGGTAATTCTTTATCACATTGCTCTTGTAAAACAGAAATATAAATGAACATGCCTATACTCTAGCCCTAGTCAAATTTATACTAAAAGCCCAATCTCAATTACTAACTCTGTCCCATCTCATGTGTCCAAATCTCAGCTTGTTGTTTGGACTAGCTCCTGTTCCCTACAATCACAAACTGGTTTTCCTAATCCAATCAGAAAAAAAACGCTAGAGGCTACAAATATTCCTATCTCTAGTCCTTCTCACATCACAACAAGCCCCACTTACCTGTCCAAACATCAGCTTGGCCTGTTGGACCAGTTCCTGTTCCCTAGCTCCATACTGATTCATTCCAATGGGAAGCAGCCTCTTGAGGGCAGCCAGGATCAGACTGGGTGGACTGCCGTGCTGACCGTCCGGACGTTTGGGCGCGGTCGACTGGAGCTTCGGAGGCTCCCCCGGCATGCTGTAGGGAGAGTTGCCATTCCCGCCGCCGGACTTTGACATCGCAGAGGTCAGAACGGCCGAACTGTCCACCTCAGACTGGGCTACGTAGTTCTGCTCCTCACGACGAAAGTTCTGTTCAAGAACGAAGAGATTAAAAGAGCTGAAAGAATTGTTTTCAAAATTATGCTTAAATTAATAAATTAACATTACTAATTACCTCTAGGAATCCAGGTGATCACTGGATTAACCCTACTGGAAATTAGAGAATTAAGCAGTTAATGGATTAATTGCTGGTCTGTTGTCTTTAACATATCACCCAAACATGATAGTAAATATCAAATTATATTATCAAATGTGGCTAATACTGAAAAGATTTGTTCCATGGACAGATAATTTTCCTCACATTTCTTATGAATTTCTTTCTCTTTTCCCCTCAAAGTTAAATAAGAAGCACAAGAGAGAAGATGAATGACGTTCTTGCAATTTTATCTCTCTAAGTTTGATAAAATCAAATGAACATTCTTACAGCTGATCTGGCCCATGAGTTGAAGATGGATGCTACTTTATAGTAAAGCTTCTCTGCATCAATGGAAGGTGACTTGAGCCACTGACTCCTAGAAAAGGCAAGAGTAAAGTAAACAAAATATATGAGTTACGGGAGTGGAAAATCTTGGTGAGAATATACACACAATTTTTTTTAAAATCTATAACATTGAGCTGTATTTCTGAGGAAACATTGATATCCTCCAATGATAGTGATTGTACATGTAGGTATAGTATTTGACCTGCCAATGGTACAAGTAAGAACATATAAATAACTGGAGAGGCTTAACCTTTTCTACATAGATTACTACTGATAAATGATAAGCAAAAGATTAGTGAAGACATTTTTCCAAATTGTCATTTTGAGGTGAACTACAGAAAGGGATCTTGCAACACCCATATCTAATCAAAAGATCTACATGTCTTTGTATGTATAAAATGAGTAATCTCCAACATTCAATAAGTGGTATAGAGGCAAGAGGGTATATACAGATGCCTCATTATCTGGTAGACTTTACATCAAGACATTAACCATGTTTAGAATCAACATCTGTCTCATCTATTTATATTATAAAAGTATCATGTACCTTTGGGAGTCTACAAACTTGATGAGGAGAGGGTATGAGGCATACAGATCCCTGATTATCAAATGGTAATCCTGAATGAATACAAGGGAGGACAAAAAGAAACAAAAGTAAACAAATAGTATTAAAATAGTTAAATTCTGCTGGCAATGGCTTGAAATATAAAATAGTATTTACATACTTGTTTCAGAAAAAATAATCTAAGCCTATCTTATAGAGAGTTCAGCCTGATTCAAACCAATTGCAATCTTTTTCTAGATTGGTATAAATCACAACTGTAGGTTTATGATACATATACATTACAAAGACTTGCAATTGATTTGGATCAATCACAACTCTCTAAAACAAAGGTGCCTAGTTCAATTTTTTGTAAAGTCTTCAAATGCTTTTAATCAATCATCTTCAATCTTCCTTCTGTCTGCTTCTCTAGAGGACATGAGCATTATGGAGGTAACCCTAACAATGACAAATTAGCTCTTAAAAATGAGGTTTTATTTGAGAAATGCAATGCTTTGATCACATCCATGCCACCTGCATGTATCTGTTAACTGTACCCAAGCAGTCTGAAAAAGAGGAGTGTCAAGACTAAGTCTTTATCTCACACACCAGGCACGTATCAGAATCACAGAAACGTAGAGCTGCAGAAGAGAGAACAAGATGCTCTCTCACACCAAGCCTGGCGGAAATCATCAAAACCGATGGATAGCGCCAACAAACCCAACAACAATAACAACAACTAGCTATTAAACTTGATAAAAATATGGCCCTGTTTCTTCAATAGTTACAAGATAAAGGACTATACTAGAGATAAACTTCAACTGACCTCCAAGATGGCAAACTCGGCCTCCTCCATCTCCTGTCCACCCATGGGATACTCCTTCTTGAGATCTTCCTCCGCCTTGAAGACCTTGCCCGTTCTCTCCTCCAGCTTCTCAATCACCGGCACAAAGTGGGTCTTCAGAAGCTCGGGCTGGGCATCGTTCAGGATGGGTTTAGCAGTGGCTGCATGGTGGGCACGAAAGATATGGAAAGGAGCTTTTAAATTTAAATATAAGGAATAAAGCAACAGAAGACTGGCTCACCTCCGTCTGTCATCTACAAGAACAAATGTTCAAGACATTGTTCAGATATTTTCAGATGAGTGTCTGGCAAATGCTGGATTTGGGGTCCTTAAAAATGGTTTTCACGTTGGTGATACAGCAACAAGTTCAAGTTTTATTTCCACATCTGATTTTAAAAAACACAAGTACAATTTATATGCATATATATATATTAACAAACGTTAAAATGAAACATCTTCACTTTAAATCATAATGTGGTGGGAAAAGCAAAGGCTAATGGCCTATTACGGTTATTCCCAGAGATAACACAAAGCATCAATATACAGAATTAAACCAGACAAATCCATTTCAACAACAAAAAGAAAAGGAAAAGCATTCTTCACACACCTGCTGCGTTCGATTGTTAGCACTGTTTTGATTCATCATTTATTTGACAGTAATTTATCACTTTAGTTCTAGATTTTATCAAATGGGCAGTAGGTAGACTTGAGTGTCATTTCGATAGCTGTGTATTTTATTGGATATCAATGACAGGTGTAACAGAAATAATAGACTGGCCAACCAAGTGTCTTTAAAGCACCATCCTCCGTAACCTAGCTCATACTGATGTTGATGCACAAGCTTGAGTTGCATCACTGAATCAACAAGCAACCAACCCAAGCGCTGTTTATGTTCCAAACAGGTAATTTCTCTGTATCCCATGACATGCTTTTATTCACATGACAGTCACAACAATACTTATCACACAAAAGGAATTCCTATTCAGTCACGTCACAGGGCACGACTGAGTCAACCAGCAATGGACCTACCTGCAATGCATGACATCCAGGTACTTTTTCTGTATCCCATGACAGGCTTTACTCACATGACTGTCACAACATTATTTATCACGTAAAAGGAATTCCTATTCAGTCACGTCACAGGGCATTACTGAGTCAACCAGCAATGGACCTACCTGCAATGCGTGACATCCAGGGTGCGTTCTCAGAACCAAGGTTGTTCTTGACCAGGGTCAAGACGTTGCCTAGGGTGTTGTTCAGATTCCCAGAGTTCACCATGGTCCAATAGTTGCTACAGAAAGAAACAATATAAATTCAAAAAACAGCATCAATTAACCAGGATTGAAATCAAGATATGAGGTCCCAGTACAAAAACCTGGATGAGAAATATAATTAAATTCTTTTAGCAGTAGGTCTCGGTGTCCATACCAAGTGAGACATCACATTAATGAGCATAGTAGTGTTTCAATCCCACCACATATTTTGCATCTTTCTGATTGCAATATATAAGGTCACAAAGTACCGATATGAACTCACCCTTGTCTGCGGCAGATGTTGTCAGGTCCTTGTTGCCACCAGTAATTCAAATAGCTATGGGATGAAATGAAGGAGACAAAACCAAGATTACCAAAGAATTTTGAGTATGGAACAGTATGGTTGGACTAAGAATGTTTACATTTTTCATCCTGAAAAAATAAACAAGGTTCTCCATTATGAAGTATTTATCTACCCCGTATGCCAATTTTTATCAATAAAACATGTATGAACATGTTAAGTCAAAATTTCCTCACTCTTGAAAGTTCAATAACTTTTTTCCAAAAGAGATGAGGCTAAAACAAAAGATCACATTGATGCACTCAGTTACAAAGAGACATGCATGTCATGTATCTATTTTCACGAGTCAATTTGAATTTGATCATTACTTAATAGCTCAATATCCAATCAAGTAACTGTTTTATTTTGTAGTACATGTATCTGACCTTCTGTATTTTAGGATTCAACAATACGGCTGACATTCACAACGCATCGGTCACTTATTGGAGGCATTACATGGGTACATCATCAATATTTAAAGTGTCAAACTTCTAAAAGAGTGTGAGGGGGTCCACTAACCTGCAAAGCATGGGTAGGATGACCTCAATGATGTGAGGAGCCTGGTCGTACTTTGCTCCCGACATCGCCATCTTGTCGATCTCTGTCACAACAGCAGGCAGAGTGGGGATCCCGGCGGCAAGCTTGATCAGCTCCTCTGGAAATGAAGCGGAAGGAAAAGCCAAAGATGAGAAGAAAATACATGGACAGTTCTCAAGAAGATAATTCTGAAACTGGTGTCAGCTTTCAACAAACCAGAAGCAGTAGGAATTTTATAGCTCTTGCATACTTTAACATGTTTACTAAGTTTACAACCAGCCTGGTAGCTGAAAAAGATTTTTAAACTGTGTTTTTAATAAAAGAATTAAATTGAAGAAATTTATTATTATTACTATAGGCTTAAAAAGTCACTTTCCACAAGGCTACACTTTCCATAAGGAACATGTAACACTTTCCAAAGGGTAACGATTTCCATAAGGTACATGTAACACTTTCCATAAGGTAACACTTTACATAAGTACAAATTCCATAAGGTAACACAATCCATACAGTAACACTTTCCACAAGGTAACACTTTCCATAAGGTAACACTTTCCATAGGGTAACACTTACAATACAGTAACACTTTACAAAAGGTAACACTTTAAATAAGGTAACACTTTACATACGGTTACACTTTCCATAGGGTAACACTTACAATACAGTTACACTTTCCATTAGGTTACACTTTCCATAAGGTAACACTTTACATACAGTAACACTTTACATAGGTAACACATTCCATAAGGTAACACTATCCATATAGTAACACTTTCCATAAGATAACACTTTACATACGGTAACTCTTTTCACAAGGTATAGCAAAGACGATACATGTACCTTTACCCTCAACAGTGGCGCCTCTCAGCTCGATCTGTCCAAGCAGAGAGTTAGGGTTGTTCTTGTTGAGGTGTGGTTCCAGGAAGGCCACAGGGAAGGCTCCGGAAAAGGCAGCGAGGAGCTCGCCGATGGCTGGACGTAATCTAAAATTCAGACGAAGAGGACGATAGATGACCAGTGATATAAAAACACACAATGCACACATTGTACTTGCACATGCATGAAGCTGGTATACAATTTTTTGGCTACAGCCCATGAAACTGAAAGCCCACAAGACCAACAGTGTTATTGTTATGGGCCTTCATATATCTTTGAGAGGGCCTAAAAAACAAAAATTGTTGTTCTTATGATCAGTGGTCTACTGGCCTGTTGGTCTACTGGAATGTCCGTTAACACAGAGTAACACTATTTGGGTTTGTAGCAGATTTTGTGCACTGGTCTGCTGGGATGTTTGTGTATGTTCCCTGGTGCAACACAGCATTTATGTCATCTTCTGAGAGCCAGAAAGGCTTCAACTCATGTCAGTTAACACAGAGTGAACATCATGCCATTATGGTTCATAGCAGACTTTGTGTACTGAAGAGAATGCAAATTGAAATTTATATATTTTGCACGATCACCAAGCGAATGTACAGTACATGCAACCACTATTAAGCAACAGGCATACTAATTTCCATTTTTTTTTATTTAATAACTGACTTTCATTTCAGTCTTTAAAATTTATAAACTATTTTAAAGCTCAATTAGAAAGACAAACAACAAGAAAGTCAGGAAAATTTATCTAAACTACTCTTCTTGTCATGATGGATACTTGAACATTGTAGAGGATAATATTTATGAATTTTACTTTTACTTAATTTTTTCATTATTTTTTTAATGTATGAATTTTACTTTTACTTATTTTAAATGTAAGTAAAAACAAGTAAAATGTAAAAATCTATTCAATAGAGCAAGCTTTTGAATCGTCACGTTTCAAGACCACAGGCCTACATTTTGCTATCACTACATGACACTTATATTGATGAAGCGTTTGAAAAATAGTTTATAAAGAATGCAAAAAAAAAGAAAATAAAAACTTCTCATATCGCACATGCCATGCTGAAGTCCCATTGTACAATTTTTTAAATTCACTGAATACCTAGCTAAAAAGCAATATGTTTTAAAAAAGGCTCATCTTCAAACGTTAACATCTACATTGTATATTTTCATATATATTTTATTATCAATCATGAATGTACATGTGAAGGCACTCAAATGAAGTGTGCATCACATTCAAAAGCGGGAAAAGAAGGAAAAAACTTATATGTATTATATATATACATGTATGTAGTTTAGTTAGTGCAGTGATAAAATATGTCTGAAGTGTGCAGGAAAAATGTAGTGCATTACACCAAGACACTAATGTTTGAATTTTCTACGTTGAAAATTTGTAATATTACAATATACCTTTGGGTAAATACCATATGTCATGAAAATCCATGCTTAATGCTCAATACACTCAATATTTCTTAAATACCTGTGAAACTTCTTCTTATTACACTTAATCATCAAGGTAAAAATACTACATCAGATGAAAAAATGCTCAAATGAGCATACCGGTATTTTGCACGTATACTCACAAATACATCACATCAATGCAACACTTGGCAGCAATATTTATTTTACAAGCATGTATAATATATAATAAACACTTAAAAATACAATCTCTCTCTCTCTCTACATACATACATACAAATATATCACCATTTCTTTTTACCTCTTTCCTTTTCTTCTATATTTCTCATTTAACGATTCTGTTCGCTGAAGCACAAACTTTCATTCATTGTTCATTTAATCATAACAATCAATCAGATTCAGATTCAACAGTTTAAGCATAAATGATTCTATTGTATTATTAATAAAATATGAATTAATTCATGGCTGTTAGTCACTGCAAGAAGGCTACTGATGAATTGCATTCAAACTGTCTTCTCATTCAATCCTTGTTATTTTACCTCTCTCCAACATCTTTGGCCTCCTCACTAAAACAGAGAATAATCAATCAATTGGGTCACTAACTATACTAAAATACTGCCCCTAAGTACCCCTAAACCACCTGTATTAGTGCCCCCAACATATCTATACACTACAGTAAACAGATAAGTATAGCAGCAAAAATATAGGGTCTTTGCTGTAATATCCCTTGTGAATTATCATCATGATAATTGATATACAGGAATAGGTATGGATATAAAAAAAGGTGTGTATTTGAGAAAGGTTTTTGTTTATTTGTTTGAAAACATGCAAAGAAGATGGCAATTTTTCCTTTTTATTAAAGTGAGTATTCAGCCATAATGCATCCACGTTATAAGTGGTGATGCACTGTGTCATTGATGACCCACAACATTCTAAAATTCAAACAGGGTTTATATTCCTACTGACATTATTAATAATAGTGCCTGGAACTAAAATTCGATGGGGAAAGTAAGACTTGTGATTATCGATGGGTACATGTCATTGACACTACAAACAGAAAGGATTTGAAAGAAAAGTAATGTGTTGTATTCTAGATGTATTCTAGAGAGGGATACACTTTATTAGTAAGAGTCAAGTGGAATCATAATTTCAATAAAAACAATGTCACTGCATGATTTCATGATAATATATTTCAAATTTAGTTTAAATTTCTACAGAAGAAAATACAATCTGCTCCTAGATGTTAAGTTGCTTGTGTAAGCTGTAAATATACTCACTTCTTGACATAGATTGACTGGTCAGCACCAACTTTGTAAAGACAGCTGAGAATCCGATAGCAATACACCTGGATTTGATCCACTGTGCAAAATAAATGGCAGACAAAAAAAAAGAAGGAAAAAGGCGATTATACATGTATATCAACGATAAAATCATTGTCGATATTAATAGTGAGTACCACTAATGAGAAAGTATTTTCAACTTGCTTAGTTGTATGTACTTATATGTATTAATTCTCTTACTCTTTTTCATTAGTTCCCTAGAACTAGCCCTTCAAGTGATGTACAATCTAGTGGCAAATTCCACCAAGGATTTACACCAGTTAGTCTACATACATGTACATAAATGACTCAAGTAAAAATAAAAGCTTTTCTTTTCTGAAACAGAGAGAACAGATTAAAGGGAATATTTAGTAAATGCAAAATGAAAGATTGTATATTATGTTTGCAAATTTACCCATGAAACAAACTACAAATGAGGACTTTAAAAAATTGTCCTGAATGAGAACTGTTCATAAACTGTATTGAGGGGATTGATAACATCACCTTCATGTGGCAAATCAGGTTTGCTGGATTCTATAAGAACCTACTATTCTTTGCTACCAGAACTCAAAACGAGATTCAACCATGCCTACTCACAGAGCAAATCAGCACCGTAGTTATGCCTGGCAAGATGTTGGAAGAGACTGATCAGTACGGGAACAAGCACGCCGGGAACGTAGTTGACGGCCAGGCTGTGCTTGTGGACCTGATTCGACTTGATGTGCGTAAAACGCCCTCCCGAGGTGACTGAGTCTACCGTGGCGACGAGGTCGTCGGAGGCATGACGGAAGAAGACAAGCAGGCCATTCTTGATGGCGTCTGCGCTGTGCTTCACAACAGAACTGATAGAGGGGGCAATTGGATAGGTTAAAATCTCCTTTATTTTTTGTAATACATATTTTTTCACATCTTATAGATGACCACGCACGGAGGGGATTATGAATTGTTTTACATACCGTAATTAACAGTGTATAAACCGCACTTTTTTGCCACCAAAAAAAATTCAAAGTTGGGGGTGCGTCTTATACACGGTACACCCAAAGTTTCAATTTATGCCCCTCCAGCTGGCTCAGCACTCAGAAAACTAGAACAACACTCAAATTTGTCTGTCATCTTGGTTTGAAAGTAATCTTTCTGATAGATCTCAATATGTAGTTTATAATAATAATTCCTCCCATTTTTCTTCTATTACACAGCGTACCACAAGGTTCTATCCTAGGTCCTCTACTGTTTTTTAATTTACATAATGATCTTACACATTCAGCTGCACCTCGCAGTTAAATGAAAGGCCTTTCCGCGTGCGTTTTTTGACAAGGACCTGGCTTTTAGGGCGAAAAAGAGGGGTGCGGTTAATACACGAGGGCGGTTTATACACCGTTAATTATGGTATGCATTATGCTACCCTATAAAATCCAAGATTTTTGTGTGAATAACACAGTATGAAATTGGGTATTCACTTTTAATATTATAATATAGACTGGTTGCGAATTAAATTTGATGGAACCCTCCACTGATGAAATTTGTTAATTCCCAAACTCCAAAACACAAATAATATTGAAAAATTAAACTTTGATCATTATGACTTTGGTGACACTTTTAACTTCTATATGTTTTTAGTAGATGTATATTTTATACATAACTATTGAATGATATTAAACTAATATTCAAGAAACATTTTCTAATATGAGGCTATAAATTTATGATTACATGTATATGAATTTGAGAAAGACAAAAGGTGACAATATATGAAAGTATCATGCATTAGTTTTCCAGATAAACCTGACAGATGTGTTTTTTTAATAGAGAGGTTTCGAGATACAAAACATATTGCATGACTGTAATCTGATAATAATTATAATACAAATAGTATACAAATATATTTGACCTCTGAGAAACTAAACAGTATATAATTAACATTGATACATAATTTGAGTTACCTTTAGTTTCTATGCATAACTTCCATTCTCTAAGTCAATATTACTGTGTAATTATGTTCAAAATTATAAATTAAATGAGCGAATTTTGTGTAATATGGCAAAACAAGAGGAAAGTTCCAAGAGCATTCAAAGACACGAGTGCATGTGAGAGAAAATAATTCATTTAAGAATCAAGTTTTGAAAAAACATGAATTCAAACATGTGAGATGGAAGCTGCAGAGAAATCATGCAAACGCATTCATCTATTTTGGAACATAAACAAAACAGAGAAAAGTTATTACTGAGGTACATCTTTTAAATGTTTATCCACGCTGTAACTTATCATCGAAAGAAACAAAGAGGAACAGACCTGTTTTCCTCTGACAGAATAAAGTATATATTGATAGTAATATAATTATATACAGTAAAAAAGATGATTGTCCTAACTTACATAATGAGCAATAGTTACAGCACATGTAAGTAAAGTCTCGTTTTTAGCGACAAGGTTAAATGAACCACACATCTTGAAAAATTTACACTGCTGCAAAACACACAGAACATGATTGTTTCATTGATGGTGTGAAGTACTCCTTTAAAAGCGCTCAATATGAGTCATAATAAACAGCAAAACTCTCCACTTAGAATTTCAATATATCTCATTCCCATTCCAAAGGTAATGTAGCGCATTTGCTCCTTGGGTACAAACTTCTTCCACATCCGTTTTAATTTGAAGGAGATGTTAGACAATGAATCAATATACATGTATCCTATTTCTATATGTACTGGTACATTTTATACAAATATGTAGCAGAATATGTATATAGCAATTGACATTGAGTAAAATACTATAATTAAGTATCTTGCCTATAGTAAAGCACCACTATTTTCTTCATAATATATTTCCCCACAAAGAATGATTGGATATGATAGATGGTCAATAAATAATAACTCTTTTTAAAGAGGGTGGGGTGTGACATGGGTGCTTTTTCATGAAATTAAATCTGATGGGGTGGATGATGATGAGGGGGGAAAAATGCAAAAAGGGCAAAACAAACTAAAACCACAAGGAAATGATTACAAAAAGAGGGTAAAATACAACATGACTGGATTCAATAAGATGCATGAAAGGGCAAAACAACATGGAGCTAGGTGTTGACGTCGAAAAAGATGATAACGGAACTGGCAGAATTAAAATGGGGGAGGGGCGGGGAGGGTGTGAAGAAAGAACCCACACATTATGAAAGAAAAAAATTCACACTCGGTACCTTCGCCCATCTGAATGAGACACCCTAGGGTTATAATGAGACAGAGATAGAGATACGCATGATGAAAAAATGGTGCATGGGAGAGCAAATCAAAAGATCAAAGAAATCTGGGGAAAAAGAACGGGTTATGATGAACAAATAAAGATGTGGGTTTTAAGCTTTGTGGAGCTTTACATTAGTACTAAATCAATGCAGTGAGTTTATCAAAGCAACTGGATTAAGCATTATGATCACTCTTGAACTTTCAGTATATTTTCATTATCAATTGCTATGATATTTACATGATGTATATAATTTTAAAAATACAACATATTGATTTGGGAGTTGTACTGTATTGCTAAGGGAATATCACCTCAAAAAATAAATATATATAAAGACAAATATCAAAATATTGGTGGAAAACCACTGAACTACAGTTGTAGCACATGATGGAAAAATCATAGACATACACAATATCTAAACAAATTATGTATAAGATTATGTCTAAAATTTGAGATGTGCCATATTCTTTTATCAAGGATCAGTTGCTGTTATTTAAAATATACTGCTCCTAATACTTGGGAGAATTTTTTCTCCTTTTTTATATCCATGTTTAAATTATCTTTCTTTTGGACCTTAGGAATATACCCAATGGTGATTTATACAGAAACTCTATTTTACATATAAGGCAGCTTTGTGGAATGCACTGGGATATAAACAAATTAGGAATTCTTCCGATCAACCAACATTCCCCTGTTATCCTATCTGGGATCTTTCCAACTTGGTATCCAAATAAGACCTTCTGGGTCCTGTTTCATAAAACTTGTTATAACAAAAAATTGCAACAAATCTATGACAACTTTGCTCTTGGCCAATCAAATGCCTGATTTCATCAGCTTTTAATAGTTACTGTGAAGTGTTATTGATAACAAGTTTCATAACTAGTTTGCTAGATCCAACATATGTAGGTGAAAACTGATTTTCATATATCACATTTGATCTTTTATGCAAAATCTGCAACTGTTTGTGTCACTACATTTTGCTCAGCTATCACAGACCACTAGCCATTTTTATTTTCACAATAGATGATGCATTCATATTAAGACCTGTCAAAACCTGCCAAATTATTTAAAAGTCATTTGATTTTTCTTCTACATATTTTGAAAGCAGACATAAGATTTCTATGATAGCAAGTTTATAGGATGTGAACAGATGTATGAAGTACAAGCTGTGAGTTTTCGTCTGATGGCAGATGTCAGGAAAGTGGCACAGAGAGTGTGTATGTGAGTAAGTATGTATGTATGTTTATGACAGAACGAGTGTGTGTGGGTGTGTATTGTGTGTATATATGTGATAGAAAGAGAAAGTGGGAATGTGTGCGTGTGAAAGTGAGGAAAGAGAAAGATAGTAAAGCATGTGGGTGTGTGTGTGTTTAGAGAAAATGAGATAGTGGTTGTTGGCCTGAGTATGAAAAATATAGCATGTGGGTGTGTGTGTGTGTATTAAGAGAAAAGGACACAGTTGTTGAGGGCCTGAGTATGTAAAACATAATTTGGGTGTGTGTGACAGAGAAACAGAGAGAAGAAAAAAGAGAAAGACTTTGTATGAACGAGATTAACCACTAACCTGGCATCGATGGATTGGGCAACCACTCTGATACAGCGAATGAAGGGCACTAGATCACGGCCTGCCAAAACATAGAATAGAAATATCATATCACAAACGAGCAGCATAGACATTGGTATCAACATTGGAATACTAGAGGCCCACCTTTCTTTTGATTTCTGGTTACAGGCTACCAAGGACACCTTTATGAGAACCACATCCTCCTGTTAGGGTCTAGCCAATCTTCAATGTGAGAATAAAAGATTTTATAAGGCTGCATTCTGATTATAATAAATCAATGAAGGACCAATTTTTTAATTTTTAAAAACTTGATCTCATTTACTCACCAAAGAGATTGATCTTCTGTCGAATGAGCTGAGCAAGCTTGCAGAACAGACTAAAAATGAAAACAGAAGGTAAAATATGTGTATATATTTTGCTTTTTCTCTCATTCTTCTGTTATGTATTGAAGACACTTGAATATGTTCTAACATGTTCAACAAACCTTAAAATGTACTCGTACATATTATTTCAAGAGAAATTGGACATGGTCGTTTTGGACTAAAGTATGTTAAATGTAGTTACAGTGTAAAAATAAAAAAACATTGGTTCCAGACATTTTGTTGAAAATGTGATATAGATTTATCTATATTTAGCAAGTAGCACATATCAAACAGATTTCAATATGTACTTTGTACCCATATCTAAAGAGCCTTATGACATACACACCTCTCTCATTGGAATTTTGAATTGTGGGAGAGTTTGCTAATATGTAGTTGATTTTTATTCACATCAGATTTTCTTTCTTACAGGGTTAAAATAATTAGAGGAATTGACGGCTAACATGTATTAAAATGTTAAGCAAATAATATGGTTTTCATGGTATATTATTTCTAGAAGCCGTCTGTTACAATAAGAGAGGAGCTTTCTAATAAAAAATCTTTCTGTATGGCAAATCTGATAGCTCCATCAACATTGTCTATTAAAAGATTTATGCGTTTGTTAATAGACAATAAGAAAAGAAATGAAGAAACCAAATATGTTATATCTATCTACGGGACTACAAAGAATGCCATTGATCTCAAGTAGCCTGCAAAGACGTTTTTGGATATAATATAATATAAAATACAAGTGCAAAGAGGGAAATACATAATAGATAGCAAATATTTTTTAAAAAATGATCAAAAATAAAATGGCGCTTGACTGCCAAACATTACAGTATTTGAATTTGACAGAGAGAAGCATAATATTGCATAGACACAATATACAGTGAGAAGTTAAAATCTACAGCTTCATTTATACTAAATCCTGGGAAAGTGTGCTCCATCCTACACCAAAACATATACATGAATACAAGGGTGAGGGGCATGCACCGTAAAGGGAAGAAAATACAAGGCATCAAACAGGAACAAGACTGATTCAATTACGCAATAATTAGTGTGAGGGGCATGCACCGTAAAGGGAAGAAAATACAAGGCATCAAACAGGAACAAGACTGATTCAATTACGCAATAATTGGCAGAAACACCACCTGCTAACAGCACAATAATTTTATAATTATGTGAAAGGACGTATTTTATAACATGAAGTAAAAACCAAACAGTGTATCCTAGGACAGACTGGCATTGTACAAGAGGATTACAGCTAAGTTCGATTTTATTCTGAATTATTTAATTGTATATTGAGAAGGGTGATTGCTACGATTCAGGAAGAGAAGTATTAAAAATCTACCAGTTGATTACATTATTTTCTAATACACAAGGCATGCTTTCATACATAATAATATATGCCAATCACATGTACATGTGGATACACAAGAGTGTGTGGAATTCATACACATATTTTCTTTTCATATTACTCTAAAATGAATATTGGAAACTAAAATGTTTTTGTAAACGAAAGCTTTCAGGAATTCATTTTCCTTTCTTACTAGGCTATGAGTGAGAAGGTATATACATACATTTGTGAACACAAAAATACTTGTCTTCTAGAAAATGACAACACCAAAACAGATGTACTTATTTTGTACAAAATGGCTAAGTAATGTGGCAGGCACATATTTACTACCGGTAACTATGTTCAAATCACATGCATGGACATATACCTAGAGCTTACATATAGCCCCTACTATGAAGGCAACACAATATAATTATCTACATCGGTCAGTTAGGCGAGGCGTCAAAAATAAATATACCAGCCAGCGGCAGCTAACTGCACTTGTGCGTCCTGGCTGCATTTTTTAAATTAGCTCAGCCGGCTACCGCTGGCGGTAGGAAATGGCATTCAAAAGCATGCGCCGGCTGCCGCCTTTCGAATGGAGACTGAGCCTCAGATCCCAGCCTGGCGCAAGCCGGCTGGGCTTATAAGTGAAAAATAATTGCCCCAGCCAGGCTTCGGCCGTAATTGCAGCCTCGATGCGCCAATACGTGAGGCGGCAGCCTGCTGGTATCGATATTTTTGACGCCTCGCCTTACTAAAGTTTGCTTTGTGTACAGGTACAAAATCTACTTCAGACTGGTTTAACATGCATCCCTCTATCACCAATAAATAAAAAACTATCTAAGGTTAATATACACATCTCATAATTATCAAACAGAACTATGTAAAGAGCAGGAGACACAATCACATGCATTGTCAAGAAGTTTTCGATTTTCTTAAGGAGCTCAGTTCCATACAGCATGAAATGGATGATTGCGAACTAGGTTACAAGGTACCTTGAGCCAAATCTATGATACAAATAAATGACACATGCACCAAATTAACTTTGACTTTCTACAAACTTATACACCCAATCACATGACTAATTGTAGGGTTATACCATTTCTAACAGATTTTTACTACACCAGTAAAATAAGGAAGTTTCAAGTACATCCACAGTGTTGGCCTTGATCATGCATGTTGTAAAAATTACTATTAAACATGTCTTTTTCTTTGTTTACAATCTTAAAATCAATAAACATCTAATAAATCTTCAAAATTCACAAAGAAATGTTTGTCTTAAAACTTGAATACTGGTATGCAAATCTATTCACTTTATGATTTCTCTACAATATTCACAAATTTGCTAGTCACCAATGACAACTTTGAAAAAAGAATATGGATCTTAAATCTTGAATCATTTATATCAAAGATTATGCCATTCCACATTAACAAAATTATTGATTATAATGGAGAAATTTTGACATCAAACACCAGGATGATTTCATGAATAATGCAGAAATTTTTTTGATATTTTTAGCTAGAAAAATCGAAGATGAAAGCCTGTACATTCACTAACACTGTGGATGACTTCTACATGTAAATACACCGAATCCCAACAAACACGAAGCTACCCGACATAGCAGCACTATTCTCACCTGGCTACCATAGCTTTCTCCACATGAGATGCATAGGGCATAAACATCATCTCACTAGAGGCATTGATTGCAAACGAGGTTAGTTGGGCGGAAATGAAGAGATAGATATTAGTCAGGTTGTAGCAGCCAGAAAGCAATTCAAAAACCAAATGCGCAAAATAAATCATGAAAAGGTGAATAAATGAAATGAAAAGAGAGGAGATGTAAAGGAGCAAATGTTTACAAACAAATAAATAATGAAATAATATTGTAATAATGAACATAATGCAAGGTCCTCTGCAAATAGGACAAGGCACTTGGTAATATTGGGTCTAAGGATATGAACGCTGTAAATTTAGCCTCACAAGTCAGTTTTATAGGGTATAAATAACAATCGGGTAAATAATGTGGTGATTAAAGTCTTTGTAATGATCTATGGGTAAAAGGAAAAATTTCTACATAAGGACATTTGGGTGAAAAAGGAAGCATTCTTTTTAACAAGATCGAAAAAGTGTGTCATTCTTTACGTGATAACGGGAGGGGAACATTCTTCACAATGATACATGAGTGAAAATGGTAACATTCTATGTAAGTCAGGCATATCTCATACAATCAAAAAACATATATGTAATGAAATTGCTTGATTTCAAAGTTTGAGGGAGGAGAATGAATTCATTATAGAAATTTTAAAATTACAATTGGTTTGGTTCATGATTTCTTTTACTTTCCTTGGATATACCTTACTATGACAAGAAGTGTAAGTGGAATTATTGCTGTTTTGAAAAGCTCATAAAAATATTTGTTTAATGATACAAAACTTCAACTGACTATCATCTGCAATTAAAAAGCAAAAGAATATAAGATGCTGCACAAAATAATACATGTCAATAAATAAGCATGAAAATAACACAAGAAGCAAATGCAATGCAACGCATGAAATGAAAATACAAAGATAGAATCACAGCAATCCAGATATACATGTAGAAGTATGTACAATATATCATATAATTCAATTCAAAAGATAATGTGATGGTAAATGCAAATGTACATGCACAAGCCTTGCTTTCAAATATTTTCAATAAAAAACTGATGTTAGAATCTCATAACAGGGTTTTATTCATCTTACATCCTTTTTCCTTACAAAGCAGTACTTTTATTTATTTATCAATAAAAAATAACCAATTACACCATTTCTCTTACACATTTAGTAATTATGTTTATCAATTGTAATTTACGGTAATTGAAAATCAGACCATATTGTGAAGGGCAGCAGGACCCACACACAAAATGACAGCCATGTGTTTTGTACTGGCTACAAATAAAATTGGTACATAAAGATGAAATGAACTTTTTTTGTCAATGTCCATTTGAAAAGTTTGTAGCAAACAAACCATGTTTATTAATGGAGATCATGATAATTAAACATTTTATGTGAGCTGATCAGCAAACTTGGCACACCGATGAAGGTCTCTATCATTAAGTGTGGCACATAAAGAGTTAAAAAAGGTATGCAGGGCCTTACCTTGATACAAGCTCTTTCTCTCTGGTGGATGCCCCTCCTGACCTGCCTGCCTGGGGGGCATTGGGGTCAGCTACGAAGTAGGAGCTGTGAGCTTGGAAGTACTTCTCTATCAGAGGAAGAACAACCTGTAAAAGGGAAGGTCAAAAACGATTCAGAAGTGAATTTTGTTGATACTTTGAAATATGTTAGTTTTGAAAAGTAAGTTCAAGAACCACGATTTATAGTCTACTTCTCACTATGGAATTGATGAAAGCAAAGGAAAATTGAATGATCAAGGTATAAAGAAGCATGTAGAGCTTGAAAAGAGGTACAAGATGAATGGGATGGAATGAAGAATGATGAATAAAGAATAGAAATAGATAAAGAAGATTAAATGAACAAGGAAACAGAGAATATATTTAGGAGGGGTGAGTAGTAGTTAACAAAAATATCAGCACTCTCGTTTTCATAAAATTCATTTTACTGTTGTCACGACAAAGTGTGCTATTATCTTTTAACCATCTTTACTATATTTGTTACGAAAGAGAGTAAAAAGTTACCTTTGCAAAGAACTTATATCCTCTGTCACCCGAGCTTTCTTTCTTCGATGACCGGAAAGCTGGATAGGATTTTTAAAAACATTGGAAATTATTTCATACAAGTTTGTAAAAATGTGTCACAAATGTCTGAAAAATGTAGTTGTCAGTAATGCATTTGATTTGATGATCCCACCGCTGCCACCATTAATGCTATCAATGTGGAAATGACCAAATGGCTGCAAGACAGGAGCTGCAAGATGAATATTTGCTTTTGGATCATGTTTGAATGTAAGCCCAGGGGGACATTCTACTCCTGTCTCGAGGTTGTCTGTCAATTTTCTTGATAATGGTGAAACATTGGCTCAACCAGATAAGTCAACTTTTATGTATTTCCATTTGGGGGATTAATATTGTATTTGATACGTTTCCATTCTCAATTTATCATCTGCATATAACCCCCTTTCCCACTATCACTATCTTTGTTGGATCTAATTGGCAACAGGTACACCTGTGATTTGCCAACACAGTGCAGGAGTCTGTCCTAAAGATTCAAGCTAAATTAACCCTCTTCTGATATCTTTGTCCAATTATATTTTAATTCTCAGCTTCAATATCTTGGTTGTGCCTCATCGGTCAGATTTGCCTGTGATTTGTCCACATTGTGCAGGAGTTTGTCCAGGAGACTGAAAGCAAACTGATCTTCCAAAGACATCTTTGTATAATTATTTGTCTACAGTTTCATCTACAGGGTTTTATTTTATGACTATAACATCCAAACACTACTAACATCTCAACCCCATCCAGCATTTTGAACCTACAAGCCTATCTGCACTCGTTTGACCAGGAGGGATTAGACCTCCCTGCGTGGTCACTGGCAGGTGTTTATCTCATCAAATCAGCTCTTAATTAACATAAGAAAAAGGGGACCATGGAGGATCAACGGGTACCGCTTAGGCATTGTTGGCTATATAGAGGGCGCAAGTAGATAGAAGTAGTGCAGTCCCGTTTTAAATTCAGCCATCACTCACAATCTCGTTGGCGCCTCTGAGGTTTGAGGTTTGCCTGTGACTTGTCCACATAGTGCAAGAGTTTGTCCAGGAGATTGAAGGCGAATCTCTTCTCTATGGTGCTGTGTCCTCTGATGATACCATCAGCATCCATGGACAGACTGTGTCTACAAGCAAAATCATCCAAAATGGGACATAGTTATTGGATGACCATACACATGCACACCATTTTTGTATGTGATATACACATATCATCGCTGTTTTCACGAAGTGACAGTAGTGAAAAAAAATTACATCCACTTTGCGTTAAGATTTTCCTCACTACCGTCACTTCGTGAAAATAGGGACGATATAATGTACATGTACATGTCCGTGAAGACTTACTAATCATGTTTTATTCTGATTTTGGTTTTGTTCAGTGACCAAAAATCCTTTTAATACTTGGAGTCTTTGCTTGAGGCACATGGTTACACTTGATATCTATTATTATCATAACAAACACGTACAAAAAGGTGTTTGGAGAGTATTATTTTTCGAGAATATTGCTCTGTTCAATTCAATCCCCACATGCTGCAAGTGTATATAACTAGACTGTAATACTTAACTTCACAATTCATGCATGAACTCTCTCTAAACAAATGATAATAATATTACATTTACAATGGAAATAAAGTAAATCCTTTGAAATTAAGGCAAATATTGGTACACTGGAGAAATAAAATCTACTGTCAAATAACACAAATAAAAAACTTCAAGCAAAGCTACATGCAGAAAAATAATACGCTGTAATACAATATTTTTCAATTCAGACCCCAAAATAACAAAAATCTTTGAAACAATAGACAATAGTGGTGATAATCAGAAAACTAGGTGCTCGTCCGTACTGCGCCATGACTTCACAGCTGCAATATATATCCATCATTTATGGTCAACTATAAGTCTACAGTACATACTACCAGTACTCCACATTCTACCAAACTTAAAAATGCATGCACAAAACCCAACAACTAACAATCAAGAATTACAATTAAAACAGCAAATATCAGACTGTGATCTTCCTGCACTATATGTCCATGTAAAACTAGTAATGTACAATGTACCTAGATGTATTATGTTGTTCATTTGAATGATACTGTCATTTGACACAATCTGTTTCATATGACACCAGTGATCATGACAGTAAACGTACATTAATGACTGCAACTAATCTTTCATCCTTATTATAGATTTCTATCACTGCAAAATGATCTTCTCTCACTTTACGGGTACATGTATCTATGTAAAGTGCAACAAAAGAGCTTCATATATGTCATATGACAAACACATACACTGTCCCAATGAAATAGCTGAATAATAGCATATACATGTGAATAATTCTAATCTGTAACAGACAAAATGTAATTTTGACTAAATCATTGTGTTTGTTATAGAACAAAATGATAACATGAAATAAGAAGTTCAATCAATATTTCCTAGATTGTAAATAAAACAAGTAATTCTTTACAAGAAATTCAAACAAGTACGGAAACGCTACTTAAAATCTACAAGAAAAATATGGGTCAAAACATGTCTTTCATGCAATTTCACACAGCAAAACATGTGGCCCACATGAAGTGACTCCTCAAATCATAAAAGATTTTCAAGCAGAAACATTGGTACCAATATACTAATGCTGGTAAAGTGATAACTGAGAACATTTTGAGATATGATCAAATCCTTAATTATATTGCTAATAAGTAAATAAATAATTTTCCCCCTCCACATCACTAAGTTTTTTCCCTCAATAATGATGTCACTTTAAAACAGTAAAGTTAACTTTAGCTGTTTAATTTTCTTGTTTATTTGTTTGTTTTCAGTTTTTGGTTCGTTTTATTTTTGCCTTTTGTATTTACAAACAAAATTCTTTGAATTTGCCTTCATATCATTGGTAGATTATTGTTAATTTGCCATTATTCGGTACATGTGTATAGAACTTTCATAGCACAATTAAATTGTCTATAATTTCAATCTTTAATCATATTGTATATATACTTCATAATCTAGGCCAACATTGTGTAAGGCAGTTTTGTAACTGCCAATGCTGCCCCGTAAAAATAAAACTACAAATAAATATATAAATACATAAATAAAGTTGTAACTGATTGAAACTAATATGTTCACCCCCTTATTGTAAGCTATGACACCAGGAACATATTTGTATAACATGCACAAAAATATACAACACACGCTTGTAGGTGCAAATGCCACTGATGAAAACTATGTACACATACAAAAATAAAGCATGCACAATATAAATGTGGATTTCTCCACAAAAATAATCAATGTTACCTCTTCTTTGCCTCCTCCTCTTCACTGTTAATTACATGATAAAATAATGAACTTACAAGTAAATAGGGCATTCCGATACAAATTACAGAAGTGATTGACTTTTATGTTTATACGTGCATGTATGTAAAATGTATTACCGGTAATGAAAACCTGAACTGAAATAGATAGCTACAATATCAAAACAATTTTTGATTAGGCAATCAATTAAATGAAAAGCATTTACATGGAATTTACACACAACATAGTTATTTAATTCATTCTATTTAGGACTCCTTCCAGAACATATATATTCACAGTAGATGACCCCAAGAAATATATTTGGTAGAATACACAATTCCCTATCATAAATAACACATGTAATTTTCAAACTCTTATAAGTAGGACAAAACACTGTAAAGAAGGTGTGTATCATAGAAGGCAATACTAAAATTTAAATCAGAATATATGAAAATTATATATGGACATACATGTAAATTGATACAAAGAAATATATTCTTATTGTTGAAATGGTTGGACTTTGAAAGTAATGTACACATTTTACTTCTCTAAAGTTTCTATTTTTCAGAGCACGAATGAGATCAACATATATATCACGATCAATTGGGCAAAAAGAATTTTCGTTTCGGTTTAATAAAATTTGGAGTGGACTATTAGGCTATTATTATTATTATTATTATTTCATCATCGCTTGAAGACTTTTTTCACTGCTACACTCGTTCGTTCCCAACATTTCTGATAGAGTCCATCACCAACCCCTCTCCCTCTAAAAATGGAGGTAAAATGAAAGCTTCACGTACCTCTGCAATCTGTATCCATTGACCTGGAGGAACTTGAGCAGGGCTTGGGCCATGTCTCGATCCTTCTTCTTCTCACTGTCCGTCAAGATGTCAAAGGGCACCAGCTGGGCGTGGCAACCACCTCCTGTTTGAGAAACAGGTCAGGGTGAGAAGGGGATATATTTTTCATCATGTAAATTAATCTAATGACTGAGAGTTCTCAGTCCATTTGACAGATATAGGAATTGACTTCCTTATAATGACTCTGATTTGGGAGTTTTCTTTAGATTCATATGTTCAAAACTGATACTCTGAATGACTGTTAAAGAGTACATGTACAGAGGCCAACTCTAACTGTTTATACAATACAACAACAAATGCATAAAAAAAGGTATTTTAACTAAAACAATTTGATTTTTAGGAACTTACCTCTTAGTTCCATCTCTAGTTTGGTCTTCTTGGCCCACACATCGTGTGCATTCTCTGCCAGTCTCTCACCCATAGTCTGCAATGCATTAGACAAAAACCACACATACATGTATATCACTTTCTATTGGAGGTTCACACACAAAACAATATCTATAGATCTGTCATGATTCTTCAAGGGTATTGAGACCAGTTACCATGTGATAGGTCTTGATCCTGTGATAAGGTAATATTTTGGAAAGAAATGTCAAAATACAATTCTGTAAAAGAGAAAACTGCTTGAAGCACGCAATATCGCAATTGGGACGACTACAGCACATACCTGCCCAGGCTAGAAAATCCTAGATAGGGAAAAGACAACTGTTGACTGGCTGGATGTGTTTTCTTTGATAAACATCCTGTTTTTATATGCACTGACATCTTGATAAGCTAAATAAGGTACTTCATTTGGAAGAAAATGAACAAGAAGTTACACGCACCTGCATCTCTCTAGTGAGTGTGATGTTGGAGACGTCAATGGGTCGTGGGTTGTAGCCGTGGGGTGATTCCATTGCACCCTGTACACAAAACAAAACAAAAAGACAGAGAAAAGAATGTGTAATCTTACATTAACTCAATCATAACTGATAGGTGGTAAAGGATAACTAGTTAAAAATTATGGTTTAATTTTTTTGATAACTACTTTTCCACATCTTCCATAATTTTGTCTAAATCTTATATTGTTGCTGTGTGATGTTACCATTGTTATTCTGTTCTATTGCTTTTGTATTTTGATGTTTGTATTATAATGTAAATTTCTGATTTCTTTGTAAAATGACAATATCAGCATTGGGGCTGCATGACATGTTTGTTTTTTTCAATTTCAAATAAACCAATTCAATACAACAATCATACATCAAAAGTTTGGTTGGTTCAAGACCTTATACGTATATATGGAGCAGTCGATTGAAGAAAAAACATTTGACATACATTTAAATGTAACATGAACTATATAAATATATATATCTTTCTAAAATGTAGATATAGAATCAGTGGAATTTGAGAAGTAGATGTACATGCATAGAAAGATATAGCAGACGAATGTATGCACATATGCTATCAGTAGTAGATGTCAAGTTAGTACAATAGAGGTACTAA
Organism: Strongylocentrotus droebachiensis; assembly: GCA_035222895.1. Taxonomy (NCBI): domain Eukaryota; kingdom Metazoa; phylum Echinodermata; class Echinoidea; order Camarodonta; family Strongylocentrotidae; genus Strongylocentrotus; species Strongylocentrotus droebachiensis. The sequence goes on from JAVYIG010003702.1 coordinate 61,691, forward strand.
CAAAAAAATCATGAAGCGGCAGAACTTTTCAGTGTCATTATGTGTAAATGTATATCCATGAAGTTTTTGTCAATTTTTATTTCCATAAAGCCATAGGAGATATAGCAGATGTAGCAGTAATATCATTATTGCAATAGTCCATGTATATAGAATCAGTAAATATGAAATAAAATGCAGAAACAGACGTATTCATATTAAAGGGTTTTCATTTAATTAAGTCTAAAGGACTGTGTCCAGTCCTAAGCATTTCTATCCTTTGGAAGCTTAATTTGTTTCCCCTTCCAATAACTCACTAATAGGGAGTGACATGAATTGAAATGTCTAGTATTAGTCTTTACTCACCAAACTTGCTTTAAACAATATACTTGATCAAATGAAATAGATTGAAACATCTGATAGTAGTCTTTACTCACCAGACTTGCTTTAGACAATCTCCTTGGTCTATGAGCCTGTGATTGTTGTTCTGATGCCTTACTTCTCTCGACAGACCAACCCCAGGCAAGGAGGGCCTTGATGCACTCTCTCACTGGCTCCCTGTACGAATCCTTCTCCTGTACACATAAAAGCATGACATAAATTGGGGGAAGAGTAATCTATATGTACTTGCACAGGGTGGCCCCTTAAATGCGATGAATGTATATTTGTTCATATATCTAAATGTAGAACATCATTATTGATGAAGATGTTGAAGTAAGGAAGCTTAGCAAAATGCAGAGGCACAAAAGAGAAAAGAATGTGTTCGGATCAGACGCAAAATGCATGATTGTTGAAAAAAATGATTTTATCACACAGAGGTCCACACCTATTGTTGAGTGTGGAGCTGCTAAATACATGTACTATCTCAATAAGGCTCAATGTTACCTTAACTTAAATTCAGACCTGCTAAAAAACGAACTTCTAATATGCAAATATCACTATCTCTATTTTACTTTCTGGACACACGTTTTCATGCCACTTTGTTTCACTAAACTACAAAATATTGATATTATATTAAACTTATCCCTTACTTGGATGTTAAAGTGTTTAAAGGTCTCTGAGGATTATTTTTTCTGCTACATATATATCACCATATTTGTAACATGTCGAAAATGTGCCACGATTATTTCCCCTTAAGAATGAGCAATTTCTTGGCTGCAATATTATGTAATACTCCTCAATCCTATGCAAGACTGTATGCAACATTGAAGTAGGAAGTTCAGAGTAATAAAGGAAAACTAGAGCATTGCCAATTTGATATGGTAATACTGATTAAATCACACAACACTTGGATCAGAAGATTGATGAGATGACCTACCTTGGTAGTGAGTGTCTTGTAAGGTCTCAGCATGCATGCTTCTTTCATGGCGCTGTTCTCTGCTTCACCATGTGTCCAGCCATTGTCAAACTGTAGGAGAAAGAAAACGCATCAGATGATGTCAATGTCTACAATGTAAGGTTCAAAGTTCAAAGTTCAAAGTTTATTCACTCTATAAGAAAGAATGAGCATGTTCATCATTCAAGTATACAGTGAAATCAAACAAAACAAAACAAAACAGTACAAAACAAAAAAATTACAATGTATACATTTTATAAGTACAGAATATAAAAAATAAATACAAGGTAGAGAACAGGTCGAGTGAGGTACCTACAACAGGCCTCTAGGTTCCTCCATTTTGTTCACAATTCTTATTAAAAGATAGTTACATTTTTGATTTGTCAGATGTTCTTTCCATCACAGACTATACATGAAACAGCTAATACAGAAACCACAAATAACTGGTCTAGAGAATAATCCATATTTCTCATGTAAACTAAACCAACAATCACACTTAAAAAGTAAATGCTAATGCTATAAAAAAAAAAAAAACAATTGCAAGAAACCTACCATTGCTAAAGCCCAGCTGTCATGGAGATGCTCAGCAAATCTGTCACTGAAGGACAGCAAGCTCTCATTCAGTAGCACCCTGATGACAAAATTATTAAATAAAAATATTTCAAACAAGTTTAAAATTAAATTAACATGTACACATGTAAAAATATAAATGGAGCATAAAAAGAGCTTCAGAGTTCAGGTTTCAATGAGTCTTTAAAAAGAGAGGAGAAAGTTGAAAACCTAAATCAATTAAAGTTCCTTCCGATTTCTCATAAGGGATATATGGCACTTTCTGAAAAATTATGAAAATGTAGACAAGGTATAAAAAAAGATATTTGAAGGAAACAAAAAAGATCAAAGGGGGAAGAATATGTAATAAAAGCCTGGTGAACAATAAATGGAAAAGAAAAGAAAAGAAAAGGGATATATTTGAGGTAAAATTTTGGAGGGCAAAGAGATTGTCAAAACAATAAGAAGACAGAAGTGAGGGGGAAGGAGTGATAAAAGACGAGCGAGTAGAATACAAAATGACAAGATGAAGATGATGGAGATAGCAAGAGGGAAATAAAGGTGCCTTATTTTATGAAAAAAAAGGTAAGGTGCATAACCTACTAAATGCAAAGAATATTTGAAGAAAAAAACAAAACAACATGAAAATGATCTTACTTGTTAGAGTCGACTGGCTTTGGTTGGTAGATGCCATCGGCATCAAAGCAAGATTCCCTGACATAGCTCTCATCATTGTATGACATGCTGTAGTCTGGTGGCAAGGCACTTCCAATGGCTGTCAGGCAGGGTAGAGCTCTGTCAAACAGTTCTTCATCATACTCCTACAAATAGATCAAAGTCATATCAACATTGAGATTGAGTCCTTCCTTCGTTCTTACTTTGTGAATCAATGGACCCATATGCAAGCTAAGATGTTTGTCATGTCTACAAAATAGGCCTACGCCGGATAAAGAAAACTTATTACATTGTCTGGATCAATCTTCAAGGTAATATGATTTAATCGCAGGCAATATATTCTAATACACCCCTTAAAGCCATATACATACAATACCATCATATACATTATCCTCATTTTGCATAAAAACCGACTAAAAGATACAATTAAAAGGGAAAAAAATACTATGTAGTGTATGTGCACTATAATTAAACCGAACAAGCTTTTTTATTCTTTAAGTAAGCTAAACATGTATCTTGTCAATATTGGAGGCATTGCCAGAATGTAAAAGTTGGATCCAATGTTTTTCTTTATTTAACAGAAAGACAATCATATTAGAATTTCAGACTAAAAGCCACAATTTTCATTAAATCATTGAATGATTTTAGGAATTCCTCAGGTGTTCTGTTTACAACATACATGAACATGGGGAATAATTAACACTCGCTGTTGAGCACTTTTCATACCTTTTCTGCCAGTGCATCAAAGAGACCTGTGAATAGCATCATGGTGAGTCTCTTCTCCTCATCGTTAGCAGCACCATAACTACCCCATCCTCCACTGCTCCCGTAGTACGAGACGCAGCGCTCGTAGTGAAGCTGCAGGATCTATCGAATAACAATATGAATCATGTCTCAAGTTTAAACTTTTGATGTTTCGTTTCTCAAATTTCCTTGCAAAAGAGTTAGAAAATATATGAATAAGGCAAATTAAAAAATCCCACAAACTGAATCGCATTCGCAGGCAATATAATCAAAGCTAAAGAAATGAACGAGGGAAAAAAGAAGTACCACATTCTGCATTCAATTTTAAACACATGAGTTGAAATATATAGAAATGTAAAACAAGGAAAGAAGGAGTACAACAATATTTATCTAGTTTCCAGGCAACAGAGTTTGAAAGATAATGAATAAAGAAAGTATGAACTTCCACTGAGTAGTGTTTGAAAATAGCCACAGGAAAGTACATGTAGTTCAACAATTTGTAATGCTGTTCCATGCTTCCAGTGGTGCTACGTTATTATGAAAATACAGTATAAACATGAAGACAATATCAAATAATTCGTAGATCAAGACTCCTTTTTCATTTTATTCCCATACTGATAATGCAAACCAAATATTGAGACATGTAATCTGTGGGATAATTGGTGGCAGGAGTGGGATGCATTATACATGTATGGATTCTTGTTTACCTTCAAGGCCACATAAGAGTATTCTGCTAGAACAGGCACATCGTTGATTAGCTTCCGTAGTAATCGCTGCATCATGGAAGGCTTCAGACTCCTAGAGAGGAGATTACACAAAGAAATTGGAGAGGTTTTTATACATAGGAATCTTTCTGTTTTTCAACAAAGAATATATTAGATTTTCAATTAAACCTTCGTCTCTCCATCCTATTGTGCCTTAAAAATTAGAACAGGAACCTATTCAACAATATAATCTTTTAACAGATTTCCACAACTGTGTACATGAAATGATTTGTAAAAACAGGTATCCTCAAGCATACTTGCCGATGAAAAAGGCCCTTTGATTAGACAGTTGATCAATCAATTTTCGGAAAAAGAAAGTTGGTGAAAATAATATCCCTCATATTTGTGATTTGAAATTGCTCCTTTAATAGTTTTGAATTCAATTAGTATAATACTCTTTCTTGAAAATATTATCGCTAGTGATATTCGTTTGTCTCGCAATGTATGGTCAACAAGGGATCTAAAAGATCACGACGTTTTGTGCGCCGCTGCAACACTCCGTCAGGTGATAAAATCTAATGTAAGCTAGCCTATAATCTAGGCGGAGTGCCGAGCTTTTTTCTTTGCTGCTAGACTAACCCTAAGCAGAACGTCTGATACGGCAAGACTACGAACCGTGAGTCGCGAAGCGGCCCACCGCCTATACTCACTGGTCTAGCTTTAGTCGTTGTTTTTTTATTATCGACCCTGAATCCGTGGCAGTTTTCGTACGAAAAACTGCCACGGATTCATGGTCGATAATAAAAAAAACAACGACTAAAGCTAGACCAGTGAGTATAGGCGGTGCGCGGCTCACGGTTCGTAGTCTCGCCGTATCAGACGTTCTGCTTAAGGTTAGTCTAGCAGCAAAGAAAAAATCTCGGCACTCCGCCTAGATTATAGGCTAAATGTAAGCAAGCGTGTGTTTATACTCTACAGGCGGATCCAACGGTCAATTAATTTGATCAATAATTGGAATAATAACGGGCAAGGTTTATTGTTGACCATACATTGCGAAACAAACGAATATCACTATTGATATTATTTTTGATACTGCATCCGCAATGAGTAATATATTTTGCAATACTCTTTATTGTTTACAAAAGAGTAAACATTAAAACACCAAAGGCAAAAGGTCAAAAAAGATGGGACCCCGTACCTGGTAAGGGCCACCAGGAAATCGGCCACCGTGTCCCTCTGTCCCCTGGTGAGTGACCGACAGCTGGCCAGCCTGTAGACGGTGTGGAGGGTAGAGTCAAGCAGGGAGGCAAACTGGTCAGCGCTCTCAAACATCTCGCTGTGCCGCGTGAGGAGGGGTAGCACCGAGTTACAGATGTAGCGGTTGAGAGCCAGAGCCATGTCATGGTCGTGTGTTGTTGGCTTTTAAATATGATGGAAAATAGACAAATAATTAAATCTCTTATGGATAATGATAAGTAAATGCAACAACTAAATTTGAAAATCTGAATAATCAATGCACATTGTTCTTTGTAATTTATACAATTTTTGTTTGTAATCTATCTAACTATCATTTTCATATCTTCATAAAATTTGAATAGAATGGTATCTTTTGTTATCCCAATACAATTGTGTTTAACACAAACATAAACTTAAAGCAACAACTTAAAGGGGTTATTAGCCACAGTGGTAGTATGGCTAAATTACAAAGTCGAGAAAGGGTTTTGGAATTTAGGGAAAGTAAGTGAATTAGTGCCCTTGTGAGTATAACCACTATAACATATCTGGTGGTTGCTTAGTAGCACAAGTACGCTTTAAAAATGCATCAAATACATCATTAATTTGTGTCACAGTTAAGGATTGTTAGAATTGCAAGAATTTTCTTACCGTATCCATGGTAGTGGCTGCCCTGAGGTCCGGTAGGAATCCCACCTCCAGGAGCTCAAAGAAGAGCTCTTGATTCCCTATACCATACACCCTCTCCAGGAACAGCAGCATGGCTTCCTTGTGGACTGGTGTCAGACCCTTCAGGTCAGCACCCAATGGCTTACCGGCTCCATCTGGGGTAGAGGAAGAAAGGCTCACCAGTCAGTCAGAGATATTTATTGATGTGAACCTCGCAGAATGAAAAGTATTCAGTACTGCTAAATGTACAATCTTATCTTGATTCTACAAAAAGTGACAAGTGTTTGAGACTGGTAGTTCAAGCTTTGAGCAAAAAGGCTACTCCTCCTATTTCCATAACATAATATACTTTTGAACAAACAGGAACAGTTCAATCATGTATTGCAACCGCAAACTGAGTAATCATTCTTCTCCTTTGGTGTTCTCAATTGAGTTCAAAACTTTCAGTCACTCAATCTCTCTCTTCTCTCTATAAATTTGTGAGAATACATTTTTTGTGGCTAATTTCATTGAAGTAAAGCACTTGCTCCACAGGATATCCCACTGCATTTTTATCGCAATCTCCAAAGCAGTGCATAGTTTCTCACCATCTTTCTTCTCGTAGATCTTCTGAGGTGACGGCAGGATGAACTTGAGGTTGAGCACCCCGACCAGATCATCCAGTGGCACCAGACTCTGCAGGATGGCCCTGATCCTCTGGGGCTCGGTCCTGCCCTGAGACAGTCGGTTCTCATCAGGGGCGCATCGACCCAGGAGGTCGATCAGGGTGGCGTAGAATGTCAGGATGGCTCCACCGGTGTCAACGTCATCCTCGTCTTCATCACCTTCTTCGTCTTGACTGTAAATGTCATGGAAATAATTTTAGAGTTGGGTATAATTCATGAAGTCCTTGCGATCAATGTTGTTTATGATACTGATCAAATTAAGCATATGGCACTTTCTGTATGGATAAACTATTCCAAGGCAATTGCTAAATTTTCCCTGGCTTTTACCGACCATAAAACAAACACAATCTCCAAGATATAGAATACAGTCTTTTACTTCCATGTTATTTTAACATTTTTTAAAACATGTAACGTTCATCCTACTCCTGACACACACCTACCTTGGAATAGAATTTTTAGATAAACGGCACCTATAATAATAATAACAGAATCAAACTTACAATAACCATGATAGCCATGCAACATGTACATGGAGGAGCTAAGATATAGCTCCTCTCTTTGTAGTAACACCATATTGCCCTGGCAACCTATATATAAAAAGCTGACCCTAGTTCCTTCTTCCAACATTCATCCCACTCTTCAAACTCACAACGAACTCATACAGACACTATATCTGAGCCATATGTAACCCCTTTCTTTTAAGAACCATAGGGTTCTCCATCATGTAGATAAAACACAACCTTCACATGCAATGCTAAACCTATTTCCATTCTGAAATTTCAAATCTACCACACTCCTGCTCACCCCAAGGCATCAATTGGTCTGCATTGTATCTTCTTTCCTCATACTACCAACACATTTATCTTCAAACATGTCCTAGCTATCTATACAACTCTGTCTCTATATCTTTCTTTGAATTTTTAATATTTATCCCACTCCTGACATCTGTTAACCCATAAACTCCTGGGGGGCGTTTCACGGAGCCTTTTCTCAATGCCAAATGACAAAAATCAATGACAAATCTCCTGATAACCAATCAGAAGCAAGGATTTCAGTAGCTTATAACAAAAACTGTAATTTGTCACTGATGACAAGTTTTGTGAAATGCGCCCCTGCTCACCCATCGATTGGTCTGACTTCCCCATCCTCCTCACTGATAGCCATGGTGGGAGCAGAGATGAGATACCCCTCCTCGGCTGTATCAGAGAGATCGATGGCCTCCTCCATGGCTGCTAGGAGACCCTTCCCTTCCCCTCTCAGGGCAGGGCCAAGGCACTCTGGATGCCTGATCAGCATCCTCACAATCAAGTTGGCATTCTCCTCTACGGTTTCACCTGTCATGAACATCATGAGATGGAAGATGGTTTGATGAGGAGTTCAAAGAAATACATGTACATTGATATGTATTGACAATATTTATTTACTCGTTGTAGAATAATAGGAATTGCATCTTACTAGGGGATACATGTAGTTTTTTCCTGGCTCTCCAAATGGACAAAGCAAAACAAATAGGAATTCAGGAATCCCATCAAGACACTTTTCCCCTTAATTAAAAACTTTCACTGTACCCTCTCTTCCTCCCTTCCCACAGGAATGACAAAGCATTACATCCAGCCTCCTATATCCACATTCCTTGCTCACCAAGGCACACACCCTCACTCACCATTAACCCACACTGCATGCCTCATGAAGTCCAGGTACCTCTCTCCATCCAGGGGGTCCCATCCAGGTAGGGGTTTCCCCATGGCCCTCAGACGGGCGTTGTCCTGCACCCCACACCTGGACAAGAAGGTGATAACCTTCTCGAGGTGCTGTTCCCTGAGCGCCAGGGCTAGTTCGTTGTTGTCCATCAGGGAGGCGGCTGCTACGTCCAGGGGGCAGGAGCCTCGCAAAGATGGGTAGGCTATTTGTTCATTAATTTGATCAAAGAATGAGCACAAAAACTATTAATATCAGTTTACCCTTTTAATGTATCTATAATCCACCAATAACAATGAAATTCACTGAGGATACAGCTTAATAAAACCTCTGCAATGTTATCTTAGGTTATCACAAAAGTCACTCATGTTTGAATTTTTTTAAAAACGTAGCGATGACAACAGCCTTAAAGTATTTTTTTGTTTAAATATTTTCCAATCATATATTTCTCATCCATCACATTTCATGTGACATTTCATATGCACTTTAAAAGGTATATGCCTAGGTCTTTGAAAAGTTAATGGTAAATTTTGAACTGTTTTGTATAGATAAAGAAAATATTTTAAAAAGTTTGAAAATTAAAAGTCATTAGTACATCTCCCTGTTCATTTATTAATGAACTGATACATACTTCTACAAACAAATCATATTTAAACATTAAAAAGTAATCAAAGGAAAATTTGAATTAAATGCAGATCATGCTATAAAATATGTGCACAAACAAAAAGGCATGCTCTAAATTCAGCAAACAATAAAAACCATTCCAAACAGTGCAAAACATAGACTAAAAGCAAATGCAACAAAATATAGCAAAGTTGTCCAAAATCAAACTTGCTATGATTACCAAAGAAACGTGAAATAAAACTTTAAAAAAGATGCTTGTAGTTCTCTCTTCATCAAAGTCTCTTCATTCTCAATTTCAAATCTTACGCTTATTATGACACAAATGTAATTCTTCCATGTGTATCAAGTCTGACCCATTTATAGTAAAGACTGAATGCAATAAATACATCTTCAATATGCAAACGTAGATGCACCGATCTGCTCAAAATGCTTGGCCGACGGGGGTAATCATCATAGTGACCTATTAGACCGGATGGGAATCATGTCTACTCACACAGCCCTATGAAGCCGTGATCGAGGAGGTAGAGAAGCGTATCGAACAGCGCCCTCTGGTTTTGCCGGCTGGTGCGGCAGAAGTAGCAGAGGAACCTGCAGCAGCCAGCGATGAGCGCACGAGCGAACCTGTCCTTGGAGTGGCACATCCGCGCCTGGCGGGCAAGGAACCTGTAAACGCACACCTGCTTGGGGAGGTTAATGACAAAGACGGCAAGGCATGGGAGTGGTTCGGAGGTGTGAGGAGGTCAAAGGTTACACGAGGCATTCACTTTTGCAATGTTATGACATGACAAGTTCTAAATCTTTAGCCTACAAATGGCGTGGGTTTTCCCTACCCTAAACAAAACTGCATTATACAGTCAGGTTGAGGTAAACTAATTTCTCACGATTCCTGTCTTTCCACAGACTAGTCTACCTGTTCTAAACTCAATACGACAGAGGTTCATTGAGAGCAGGGAAATCTCATTCTGTCTGTGGAAACTACTAACAGCTTAAATTGTATATCATGTGGAAACATTGCAAAAGTGAATGTCTGCCATAGGGGATTGGATGGGGAGGGTAAAACCACTGTTGGAAGTTAGTGAAAGCCACTGCACAAATTCCATAAATGAGCGAGATAACTTTCCTTGCTTGATAGTTTACCCTTCATGAATTTTTAAATGCGAAAAATGCTTCTGTAAATCAAAATGTAAGGAATCTATCTCTCATTTCTCGTCTCTTTTAAACAAGCAAATCAAAAAGAGGAACTCCTAGAGAATGATTCATACAAACTCTGAAGGTAGTGTAATTTTGTTGAAGGTGGGGTATAATTTTTTAACCGTCACTGTCAATTCAATATTCACATTCATGAAACTTGTGCATGGTTGACAGAAAACTTGAATATGCAGGTTTATATCTCACACTGTTATCCTAACATGCTTCATTATACATTATTCACATAGTACACCACAGCAACCAAATAAATTTTCTTTACCTCTCTCTCTTTCTAACTCTGCTACTTACACACTCAACATGCAAAAAGATCCCAAATCTAATCCACCTTCATATATAATTGATATCATTCAATGGCTGTGATACATAAGTAACACAGTTTTGGAGAATCCAAATCAAGCTTCTCAAAATCACCATAGTGCATATCATTAAACCAGTTATGGATTCAAAATGGATGAATTGCCAAATTGCTTATAAGATAAGGCACAAGAAAAAATGAAATGTGTCTCTTCTCTGCTAGTTACAGGTACAGTTTTCTGTCATACAGACTGTTTAGTATATATCCTTTGCCCTACTGAAAATGATATTCAAAATCTATGAAAATATCTGTGGACATGAATAATTGGTATAGACTTGACGCTGAAAAAAATCAGTCATTAGACTCATGAGCCCAAAATCGAAGTGAAGTACTCATAAGTTATGGTAAAGATCATGATTTAAGGCATTATAAAGGATGACCAGTTATAAATTCAAGAATACTTCTAAAAACATGAATTATATGTATTTGATGTATTCATTAGAGCTAAAACATAAGAGTATTAAACATCACCTAATGATATTTCTTCAATTTTGGAATCAACTTTGCAAGCATCAAATCAATAAACTAATATGGTGCTGTGACAGAGGAATATAAGTGAGTATGACAAGTAATTACCTTTTATACAGTATCAAACTATATCTGAAAAACAACTCTCTCTTTTTCACTGCAAAGGAAAATGCCATTTGCCCGGTCCTGCCTACCAGTAAATTGATGTTACCTACAAGGGCTACATATATTAATCTGAGTCATCAACAAATTCTACTTCTAAGATTAATGTGTTCAGTTAATATAATGCTGTGAGTTCTGATATGGATTCATCCCAGGCATGCGTCACGAGTGAGGGGTGAAAACCAGCCAAAAAATAAAAACCATGACCCCCTCACAGTCCGCAGGCAAGATGACTGTTCGGAGAGTCCACTTTTGTTAGCAGTGAATTCTTGCAAGGCAATTTGGTTTAGTAATTTCAATTGTCATTCCGATCCTTGCAAGCACTTACAAAGTCCAATGTCGCTCTGTTCTAAAAAGTAAGAGATGTGATCGAAACTGGCCATCTGGTTTCGACGGCTGACGCGACAAAAGTAGCTGAGGAAGCGTGAGCAGGCGGTGATAAGATCACGGTTGAAATCGGATTCCTCAGGCTGTTGGGGGAGGGGGTTTCAATTGGGGGAGGGGTAGGGGAGTATCGGCAACAAAAAAAAATTGTGGTTCATGAGGATATGGTTTCAAAGCTGGCTTTCTTAATGCACAAGAAGCACTATTAAAAATCCTGCAAAACCACAAAACTGGAAGAAATTTATAAGAAATATAAGGTGTTCAAGTAAGATGTAAGAATATAAAAGACCTCAAGGTAAGGTAACAAACATATATGCAATGTATTTCATAGCTTTTAGTATCATTTTTGGTAATTTTATTCAATAACAACAAATGTTTGTAGCTGTCTGTGAGTATTCTATTGAAGTCTTCAGGTATGACAAGTTGATAGTATGAAAATTTAATTCTGAAAATATCATATATATCTGGGAAAGCCCAAATCTGCACAATTAGAAGGCCCAAACAAACCCTTAGTTCTATGAGGAAAACCAGTCAATGTAAAATGTATGTATCAACAAAGCCTAATATTATGTGTCACCTTTTTGACACCCAAATAGTGTCTACTTTTCACGGACACATCCACTCTCATCCCATAAACCATCCACATCAGAGTTTGACCAGTTGGGCTACAGGACCCACTGATATATTACTTCTGCTTGCATGTTGGCCCAACTCTGTGACTAAACAGCTCTGCATGATCCACACACTTCATCCCTACCTGTGTCTTTGGGGGTGCTGCTGCTGTGCTAGCCCCGGTCACTCCCTGACCTTGAGCGGACGATTCAGCCTCCTCGTCGCTGGTCAGCTGGATGGACGTCTGATGCTTCTCGAGGACGTTGACCATCACGTTCATGACCGTCTCGTGGACGCACAGCGCCCTCATGAGGTCAGGATGCTGGTAGAAGACCTTGTTGTCTGTCACCTCCCTGAATGTGATACAATCAGGATACAAGATTATTAGCATAACGAAATGACTATAATGTACATTTCGAATATGTACCCAATAGACAATAAAACATACACCCCTCCCCCGAACCACCATCCAAACACACATACACACACAAACACTTTAAAATACACGAAAAGAAAAATGACGTTCTGATTCTGATTCTGTTCTGATCCTGGTCCTGATCCTCAAGAGGGATATATAAATGACCAATAAGAACGTTATCGTTCAAGAGAGAGTTTTTGTTGCATCTAGAACATTTTTTTATTGAGTCCTATCACATTGCAGTTGTGGGGAGGCAATATATTTATATTACCCCTTTTGATTGCTTCCTAGAGTCTGGTTTTCAAGGTTTCAACTGAGTTGCAGGCAATGATGCTGGGGGGGGGGGATAAAATCCAGGCTCGAATGATTCTTGGAAAGAAGGTGAGCCGATAAATATCCATTTTGCATCTTATGTTAGAGAAAGAGAGATTATGATGTCCCTTGAGTATCTTCTGGGGTTGTGTGATGTTTTCAGGTCTGGGTATGGCTACTTGGTCTTTGATGAACATATAATTGAACATGGCCTGAAAATTAGGATCCGTGGCATCCTTTCACGACACCATAGTAAGTACAAGTTCGCAAACATCCCATTAAAATATGTGTTAAACTTAATGCACAAATTTTAATGGGGTGTCGCTGAACTTGCTCTTACAACCGTATCATAAAAAACTGCCCAGTACAGTGTGTACATTATTCAGATTTTGTCATTCTTTCAAATCATCAAAAAGTCATCTATGACACAAGCCATCAATTAATGAGACCCAAACATTGGACCACACTTTGTACAATTTATTTTGATAGATATTGAATTTGTAAGGGGGGTTGAGACAAGTTCAAGTATTAGAGTAATACTAATAGTTATGCATACCGGTAGTGATGGGTCCTGGGCTAGAAACTGATAAGGGTCTTAAATCGACAGCAGACCATTTTTGTTTAGCCTGAGCATATGTGGAACAATAATAAAATTGTGCATGGTTGATTCATGCAGGGTGGCAGGGCCACAGAAAGAGACTGCAAAAATGTGTTTTGAAAAAGTGGAGGTGTCGTGGTATAGTGGTTCATTTACTTGACTCTCAATCCAAGGGTCAAGCTTTGAATCCCACCCTGGCACTAACGTCCAATGGCAATGTCACTCTCCACGCAGGTGTAAATGGGTACCTGATATGCAAGAGCGCTACATAATTGGCTGCCAGCTATGACCGGGGTAATAATGTTGGAGTACTAGGAGCGTCACAACCTGACGGACATGTAGGCTGTATAAGAAGCCACCATTATTATTATTATACAGGCACACTTTCTCTTTTGACCTACCATAGATGTTTGATGAGAGCTTCCTCCTCTACTGATCCCATCTGTACGGTGAGCAATGACCTGATCTGACCTAGAGAGGTCAGGAGGTGAACGATGTCTTCACACTGGTTGCTGCTTACTACATACGATTTCTGCAAGGCACTGCATAGCTACAAAGAGAAACAAAATCGAGTACCATCAGTAGATTATCCATCTACTATGCTTCAACTATTAAACATTCAAAGGTACGCTAGAGCAATGAGAAAAGCCACAGTAGTGAAATAGAACAAACCTTGTTGCAGCCTACTATTAAAGTACAATACTTGCTACAAAAGAGTAAATGTAAATTACAAGAGATTTGGCAATATTGTAAACTTCAGTACTACAAAAACCTTGATATTTACATGTCTTGAGAAAATGTCAATTACAAAGATAATTTGTATGTACTACCAAAACTTGCCATTTCTTCTAAAGTCTGTTTTCATACTTCTTCATTTATCCGTTGATATTTCCCAAAATGTGGGTCTGTGGAATATGCAAGTTATACCCAAACCGTGATATATTCAATATCAAGACACAATTCTATTAAAGTGACTTACCTCTCCGACTCCATCATACTGGCGATGCAAGAGATTGAACATCTCTCTCACCAAGGTAGGATCCTCGATGTGCTTCTCTTCTGCCCACTTGATCATAGTGTTGGAGATCAGATGGGATAGGGAGTCTAAGAGAGTGGAAAACAAGAAGAAAATGATAGGCTCTCCAAGATAAGTATAAAGTGCTTTTTTACAGACCACCTCTTTTCCGCATTTTTAATGTCTTTATTACTTTCTTGTTATAATTCATGAGTTTATTCTTGTTGACGATGAACTTGTTGTTACTGTACATGAATGTATTGTTTTCAGGCAAGTGGAAAAACATAAATTGATCTTCAATCTTGAAAGTGATGGTACTCTCTCCTGAAAAAGAATATTGCTATCAACACTTTATTCACTAGAGAATATGAAAACCACAGACTGCCTAATTATTTTGTACGAAAGAAGATCTTGGGGTATCATTTCAAACATCAGAAAAAGTGATCAAAAATCATTTGTATCTCACCGCTCGAGAACTTCTCCTGCGTGATGGCTCCCACAGGACTCGCATCTTTCCTGCTCCCGGACAGCCACGAGAGGAACCTCCTGATCACCCCTCTGGAGTCGGTGGTCTTCTCCTCCTGGGTCTCGTGCACCCCGCAGTGCTTGGCCAGGGTGGAGTGGAACTCCAGCAGGACCGACCTGAGGTCCTCCCGGCATGGACACATCCCGTCGTCACCCTCCTTGAAGTGCAGCAGCATTCGCATCTGAGGAGGGAGGAGAAAGGAGAGGGTGGGGTGGGGTGGAAGGAGGAGGGTTACATTAGGGATTTGTGGTTTATACAGTCAAACCTGCTTTAGTGACCACCTGTATCGAAATACCACCTGTCTACAAAGACCACATCTTTTTGTTCCCCTTGAAAAATGATTTCTCATTGAAACATGTACTAAAGGAACCTCTACATAATGACCACCTGCCTATAAAGACCACTTTTCTATTCTCCCTTCGGTGGTCTTTATAGACAGGTTTCACTGTACATTGACAATGTGATAATGTTTGGTGTATTCTGCTCTTAAAACAGCTCATCAGGAGTTAAAAAAAAGTCTGATCTCTCATTTTACTGAATGATGGCCATGAGGCTTGCGGTTGTTTGTTTTGCTCTTGAACAGCATAAAACCAAGAGTTTTAACAAATATGAATAATAGCAACTGGGGTAAGTAGTATAGTTTGGTTATATAAAGGATTATTACTGTGAAAATTGCATTTCAGATGGTATTTATCATGATTACTATTCCAATTCCTAACAAGTTGAATCAACGTATCTCAAAAGATCACATGCTTCTAATGTTTATACTTACAGTTCTAATTGAATCAACCTCTTAAAAAGGGCACCCCAAATAAAAATAATATACGCAAGTCATTGAACAATTAGATTTGGAAATAAATGAATGATCACATAAATGAAATTCGAAATGATCAAAACCATATTGAACCCGTTGATGGCTGAATTCTCTAACTCCCATAGGCTTAACACATGGACCACCCGGTACTAGTAGACAAAGCGTTAAAAGAATAAACACATCCCATGCTGTTACCTGTTCTTGAGGTGTAGACCTGAACTCTCTGGTCTTCTTAGCCGCAATGACGGGAGGCATGTCGGTGTTCCTCACTTCTAAGAACCTTCTGAGTTGATCCTGTTTGGAAAAAGAAGTATAATTGGTAAACATTGTTGATATTAACATACACTGTAGCCTGACATGGGTCGTTCCAGCAAAAATGCTCATACCTCAGTCTCACTGCCAAACAGACTCGAGACCAACTCCAAACCGACTGATTTTTTTGCCACTGGGGGATATATCATTGTTCGTTCAGTCTGTTGTTGGTCTGGTGTCTGTCTAGTATGTATAGAGAATTCTATGAATTATTATGCGCTGTAGAAGCACTTTCCATTATTATTTTCATTATAAAGCTATATGTTTGTTTTCAATACCATGGCACACAGACGACACAGTCACCCCATTGCAACATTTGAATGAATCACTCACAAATGTTTATCAAATCTTGTAGGCATCTGCATTGGGGAATATCTGACCTATATTTTGAAAAGGTTTATTGCCGACACTTACTACATCTCTACAAGGAACTTGACATTTTGAAAGAATGTGTCATATTCATCAATATACTAATATTAATAAGACGTGTTTCTAACTACATAAACTCCCATTGTAATCTTTACTGAGGTAGGATGGGATTACAAGAGGTGCTATGTAGATTTAGAAAAAGCCCATGTCTGCTATAAAAATATGAAGATTTTACCAATTTGCATTGCGAATGGTCTTGAAAGGAGACAATTTAGAGAGAAGAGAAAAGTCAAATACTTTGGTCATGTTAAAAGGCACCAAAGCCTTTTAAAGGATGTGTTGGAGGGAAAAGTGGAAGGAACTAGACCGAGAGGGAGACCCAGAATCAACTGGGAAGAGAATGTCAAGAACTGGAGTGGATTAGCTAAAACTGCAAGAGTGTACCAGAATGGCAGAAGATAGAGGAAACTGGAGAGATGTTGAAAGCAACCTCCGAACCGGTAGAAGATAATTAGATAAATAGATTGCGAATGGTCACTGCAGAAATACAGTTACAGATGCAAGGCCTTAGAGTCGGCCTAGGTACTCACTGCTTGGCATTCTTCTACAAAGTCATCCGAGAAGTTGATGATTGATTCTACACGATGTCTGAGCTGACTGTCACAGAGATGCTGGAGTAGGAAGCACATGGCAAGCTTGACAGGCTCATCTAGATGCATCTGAAGCATTCCAACCGTCTCACTGATACCTGAGGATGATTCAATTTAAATTTAATTTAATCAAATCAAATCAAATCAAATCAAATCAATCAAATCAAACAGAACCTAATCAATTAAAAGCTGTCATAGAGATGTTGACTTAGGAAGCACATGTATAGTGCTCATCGAGATGCATCTGAAGCATTCCAACGGTCTCACCTTTACCGGAGGATGATTCAAATCAAACCAAAATCAATTCAAATCAATTCAAATTATAACAATTCAAAATATGTCAAAAAAGCTCAGTTCAATTTTAATGAGTTCCATTAGTGGAACAATCTGCAAAAAAACTCAAAATGGATGTGAATGAACAGTTTTATTCTATTTTCCCTCAATGAGGAATATGTGTATATGCATAGCACTTCCACTAATATAATAAAAAGCCCTTAAGGTATGAGAAAGTTGATTTGTTACAAACCTTTCTTGTATGTTTCATCAAATGTTGCAGGATCAATGAGAATAAGAAGACTCTTCAGGTCATCATCGTCAAACTCTCCTAAAGAAAGGAAACGAAAGCACCATGTCACACTTCATACACAAGACAAAACTTCTGATGCTCATATATATTTTCAATCCTAATTAACACCTTTAAATTTTAACACTTTGCAGGAAAAGGTGTCGTAACAGTAATCAAAATGAAGTGATAACAATACTATCTCTATGAATCACATCACTATCAACAAACATGGATGCCCTACAAGAAACTAAAAATGTGGCCTTACAATCCCATGTCACATAAATATTTCAGACTACATGTATTCTTTCCACCAACATGCAAATACATATTCTTTAAATTTCAAAATGTCTTTACAACATGAATATTTCCTAAACATCCTCAATTCTTTTTTTAAAGAATAAAGACGCTTTATACAGAAGTTTTGTTTTACACTTACCTATAACAAGGAGAGCATCACAGAGTGTTAATAAAGGCCTGTAAAGTAAAAGCCAAAAACAGTTGCAGAGATTGAGATTGAGATTCTAGATATTTTATTTAACCATAACCATAAAAAACATACAAACAATTAATACAAAATACAGTATGGGATAAGGAAAGGACGGATTGAAAAGCAAATGCTTGTGAAGAAAGGCCCTGAGAAAGAGAAAACAAAAACAAATACCAACTAAATACATACAATCTCTAGCAAACAACTTTACGTTTATTGGATAGGAGGATTATTTACTAGCTTTAAGTCTGGTGTCCAACTTGAGTTAAGTCTAGCTCAATATAAAACATTCAACCATTCCAAATGGGTATCATAACGTATCCATACAGTTCTCCTCATTCACATATACCCTTTTATTTGAACAGGGCCGTTAATCCTGTGATTTCCCAGGGAAGTCCCTACTCCCTCCAAAAAATTTTTTATAAATATATTTATATTCCACATACTAAGAATCTTGCTCTACAATTGGTCAAAAGTAAATCATGTGATGAAAGATAGGTAGCCCATCATTGCTGGGAGAAGCAAAAAGTTTGTTACACTGTGTAGATAGGCTACTATCTACACAGTGCAACGCACTTTCACTGAAGATAGAAGTACTATCTACACAGTGCAACGCACTTTAATTGTATACGCTGCATATTGCTCTCCTCTTTAAGCGCTTTTAGTGTTAGTACGCGAACTTTGGTCATGCGCAAACTATATGGTAACACCACCATACTGCATGCACTGTACGTCGCGTATCATACACCGTTTGCTAGCTGTTAATTGACGACTTGTTGCTCTAAAATGACGGAAGAAGTGAAATGTTTCCATTGTGGAACATAAAGCAAATAATAGCCTTTTGGTTTCAGACGATGGCAAACTATCACTTCCTCGGCGATCTGAATGTATACGCTATTTTTCCTCAGCTTCGCTTCGGAAGATAGCTACATCCAGATCGCCTCGGAAGTGATAGTTTGTCCCATCACCTTCACCAACGGTAGCTATTTGCTTAATTTATATATTTGGGATCAACTCAACGTCTCAGACAGATTATACTTTGTGCATATGCATATCAATAAATGCCCTCACCCAATCCCTTCCATCTGAACATAGATTTGCACTCCTACATTCTGTAATGCATTACTCACACAAAGAGGTTATTGTAGTTGCCACCGATGGGATCTCGGCAGTGCGACACGCCGTGTGCCACCGCCTCACCCAACGACGATATGACGTGCTGCTTGAGCACCATGTGGTTGAAGCTTGGAGGAGCCTGCTCGGACGCCTTCATGCTTTGACTGAAGCTCTGATGACTACTGCATGGGGGAAAAAGGATGGAGAAGCACAGGAGAGAAGGAGAAAAAGGAAATAATAATGTTTTATCAGTAAAGATGAATCAGATGCAGAATACAGGAATCTGATAGTTTTACCCCTTGTATGATTTAATAAAATTGACAACTTGTTTGTATTAAAGTTTAAAGCCCCTCTAAAGTGTTGGGCCATATATGTGAAAGAGGATGTCATTCAAGACACACTTCTGCAAAGATTTCCCCCTAAAAAATATGTTTGAAGACAAATTTTAATAAAAGAAAACATAATTTGGGTATTCTGTTGTACGCAAAAAACCTAAATTTTGTATTTTTTCATCAAAATTCGACTTCAAACATATTTGCTATAAATGACAGTAGGCGACCAATGATGATGATGATGCAAGTGATGCATGTAACTGTATTGATGATAAGTTTGATGGTGGTAGTGATGGTTGAGGCCATAATTGTGCTGGTGTCGGTGATGATTTTGAAGATGTTTACGGGGTAATAATATATTTGTAAAGCGCTTAGAGACATTTGTATTAAGCGCTATATAAATTAAATATTATTATTATTATTGTGATAATGTTGGTAGTAACAGGCATCACATTGGTGATCAGAAGAATGCGGAGGGCAGTGATGATAATAATAATAGTGGTTGTAGTGGTGATGTTGATAATGCTGATGGTGGTATGGATGGTTCTGATGGTGGCATTGGTGAAGGTGAGGGTGTTGACAATTTTAGTGGTGGTGATATAATAATAATAATAGTGGATTCTTGTATAGCGCTCATATCTGTCAGACTTGACACTCCTGGCGCTCCACAGTATTACCCCGGCTTAAGCATGGCTGCCATTACGGCGCTCTAGCATTTCAAGGAATTGATTCCTGCCAGGTACCCATTTACATCACCTGGGTCGAGTGTGGCAAATGTAGATTAATGTCTTGCCAAAGGACATTAGTGCCGCGGCAGGACTCGAACCGTGGACCTTGTGATCCACAGTCCAGTGACATATCCACTTGACTACAACACCTCTACATCATATGGTGGCGATGTTGATAATCTTGATAATGATTTTGTTGTTTGTTTGTTTGTTTTCTGTATCTTGTGGTGGCGACTAGCTAGAGAACTTACCTATCAGCTGATGGTCCGATGTTGAGTTGTGGTCTGATGGAGACACTCTTGGTGGTACTCAATGCTCTCTTGATGGACATACTACTGGAAATGTCCATTTCTTCATCTACTGGCTTGGGACCGGCCGATAAGGGGATGATAAACTCATCTTGGGTTTTTAACCTAAAAGAAGACAAATAAATTTCTTTGAATTACATTAAATTGAATTTCATTAAGATTGCAAGAAAAACTCATTGTAATGTCTAAAGACAGAGTAAACTTCAGTTCATTATCATATTTCATTTGCATATCTAATTATATTGGAATTAATAGATAGAAGGGAAGATGACAGAGATAGAATGATAGAGTGATTTGCCTGCATTTGATCAGAATACTGTTATACTTCTCATAGCAAAGTTTCTACCAATTCTATATATTCTATTTATTTCTATTTAATGCAGAAATCCTACAAATATCATATGTTTACACCAGTATCACAATCCAATCGTAAAAACTCAAATCTTTAACATGGGCAAACTGAAAGTAAAGGTTGTAATGACTTAAATCTTACCTAGCACTGACGTGGGTTTGGAGATGGAGGGCATGCAGCAGATTGTAGTATCCTATCCTCAAAGGACCGGATATATCTAAAGCAGAAAAATAAATAAACAAGAAATCAGCATTAATGATAATAAAACCACACATCAATTCTTATAAGAACAGGTAAATCAGAACACTTTCTACAGATGAATAAAGTGTCCTGTGTCCACAAGGTGTTAGAGTCTTCTTCCTATTAAATGTATTAAATTTCTGTGTCAAAACTACAAGTAAAGAGTCTGATCTCATTGTCTTTAAGTTGCAGTTCTATTACAAATAATCACATCTTTCAACAATATATAACAAAATATGAATAAAAGGAACCTGTTGACAATCTTGCTCCCCTTCAATTAAATATCTCCCACAAGCAATGTTTATAGTTCAAATTGGTTGATTGATAGGTGCTTGATCTAAGAGCCCACGGTTCACATCTGCTGCAGATGCTTTATAGTGTATATCCTACATGTAAATGTACGGGCAGCCCTGTGGAAAGATTTGTTTGTACATATGGGTAAACTGAATGATCTACTCTTGTGATTGCAGGATCACATAAAGGGCATCTAAAAGGTCCAAACTATTTCAAGAGGTAAAGATTATGAATTGATGTTTTTCTAATAAAGGCATGGAGATTCCCCCTTGACCTATATCCCACATACTTCCAATTACACTGTAACGCTGGGTTTGAAACTTGGTCTAAAGTGGACTTAAACAAAGGATGATAAATACAGACAACTTGTTCATATTAAACATGCATCAATCAGCCTCCCTGTTGGGTTTAAATGCATTAGTAGAATACCAACCATAGCTAATAATTTAAACTACATTACTTTACTTAGTCATTATTTGCTTTCATTTCTCTGGAATTGATGTTGATAAGTGTTTTGATTGATCTAGTTCTTATTTTAATATTTCTTTAGTTCATGAATTAGTAGTTATCTGTAATTTTGTTGTTTTACTATTGTAAAGGAATTGATATTTTCTCCAATGATGAAATGCACTATAGAAGCCTAGGTTAATATTATTACTATTATTACCTTTTCCCTTTCATTCAAGTTTCCACGCATTCATTATTTCTAACAAGAAACCTGTTTACAAGGGTATTGTGCATGTACACCACTGGATTACAACCTGCTAGATTACCAAAATAGTGAACAACTTACATGGGCACTGAAGGCAGTACATGAGCTGATCTTCGTTGACATGGTTGATCAAGGCATGGGCTACGTGGTGGTTACCATGGGAACAGACACTGCAGTATAGCCTCAAGGTGTGCGCATGGAATCTAGGATAAAAACAATCAATATATACTTTAACCAGTATATCCTACACAGTACACACCTTTCTCAAGGCTTAAAACAAACAATCCTGGCAGAATCAAATGCAAATTTCTTTCCGACTGGAATGTAAAAGATGAATTTTTTACAAACTGTAGCACTAGAACAAATTTGTAGACTTGATTGTTTTTACAGAGCTGTTCTAAAACTTTATAGAGCTCTCTTTCTCTGGAAGACATATTTAAATAATAAACAAGAAATAATAGTGGGTTCTTGTATAGCATTCATGTCTGTCAGACTTGACACTCCTGGCGCTCCTATTTGATACATTACCTCCTAAATTGTGATCCATGAGGACTTGTGGCTTGTTTTGTTGGTGTTTGTTATGGAAACGGAGTATAAGGGTGTAGAGTTATGTTTAGGCTCTATCTTTTTCCCAATAATGTACTTTGCAGATCAAACTTACTTGAGAAGGTCTTCATGCTCCACCAGCTCTAAGATGTCCATACAACGATTCTCTTCAGGTATGTGGACACCAAGCCATGATACTGTATTAAAAAAAGGATGAAGAATATACATGTAAGAGAAAAAAATCATTTATTAACAATTCAGGTGCTTTCTTCGCCTCTGTGCACTGTCGCTTGTTTGCTAAATGTGCAAATTGACACAAAACAATGGACTGCAATTGATGGAAAGATTGCGTTGTGGAACGCAATGGCTTGGCAAAATTACCCATTTCCAGTCTTGATTTGCTCCATGACAACTACCTTAACAACGGTAGAATATAAAAATCAATCTTGCACTAGAAACACTAAATATCTTGAAGCCTTTGGAAAGTTTCAGAAAAATAAAATCTGACACAGGGAGATATTTTGTGTATTATATAAAAGAGATAACATCTGGCTAGGATCAATTACCCAAGTCATATTTTCTTAGCTTTCCTCCTGAACTGCTTTTCATCATTTTAGAGGTTCCACTATGTCTTAGAAAATAAAATATGACTGTGTTGTAAGCAATAATTAGCATAGAACGAGGTCCTGAACGCTTTTATGTCCCACTAACTTCTTGGTCTCAATTTTCACGGTCTGAAAGGGTTCCCTGGCACAAGGTACAGTTGTGCATTTCCTAAGGAATTTATCTGTGTTGTAAACAATAATAAGCATAGAACGAGGTCCTGAACGCATTTATGTCCCACTAAGTTCTTGATCTCAATCTTCATGGTCTGAAAGGGTGCACTGGCACAGGTACAGTTGTGCATGTCCTCAGGAGTTTATCTACATGCATACATTCTTGTAAGTTAAATGAGCATAGAATAGTTTACCAGGTTCTGGACACGACACCAGCCAGCCGTTGTTGTCGGACATCTTCTTGGTCTCGATGTTCATGGTCTGAAGTGGAGCCCTGGCCCAGGTGTTGGTGTGCATGACCTGGACCTCGACCCTGGACGGACATTGAGGGGTGGGGTTGTGGGTGTCTCCTCGGAACCAGGCAGCCGATAAGGGGAGGCAGTTCTGGTGGAATGGAACGTATCGAGTAACAAGTTAATTATGCAAACAGCCCATCTATAAAAAAGTCTTTCTTACTTATTTGTGAAATAACGTACTGCTTTCTGACATGTAAATAAATATGAAGGCATGAAGCAAAGATATAGTTTTTTTGGATGTTGACAAGGTCCTAAGATTTTTGGACAATTTAGTGCTAGAGAGAGAGAGAAAGAGAGAGAGAGAACACAGAAACCAATGTAAAATCTCATGCAAACTTTGTACCAGTACTCACATTCAGTTTATGTACATGCAAGTATATATATAGTATATAACTGTCACGTTGTACAATTTTTATTTAATCATGTAAATTCTAGTAGATTGCATTTATGTAGTTCTGCGCATCTTTTAGTTGGAGTTTCTCAGAAATGGTAGTATTTGCGTACATGTAAGATAGACAGAAACAGTAACAAAACAATTTTAAAAAAATACAAAAAGGGTGTTTTATTAATTGTTCTGTATTAATTAGCAGTTAATCCAATATTAAGCACAGATACAAGGCAAATCATATGATTGGTTAAGCCATCTCAAACTACTACATGTAGAGGAAAGAAATTGTGTTAAATTGTCCATTCATATTTTATTTCAGTTTAGTAAAATATATGTTATATTTGTGTTAACATATGACAAATTGTAATGTTTATGTAGTACACGTTCATACAAAAATGAGGAAACTTCATTCCATAACCTCCAATTGATACATTTTATAAGCTTGGTTGCAAAAAAAATTTACTTTGATCTATTCAAACCTCATGGGTTTTTGCAAATCTTAACCGCATCTACATAATGTATAAATACATATTATTTCTTTTTTTATGAGTTTGATACATGTATGGTCTTTTTTCCACTTCTATAAATGTAATTTTGATTACATATACTTTCAATGAAAATACACCCTTTTTATGAATACAGGTACCTTAAACCACAGACAACAGACCTCAAGAATAATTGGATTCTATCCCGTAAGAGATATGTAGAATAGGAATATGAAACCTTACAAAATGGTTTGATTAATATTAAGCGTTTAGTACAAGGACTAAATGTCTAAACTGTTTATTTGTTAATGTTATTCTATATACGAGTCAACAACAACAACAACATCAACAAAGACACTTCTCCTGCAGCATTCTCAGATTCAAGTTTACGTTAAATTGCTACATCTACAGCTGTAACTAAATGGATTACATCTAAATAAAGTTTCATTTATGTAGCCAATAAACTTTAATTCTTACAAAAAAGATCCCTTAATCTCAATAAATACTTGGTTTCGGGTAACAAGAAAAGATACATTTACAAGACTTGTACTTGTACATCAAACATAAACATTCATAAAATGATGACTCAGCACTTCTTTCACTCTCTCTTTAAAGATTGAGAATGATGAATTAGTTTGACCTGCTAATGCGCTATCTATAGAGGGCAGCATACAATCACCCGATTATACTACTCCAGTGAGCAATATCTCACAATGAATCTGCTGGGGCTAGTAGTACTGGAAAACATACATAATATGAAATATTGTGAATTCATCAAAACTTCATGGACACTAATGGAAACTATAAAAGCGCATGAATTAGAAGCAATAAGCTTAAATCAAGATGAGCACTAATGATTCACTAGCTATAGAGGGAGGCATACATTCACCTGGTTGTCGCTCATTTGAGCAATTTCTGACTGAACTGAGCTGGATCGTCTCTCCAGAATCTGAGAATCATGCGAAACATGCGTAATCATATAGAACTGTCTACTTTCAAGCTTAATCATATAGAACTTGTCTACTCTCAAGCTAAATCATATAGAACACTCTCGAGCTAATAGCAGTATCATAAATATATAGCTTTCCAACATTCATTTTTAATATACATGTCTACTTCTATACTATCTATTTGTATCAATAATTATATAAATTTCAAAATTAACTCTATGATATTTTCAAATCAAAGAATATATAGGCAAGTACATACTGTGCAAGTGAAACTTTCTATTCAAAGTCTTTAAAACAGCATTAAAACTTGCTTGAGTTAATACCAGTAACATGACTGGCAAAGTAAACTATGTATTAGCAGAGTAGCTATTCATTACATAGCAAACCTGAACGAAAAAACAACTTTCCGACTTTAATCCTTTTCTCTAAAAGAACTATTTAATGCTCCCATTTTAGTTTCCAATAATAAAACCAAGAAACCAATGGCAAGTTACTCAATGGAGAGCCATATTAAAGTCAGCTCACTTTTTTCTAAAAGAATGTTTATAAATGTAATTAAAATCCATTTTTCATTTACAAGCATTTTTTGTCACAAAACACTACACAACAGTGTACATTACGATGTGGTTTAAATTATGGGTATGTACATGTACATTGTACAAGTAATAACAAGTTATTATTATTATTTATTATGTGATTAGATCAGAACCATAGTATACTTCATAGACATGAAAGAACAAAATTCAACACTTCAACCTTCAAAAAACAAAATTTTCACATTCTCTAATGATTATAATAATAAATGCAGGGGCTTTGTGTCTGTACTCAATGCATAAGAAATTACTTCTTTCTTTCAAAAATTCCAATACTTTCTTCATTCACAAATAAATGCAAGTTTCTGGTGCCTGTATAAAAGCTCATACAATTGGTGCAACACATTCAATATGATGTCATAATATGCTTGATTCATTCATGTGCGCATATAATGCATTAGCACAATCATCAGACTAACACATCATAAAGCCCCGAATTCACGAAGAAGATTTAAATTTAACCCATGGTTTAAACCTTCATTTACATAACCCATGGTTTAAAATTAGCGCAAAATAAGCGCAACACATTCAAGAGGTCCAATATTAGACACGCGCAAGGCAAGGTACAATTATTTTGCGCTAATTTTTAAACCATGGGTTATGTAAATGAAAGTTTAAACCTCCTTTGTGAACTCGGGCCAAAGAGTTTAATTAAAGAGTATTTCTCACCTTTGACCTTCCGAGTTCAAACTGTAGCATCTCCTTACTGGTAGGCTTGACAAACACAGCTGGAAACAACTTGGTCTTAGGCTCAACCTAAAAAAAAATTAAAGAAAAAAAGAAGACAGATGTGAATATTTGGTAGTGATAAGTAACCATGATTTTTTACACATTTCCCTCAGGAATTGGATATTCTTTTCAGAGATGGCAGAAAATGACATTATATCTTGTATCTAACAGAAGCACATCACTGACACCAAAATCTATTATCTACATGTATTATCTTATATCAACAAGTATAAAGTCTCCCCGTCCTCTCTCAATGCCCCCCTCCCTCTTCTCTCTCTCTCTCTCTCTCTCCCTCCCTTTCTAATATTTTCTTCCTCTTCTTCATCCATCATCTACCCCACTTTCCTAATATCTGTTTCTCTCCCCCTCCAGCTCATCATCTCATTTCCTCTTCTTCTTTCTTCTTCTCTCAACCTCTTTCTTCTTCTCTCATCCTCCCCACCCACTCCTCTCGTAGCTCCTTCTCCCACTTTTTCTTCCTCTTTTATCCTCCTCCACACATAATGGCCAATTCCAATTTTAAAGACCACCTATCTATATAGTCCACTACAGTACTTGTTTCCTCTGAGCAGTCTTTAAACACAAGTGTGACTGCTGCACAAGGACACTGCACTCTCTATAACTTACCTGATACTTGGTGCTGATGTCCCTGCCGTTGATGGTGAAGTAGAGTTCACCGTTGCAGGCATCGACGACGCATCCAACCACCAGACCTGATGAGATCCTACGACCTTCCGGTGTGATCAGTAGATCCATGTGGTCCCCAACACACACCGTGAAGCAGTCGCGCCTCTTGGAACTAAAGTAGTTTTGATCAAAAAGTAGGCAAAGGAATTTATTGAGGATGATTTTGGGGCAATTGCGTGATTATTGGTATTGTGGTGCATGGTGCCATGAACTAGTTGGTCTCTGACACAGGGAATATATACAGCAAAATGTATATTTACATCCATCACACAAAGCTCCCTAGTATCACTAAAGTTATAATGATGATGAATTCTTTTCCAATCTGACATTGATATCAAGTTGCATGATAGAAAGACGGGAAAACAAATGATCGTGGAAATTAGGATAATTTCAATAGTTTCCTGCATTAACTTTCAAACTGGAGTTCAAGCAGTTTTGCAAGGGGTATAAAGTATCCCCAAATCCATCAGTACGAAAATGGAGAAAAGGAAATTCAAGTCAATTTGGGAAAGATGAATGGTCAAAGATGACATCATACCTTTCTTGCACTCCTCCATTCTCTCCCAGCATGTTGACAGTGACTTCACTGGTCTTGGAAGGATCAAAGTGGGGTGAGTAGTGATGGTAACCAGGGGTAACCCATCCAACATGGATATCAGTCGGGTCCTGGCCCGGGAAGATCCTCACTGAGTAATAGAACTTGGTCATCATGCTCAGATCGATGGAGTCCGCCTCGCTGATGTCCGACATGATGTCGATGGACTTGCTGAAGACATCGAAGCTGCTTCCCATCGAGACCAGCTTGGCCAGACGAGGGCGCCCATGGTTGTCCGAACCGACTGACCCTTCATTGTCGCTCTTCAAGGGGATATACTCGCGGGTCAAGGTACCAGGAGGTGATGCTTCTGGCGTCCTCAGCCTGTCATGCTTCTTTCCCCGTCTGGCAGCTCCAGGGCTGCGCTGTCCGTCCACCTCATACCCTGCGGGTTTGGCTAGAGTATCCTCAGGGTGCTTGGCACCGGAGTCCATGCTGGCACTCTTGGTGAACTTGCTACGCTTGGACTTCGCAGGGGAAGGGCCAGACCTCTCGAAGGACGAGTCAGGGGATTGGACGGTGGATGTTTCGCTGGAGGCGGCCCTGGACATGGGTATCTTGCGTCCAAGAGGGAGGGAGGCTAGTTTCTTCTTCTCCTTCTTGGTGAGTTCTTTGGTGTCCCCGTTGTAGCCGTTGACTCTGGCATCTCCATCTATGGCATCGGTGTCTATCGCCTTGTGTTCTTGAAAAGAAAATAACAGCAATATGTCCCTTATATGATGTCAGATACTTTCCCCTAAAGAGAAATATGCATTTCACATCGTTCATGTAAATCTCGAACAAAAATTCCTTAAACTCGGGAAAAGGGTTGATTTGGGTTCTTTGATCACTGTGTACAAACTAAAATACTAGCAATAGCCAATGAATGACTTTATTTAAGTTGTTCAAGATCACCGAATGCGGAAACACTTTTAATGCACATGCAGCAAACATATCTTTGGTTCCTAGTGAGGGTAATATGATAACATACCAGTTCATGTATGACTTCTTTGAGCTTATTCAACAAAGGACCATTCTCATTTTCTGACTTACTAAAGACTTCTTTTTCACAATATTGATGATTTTATTGATATATAGTACATGTTTGTCAGAACTATTGCCTGTTTATATATGTCTTACATCTACAATGTAGCAGCATATTGGAACAAAGAAGCAAGCCTTCACACATTCAATCAAAAGTATATGTAAGGATGGCATGCAGATGCTATACATGCAATAAGAACATGCAATCAAGCCACTTCAAAGGAAAAGGGGGAATATAAATCAGATTTGCATGCAGGACAGAGGTGTTGGGAGAGGGGGTGGTTAAACACGTTTCAGAAGATTTCTTTCTCGTTCCCAAATCCCAATGTCTCAAAACCTTTCAATCCATTGCTCCACGCCCATGGAACAAACTCCTTAAACTATAAAGGGAGAGTTCCTTGTATCCTCTGGAAAAGGTGTTACCGATATATAAATCATTTTTTTAAACAATTTGTTATTATTACTATAATTATTATTATTATCATTATTTTTATTATTATTACTGTTATCAAAATTATTATTATTATTATCATTACAATTATCGTCATTGTCATTATCATTACCATTATTATTATTATCATTATCATTATTATTAATTTTATTATTATTATAATTATTATTATCATTATCATCATCATTACAGTGTTTATGTAATTTGCACATACATGTACACACAGAAGGAATACGATAGAGAATCTATCTTTTTAGAAAGGGAGAAAGAAAACAATCAGGACAGAAGCAAAGCCCAGGTTCAGGATGATGAATTTCCTGATAATGATGTTGATGATGATGATGAATGAACAAATGAAAGACAAATAATAATAATAATAATACATAACATTTATTAGGCGCTTAATACTGATGTTTCTAAGCGCACAGTGTTCTGATTAAGAGAAGACTATAACCCGTAGAATTAAATTAGAAGAAAAAGCAAAAATACAAAAGTAACATAGATAAGGTAAGAAAAACAGTGGCAATCAACTAAATAAAGACAAATATGGTGCGCACCTCCATTGACCGACGCACAACTGCAATTTACAATTTGAAAAGATAGGTTTTGAGTAGAGATTTGAATTGAGATACAGAGGGGGCGCAGTGAATAAAGGCGGGCAGTTTGTTCCAGAGAGCGGGGGCAATAACTGAAAAGGCGCGGTCACCATACCGGGTGTTAGTGCGGGGTCCAGGTGTTAACAGTAATGTGGAAGATGAACGAAGTGTTCGTGACGACGTACAGGAACGTAAGGATATGAGATCGGAAAGGTAAGAGGGGGCTAAGCCATTGATAGCTTTGTAGCACAGGAGAAGAATTTTGAAGGATATGCGGTGGTGAATTTTAAGCCAATGTAGTGAGTTCAATATTGGAATATTCAATAAACGGACATGAACAACAGCAAAAGTCTAACATGAGCATGAATCCGCACAAGTACCTATATATTGATTATGAACACAAGCATTCACAGGTACATGTAACAGATTATATTATTCATGTACTATATAGTTTTAACATGTACCTACTGCTGAAAAGAAAGATTGAGAAAGTAACACATCTTAAAGTTGATACAATCCCAAATACTGAGATAATTACATAAATAGAAAGCTTTTAACCCCCATAATAACACCAAATGGTGTCCACCCGACAAAACAAGTTAAGAATAATGAATTTATTCGAGTAAACTCTACCAAAATATCTAAGTCTGAAACCCGGAAGTGCACGTAGAGTCGGGCCTCTATCCGTGACGTCACGAACGGGAGTCATGGGCTCAGTGAGAGTGAATGGCAGTGATATCCCTACGTAAATGCTATCCTGTCAGAGCTTAGATTTGTTGTTGTTAAGGAGTATATTTGATGGATTTTCTGTTTTCATTTGAATGAAGAATAACGAAGCAACATTTTCCAGTCGCTGATTTCTTTTTATATCCTCATATTCACCTATTTGGTAGAGATTTAAGACGAGTTTACTGCTTAGGAATTATAGTTAAATCGTGCACTTATGAATAGGCGGATGCATTATATTGTCATCAGATGTACATGAGCAGTTTTGTAAAACGAATAGGTCTAGAACTATGATAGTACTTATCATAGATGTGTGTGACTGCCTCAAAAAAGGATACAGTACCAGTTAAACATTTTATGTTGTAAAATATCAAACTTGAACGAGATCATGCAAGCGCGCTTCCTCTATAATATTTTGGCAAGTGATGCGGCTCTTGCATGAACGTTCGTGGAGTGAGCAGAATCGGGAGGTAAGACCAAGCCGCTGCTCTAGGCGCTGCTTGCTTGTGATGGAACGTACGTGCGCTAGTTATATGTTTATCGGCAATTGCAAGAGAATGAAAGCGACGTTGCCAGCTAAGAAAAACAACTAACAAAGACTTGCTCCTGACTACCGGTGTCAGAATTGGTAGATGAAGGATGTTCAGGGCCAAGGAAGGCGAAAGACATGGGAAAAAGGAAGAAGAAACCATCGGGAGATCGCTGTAGTGTATGGTAATGAACTGTGCATGGGTAGACAGCTACTGTTCACTCCGTGCCTGGGCCGATTTCAACACCAAAACAAAAATTACATGGTGAAAATATCGACTAATAGCACATCGTTGGCATGTATATGTCATAATTTTTAAAAGGGGAATTGATATTAATACTATGAAGTACTAGGGGAAGGTAAAGAATTGTACATAGAATTATGATTTATTAGACTTTTCAGCCTTTGAAACAAAAATATGCAGAAAATCGTATCACTCTGCACATGTTTGCTATGGAACATCCGGGTACGTGAATATACTCTCTCCCGGACGTGAGGTCATAAAAAGTAGACCAGCGTCGTGACTGATTTTCTATGCAAAGAGAGGCAGATATTTTAGACATTTCAATTGAGGATTTTGAGTAGACAGAATTTTTTTGTGATATACTAAGTAATTGAAAAACTTAAAAATAACATATACTTGCCGTAGGTAACAAATTAAGGGACATTTATTTGCTTAGAGTATCAACTTTAACAAAGAATCTGAAATCTCTACAAGGAGACTGAAATCTCTACATTGGCAATATAGTTCATGAAAGCAACAAAAATCTTGCCTTCTGTTACTACAAAAGGCAAATGAAAGTATTACTTGGAAAGCAAAATATGAAATGATCTTAAGTTAGTAAGTATTACTTGGAAAGCAAATGAAATGATCTTTAAGTTAGTAAGTATTACTTGGAAGGCAAATGAAATGATCTTTAAGTTAGTAAGTATTACTTGGAAGGCGAATGAAATGATCTTTAAGTTAGTAAGTATTACTTGGAAGGCAAATGAAATGATCTTTAAGTTAGTAAGTATTACTTGGAAGGCAAATGAAATGATCTTTAAGTTAGTAAGTATTACTTGGAAGGCAAATGAAATGATCTTTAAGTTAGTAAGTATTACTTGGAAAGCAAATGGCGGCGATATTGCAATAGGCAATCATACTAGAACAAAAGTAAAACAAAGAAAAAGTCATGTTCAAACAGAATTTTCTTTAGGTTAGTAAGTAAATTGAAAAGCAAATGTTAGTATGATAGCAAAATTGAAAGAGGCTATCAAATTAGAATAGGATAAATGAAGAAAAATAACTTAGCCAGAAGGGAAAATCTATTGCATTATGAAAGGCAGTAACAGCAACGTCTGGATGATTGGGTAGAACGTGTCCCTTACCACATTTCCTCCATGAATTGAAAATCTCTTGACATGACTATGACTTATAGTAGAAACAGCAGAAAGCCACATTATCCAATTGTTATGTCAACAGATTCTTCATTTATGAAATTAGGAAATACAAATGTACAAACATGTACGGTATGTGAAAATCATACATGTTGTATGGGACACATTCCATGGAATCGCCCATCCAAGCAATTTTGTGAATATTTTTTTAGGATTTACCTTCACTTATCAACAACTGTACAACATCGGGTATGGCTAAATGAAATTTGTTGGAAACATATACACAATAACACATTGGGAATTATACATGTAATGGTGGCATACAGTACAAATGTTTTATTGAAAGGATGAGGGGCAGTGCATGGGATGGGAATGCATGGTGGGTCTCTAGTTTAATACTTTAACTTGTTTTGTGAGGTAAATTTCAATATGGAATGACATTTTCAGATAATTTTTCACTCTTGAATAAAACAAATATTAAAGAAATTTTGATGGCAAACATAAAAGTTTATGGTCTGAAATATTAAGTGATGAGTGGTAATTTAACAATAGTTGTGTTTCCTATCAATCTGTCATCAAATTTATAAAATATTGAATTTCATACAGCTTTGTTTAATACAGAATGACCAAAAAATTACCTTCTATGACGTTCTCTAACAAATCTATTTAAAACTCAATAGATTTGATGGATGGTTGATACGGAACCCAACTGTTGTGAAAGTACCTCACATTAGTTAATATATCATATCATAAATTTTTAGAGTTTTATTTCAATTTAAAGAATTTTCTTTTAATATTCAAAATGGACAATTACATAGAAATGTCATATTTGTAATTGACAAGGAATGGTCATGATGACCTAAAAAGGGAGCGGGATAAAATTGTCTTTCAAAGAGCCGAATATGAATTAAAGGCCTTCAGCTTACGACAGACACAATGAGACAATGTGTGCCAATTTGGGTATCCAATGGATATCCATTTATTATTTTTTTAAACTTGGGGGAGTCTTAATGATAAGCATGAGTGAAAAATTTTGAGATGCAGAACTCATGGAACAAAAACACATTACTTTCATTCTTGAAAATCCCTAAAATTTCATGCACGACCAGCTGGTTTTCATAGTTTCTAAACTCTTTCAACCTGTTTAGCAAAATTACTTGAACTTAACACCTTTTTTTTCCATTCTTAAAAAGCTTCTTTATTTCATGCAATTTGTATGGGAAGTACAAAACAATCATCACATTTTGGAAAAGGGTTTCATACACACCATAATGAAATAGTTCCCATAATTTATTAGAGTGTATAGATAGATGGCTTAGGTAACACATTAAGGCTTATAATGTATATATTTTTTAAAATGTTATGAATAAAGAATATTGCTTGGCATTTGATTTTCTTTTATATTTTACTAAGCCTAAGATTATATTACCCTTATACATTTTCTTTAACATCTTTGGTTTATTTGCTTGTATGCTTTTTGTTATGATGACAGGCAATACAATTCTTGCAAAAACACATAATTATGAAAATGTCTCTGTCAATATGCAATTTAAGTACATCTCAATTGGTCTTCTACAGAGAGCTAGACGTCCACAGTGGATATCTCTGCCAGTCCAAAATTGGCCTTTTCAGCATCCATCAGAGGCAGATATCTTATATTTGGAATTCACTTCTTATAATAACGGGGAAACCCAAACATACAGAGCAAAATACGTTTAGGTGACTGGTACACTTTAAAACCCTTCTAAAGTGTTGGGAGCCCCAAAAATTTGATGGCAAAATTTAGGTTTTCTGCCACAACAGAAAACCCAAATTAAATTGCGGAAGTGTGTCTTAAATGACATCCTCTTTCACATTATGAGTGAAACTTTGCCATCAAATTTGTGGCCGATTTGGGGCTCCCAACACTTTAGAGGCACTTTAAGGCACCCATGAACAAGGTATTCATGAAAGGCAACGAACAAACACAAGGACTATGATCACAAACAAAGGGATAAATGGAAATTACTCTGTAACAGCCTGTGGCGACGCCCCTTGTGGTGGTGATGATGATGATGATTGGAGGGGGGTGGTGTTGGTTTGGGGTCGGGGACACTCGTGTCAAAATCAGAGTCACTCTCCAACGTGCTGCTCCGGTAACCGTTAGTAACAACTGTAAACAATGCACACGTTAGATAGGCACAGCAAACTGGGTTAGTAAACCTCAATGAGAAAAAAAATGGTGAAATAAAAATTAATTCATTGATGAGAATTACAATTAGTAATGCCATTTTCAACCGCAAACTTGTTACTTGTTTACGGTTCAAAGGCTTTATTCAAACTCACCACAAACCAGTCATGATGTGCTACATACATATCTAAACTATTTGAGTAATGAGGAGGAGTTATGGTCATCATATTAAAATCGATGAATGGATTATAAAATACTATGTTCACATGCATATCATAAGAATAATTTATCATTGTTAAGTGTTATGGTCCAAAGACTTAGACCTGTGTATTAAATTCAGTGGTGATGTTAATAAAAATGCATTCAAATACTACATTTATTGATTGTTTATTTATTCATTGTTAGTATACCCTTGCTACCTTGTACTTACACCCTTGCACGTCAATCAAAGTATTTGAATAATTTTTAAGCTTAATTTGTTTTTTTCAGTTTTAGTTTTCACCGATAAGCCGTAAAAATAAACACGACTCCAGCAATTTTGAAAATACATGCTTTCAATAAGATATTAGCTCTGGGAAAAAATATTAGAAACAACACATTAAAGGAAAAATCTTACACAGATATCAAGAATGTACCTTAAAATTCTCCTTAAATTATTCATTTGGACGAAATTTCAATTCTGAAGGCATGCACATTATATGTGTTTACAAAAGAGCACAAACCCAAAACATTAAAGGGATAATCGTGATTGGTCTTCATCAAGTCTTACCCATCTTGTCGAGACCAGACCTGGTCCTACGGTTGGAGCCATCGTTTGAGTCTGTCTCACTCAGGTCTAGACTGGTCGCTCCTTGCTGGATCCATTGGCCACGCTTGTTACCAGGGGATAGGACTGGTACTGGGATAGACAGGACCATCTCACCACTGTCAGGAAGGAAGGCAGAGGCAAGAGTATGAATAGATGCAAATGGGCTACATGTAGTTGTTTGATATAGGAGAAGTCTTAAAGTTGAAAACAAAAGAAAGAACAGCATTAATGTATAATTTCTCTACTTAAAATACTTTATTTTAACTATTTAAGGATATCACTTCCTTTTTACAACTCATATGAAAAATGTTGATTTTAGGTTACATGTTGACTATTTTAGAATATAATTAAGTCGCCCTCAAAATAAAAAAATGCTGGAAATTATGTTTCATCTTTTTTTTTCCATTGCTGCTTTAATGTAACAAAGCACAAACATCTTGCATAGTCCTATTAGTTTTGTTAAATCATGATTTACAT
The DNA here is from genome assembly GCA_035222895.1 of Strongylocentrotus droebachiensis. Lineage (NCBI taxonomy): Eukaryota > Metazoa > Echinodermata > Echinoidea > Camarodonta > Strongylocentrotidae > Strongylocentrotus > Strongylocentrotus droebachiensis. The sequence goes on from JAVYIG010003702.1 coordinate 98,107, forward strand.
GTAATGTGTTGACTAGTATATGGATCTCACAGAAAACAAGGTCAACTCACCTGGTAGGGAAGTCCTTGCAGACCACTGGCATACTAAGGCGCAGGTATTCTGTGGGTAGGTTCTCCACGGTACCACACTTCTTGTGGGACACTTTCAGGCATGGTGGACCTTCAATGCTGTAAAGAGAATGGTACAAATTAATAGAACATAACAATGATGATATCTAGTACATTTACATCTGCATTCAGCATCACACTGTGAGTGAGCTGTAGCCTACATGGATTTATTTTTAGATAACTTGGTTCAGTAATGATGAACTTAACAATGCTGCTAAGAGAATTTCAATCAGATATGGGTAATAAGAATGATGATTAAGAATTGTACCAGTAATTTGCACTGTTCTCCTCTGATTTGAAACATTTGCTGAGCATCTTTATATTTGCCACAAGACCCCTTTTTGCAAGAAATTTGGAAATATGCCATTTCTCTTATTCTAACTTGCAATTTACAATGTCTATATTCGAGAATCCCCCCCCCCCCAAAAAAAACCCAGTGGATAATGAACCGCATACCGCATTTCAATTGATGTCAAAACTATACTGTAGTCAATACACGAATATGTATTGCTTTTACACCAAGGAAATGATGACAAAGAGTATGATATACAACAAGTAAATGGAAAGGTACAAGGAAAACAAAACTGTCTGACTGTTTGCTTTGTAATTTTAGAGGAGAGATGCATGAGACAAAAAATAAAGAAAGATAAGAAAAGAAGGAGTTTTAAATACATACCCAGCTGGTATCCTAGTGATCCCCAGTCTATCATTCTCATCTTCAATAGACTGGAACATAGGCTGGCTCTTAGAGTACCACAGAGGCATGGACTTCTTCATGTTCCTGATAATTAAAAATACAACAAAATATGAAATGTAATTACAGTGAAACAGTTCATTCTTCTGCCACCCCAAATTAATATCAAGGTATACTTGTTCAGTTTGTACATTTACATGACTATGCTACATGCACATCCCCAACGAAGGATCAGTGAAACATGTCCAGGACCATGATGACAAACATGTCATTTTTTGTACAATATGTATGTGCCTTTGTAGCAATTCAAATATCTGATTCACATCTCTATAAATGCTTTCATTTTTTCTTTATACCAAGTGATACCATTTCACTTGTAAAAATAATGAAGCATGCAATTAATTTTTGGCGAGGGAAAGTAATTAATTCAAAATTTCAAATAGTTTGATGCTACTCATGCATCAATTAAATACCTGTATATAAATCTTAATCATATATTTAGTAATGTAGATGAATATTATATTTCATCCCTTTTTAAACAAAATGTTCTTTGCATATTCACCCAAATAAACATTTTAATTTTGCGATATATGAGATAAGACACTGCAAATTTGTACAGAATGTTGAATCTGCTGTAGCCTGAAAACCTTTTCTTTCGTCTGCAAAAACATTGTAGATAATAATTTCAGGAAATTCTTGAACATTTCTGATCACCAAATAAAAAAGAGGGAAAAAAAAGCTAAAGGCCTCCACCCTTATTTTCTGCCATTAAACCTCTGCACTCCGCATTACAACTAATTCAAACAGAATTCTGTTTCATTTGGTGTGCTGAAGTAATACCAATTTTCATGCAATCATTGCAACCTTTGATTTTGTTTCTTCAAAGCAGAACTGTTTTTTGAAGCCACGTCCATGAATACAGTGTTGTATATCCACTTGGAACTACATTAACATGAGATATGATATGTAAACACCACGCCGAGTTATGCGGAAGGATACATAAATAAATGGTCTTACAATATGGCTACTAATCAGTAACTACATCGTCTGCCAGACTCTATCATTTCACCGAGTCATATAAAATATTACAACATACAGCTGCTCAATTACATATAAAATCTGCAATTTCCCCCCATTTTATCAGCTTTTCATTCACAGTCACTTAAACAATACAATAATTTACAAAAATTACAATAAAAAACTCAATTCTAAGTTTTGCAACTTTTACTGCTAATGTGCATGATGCAAAATTATTTAGCATAGGACTTAAAAGTGTACGTGTACAATAGGTCTAAACTCAATATATACAAGCTTTTTACATAACTCTGAATAAATCACCCTTACATTTGTGCAAAAGCAATGACACAAAATACACATTTCCTCTCGACAAAACTGTATGATGTAAATTTTACATCTATTTGAAGTACATGTTCACAGTGCTAGCAATTGACCATTTATTGACAAATTCACAAACTATTCAACAGGATCTTGCAAAAATATATTGTAAAGCTAAAATATGTGACCTACAAATCAAAACACTGTGATGCTACTTGTAGTACAGAACACCAAATACCACCATAGGCTATGTGAATGTGGTACCATAGAATAATTTTGATTATGTTTACAATAAATTTTTATTGCCTCTATTAAATCATTCTAGATAACTGTACACCCATTTTCTATTCAACAAGTTCAAATGAAATACTTCTACAAACAACACAACAAAAAGAAAGAAGACGGCATGGAATACCTCTATGGAGATATTTGGAAGAAGAAAAACAGGGGGGGGGGAGTGAGTAGGGGGAAAAGATACATTGCTTGTGCTCGTTATTTGACACATTTGAAGGGGGATTGTGGGAATATGTGATAAAAAAAAATAACTTTGAAAGAAAGAAAATAGATATAAAAAAAAGAAATATTACTTTGCCATGCACATATAGAATGGGCTTATGAATATAGAAAACACAAGCTACAAGAAGAAGGTTGAAATACAAAGAAGATTTAAAATAGATACATGGTACATTTACATGTATGCATAGGCCTACATATTGCTGCAGTGAAGCTAACAACAACAAACAACTGAGCCGATAAGATTTTTTTTTTCCTTTTTCTCAAGTTCTTTTCAGCAGGAATAGAGTCAGAAAATGGACAGAGACATACCGAGGGTAACAATTGCTGTGCATCAGTATAACAACAGCAGACAACAAAATGAGAGAGAGACGCAAAAGAAACAAGAAAAAGAATCAGTCAGAGTACTGTCACAAGAAGGTGACATTTACATTTTCTCGACAAGATTATTAAAATCACACCAGAAAAATAATTAATGTTATGATTTATTGTTCCTAGCTGCTTATTGCATGGAGAGGGAGAGGTATTTTCCAGTTGAGAATCAATCACTTATAATATCTTCTTTTTTTCTGTTCATGGTATTGACAGGTGAGAAAGCCAAACAATTTGTATAATTTTTTGGTATAAAGCATTGTAGGTTAGACATACATACAGTGTACACATTATTAATGAATTTTTAAATGTACACTGATACAGTCTACATAATGTTTCTATCTTTAAAAAAAGTACCATAATAATTTGCACTTTCATATTGGCATGTGTTTTGAGAGCCTTTTTTTCTTCCTCTTTCTTTGTCTAGGGGTGAAAATAATGATAGTAAATAGTTGCAGTAAAAAAATTATCTTTATCAAGAATGAGGGAGAAAAGTTACACATATAATTTCTATTTTGTACCATAATGGCTTCAAAAAATTTGTGATGGGCTCACAATGACGTGTATAAAGAATTTCAATTGAAATTTCAATCAAGCATAGTAACAGATTAGTGGCACACCAACAGAAGAAGACAACAATAAGAGATAAACAACTTTGTTTAGTTTTGTATGAAAGGAGAGTTGTAGGAGAATAATAAATTATTTACATTACAGATTGAATGGAATGAACAGAACGAGTATTGAATGGATAGGGTATAGATAAATGTCCTGGTGCATGACTGAATTTCATGATGCTTCAGACATGCAAGGTAATAGGCATTTTAACCCACTCACTCCCGATTTCACAAATTCTTACAGGCTTTATACAGACACAACCCAGTTCATAATTACCTGTCCACTTCGAACCCTGCAACAAGATTTTAATAGAGAATTACTCTTTTGGGGGGATCTAATTCACATATTCCCCCCTTCACATTATGGTGCCCAAATGTAATCCATATCTCCAACTGTATCAGGCAAAACACACGAAGAAGAAACAAAAAAGAGTCATGGCAGCAATAATCGGAGTAGAATCAAGAACAAAATAGTAAAGACTTACACACAGAATGGTTCGTAGCCCTCTTGGAGCCCACACACGGTGAAGTACTTCAGATCATTCACATCCTGGTGAGAAAGAAAGATAAAAAGAATCAATCAACTAATTATCTACAGTTATAGCTAACTATTTTTTCAGCAAAAGTACAAATAGTACATTTCTCTAGAATTATGATGTATATTCATTTCTGGCATTAAGATAATTAAACTATTCATTCAAGGCAAAGGTAAAAATCTAGGATTAATGGAGTTTTCATTTCAGTGTTCGGCATTAGACATTTGTTTTGGGAACTATATAGCAACATGAAGTCTAATGGGAAATGATTCCTAACCTGTAAAAGATTTGTATCATGCATACATACATGAATTCCTTTTTGATGGATAACATACACAAAAGTGATAAATGTACCAACAATGAGAAGGAATAAAGATGAACAAGCGAAATAAAGATTGAATGAGGAAACATATACATAAGAAAAAAGAATATTTTTTATTTTGTTTTTTCAAAGACTTGCATACATACCTGCCCAAAGTGTAGTTGTGCTTTCTCTCCAGCTGCCAGCATGCACACAGGTACAAACCCTATTCAAGAAAAGGAATGGAAATTGATTAAATTCTATCCACTGTAGGTAGTCATTCTTCTTCTTTTTTAATAAATTCTGTGGATCTGGTAGAACCAGCAGTAAGATGAAAAGTAGGTCAAGAATTTGTGAAAGTTCAAAATCTTTTCAAGAAAACGCCACCAAACTTGAAGAGCATAACTACAGCATTTACTTTTTATGTAAATACTGGCAACAAAATAAGACTATATAAAATATGAAAGTAAGATGACTGTAAGAGTATACTTCACTCAAGGCATTTCTTAATAGATTGCACTTAAATGGAGATTTTATGGCATGTAATATTTCATAATACTTCAGAGTTTACAATGATCAACGCTTCATGTTTTTTCATCATTACCAAACAATCTGTCATTAATAGACCAGATCACGGTTAGCACATGTCCCAAATGACCCCTAATATCCACAGATCTTCAAAATATGAAGAGGTCCCACTTTGTACATTTTGAAATAATCAACTAGCTATTATTATTATTTTATTATTACTCCTGCAGCGATGGAGGTGCTACATAAATAACCTTTGTTTCCCCTTTTCAAAGAATACTTCCACCTGTGTATCATGGAGTGCACTGCTTGTGTATAAATGAATAATGATTACATAACTTTCATGAGCACGTATCCAGTATTTTGTCTCTGTGTATTTCACAATTTGTTCTGCAAGGACCTTTATCTGCTCATGCTCAGACTGCAACTATGAACTGGCTTATTGGTGCAAATAGGAAGAAGAAAAAAATCATCCCAAGCTCTCTACATCTAAACCATACACACAAGAAGATATACATATATCAGGAAAATCCATTAGATAGTCTAATACAAAATATCTTGTATGATACTGACCTTCACCAATCTCAATGTCATGGAAGGCCATCTCAGAACCAACGGAATCACACAGGTACTCTCCATTCATGGTGAAACCTGAGGGAAAGAAAAGGAAAACATTGAAAAGGTGAAATCATTTTCTCTGTCTGTGTGACTTTGAAGGAGTATGTAAATCTCTTGTAGGGGGGAAGAATCATAAGCCAGTTCTAAGATGCAAATTTTCATTGTTGACATTTACAAACTTTTTAACATTCCAATATGCAAAACTGTGAGAGGAACAAAAGTGATATGAAACATACTACCGGTACTCTAAAGCTTTTTGTTACACCATTGATTAAGCCACTTGATGCGGATATGCAACGTAGCCAAATTGTTGCCAATTTGTTGAATTATCAATGAAATACATCCCTAGAATTTTCATTCACTCCGAAACTACTTATTCTTAATCACACCACTATCTAAATGTACCAAAAAATTGTAGGCTTCAAGGAGAGGTGGAGTCTAAGAAATCTGCTTCCCCTAACAAAACCTTGTTGACTTAAAACTGTATGTATAGGTCCTAAAGCACAGATATTTGACTTACTGATTGTATTGTCCACCAGGTTGAGCATACAGCCAATCACATCCAGCTCGCCCCATGTCTTGCCAAAGGTCTCTGACCCCTGGTGCCATTTCCTTGCCTAGTGTGAATGGGGAAAATAAATGTTACAGTGTGAATGATGATATCATAGGACAATGCTCTGAGATGTCTTGCACGTACAGAGAAAAAGCATGTTGAATGTTTGCCTACACATGGTATCTATCTGATATCTGATAATGGAAAGTATCACAAAGGTAAAAACAAACATAAGAAATACAGTGAAACCTGTATATGAAGACCGCTCAAGGGAGACAAGAAAGGTGGTCTTTATGTACAGGTTCACTTAGTACGGTATGTTTTACAATGAGAAACGATTTGTCAAGGGAAACAGAAAGTGTGGATTTATAGACAGATGGTTTTTCTGAACAGGTGGTCGCTAAAGCAGGTTTCACTGTACATGAAATGTAGTATTCTGTAACAGATCAAGCGTGGCCTTGTCAGGGCAGGGATGGTTCTCTTTGAGTCTAACAATTATGAAAGGTAATTGAAATGATTTCAAAGACACGACTTGATTTTTCAAAAATTAACACAAGACAATATAGAACACAGGGAGAAATATATGTCAACAAGGTAATAGGAATAAATAAATGTGACCCAAATCTTCAACTAGCTTGATCAATCACTATTGTATGTGTATTCAAAAAATGTTTTCTCAATTCTATGTTGAAACAGTTGTAATGCTTATGAAAACTTTTTATTAATGTAACACAGTTTATACAATTCTCACCAGGAAACCGTCAAAGGCGAATGAGCAGCCATCTGTTCCCACTTCGGAGCGCGCTGCTATAGTAGGCCGACCCCAGCCGACACGCATATACCCAGTCGTCATTGCTTCAAACTCAAAGTACCTGTAAAAGCCACAAAAAAACAAGTCTTAAAATAAAAATTTGCCGTACATGTTTGTATACTTGTAGGCACCATAAGAGCGTTATTTTCTTGATAATGATGATCCACAGCACTTGTGTGGCGCCATTTATATTTTTAAAACATTCAAAGGCGCTGCTCCTCCAATAGTTATGGTCTACACAATTGCCTGAAAAGATGAGTTTTGAGGCCTGCCTTGAAGCTTTCTAGATTGTCGGTGTTGCAAAGAACAGGAGGGAGGAACATTCCTCAAATGTTGCAGAGGATCTCCAGCTTTCATACCCCAAAAGAATTTCAGAATGACCCTGATCACTTACCACTTTCCTGATTTGACTGCATAACTCTTCTCCGCTCTGAATGTTCTGGTGTGCGTCTTCTTATCTGAGATCTCCCTTGCCAAACCTAAAGGAATATTATGACCAAATGATGATAATAATCCGTTCTTGTATATCGCATTTCACATTATAACATCCCTATCAGTGGGTTTCCAAAGAGCTTTCGAAATTATTACCCTAGCTTAAGCTCCGGCAGCCGTTATCAAGGCACAGTGCATTTCAAGGAATAATCCTACCAGGTTCCCATTTACCTCACCTGGGTTGAGTGTGGCAAATGTACATTAATGACTTGCCAAAGGACATTAGTGCTGCGGCAGGACTCCAACCACAGTCCGGTGAGATATCCACTTGACTATGACACCTCTACATACACAAAGTAATGTGATGCTATAATTATGGTCCTAAATGTTATGACAGCAAGTAATCATGTATACATAAGTGAATTATGTCTTGTTATATTGTTCAGCAAAATAAGAAATGGGCCTACAGTTTTTTTAAATATATTTGTAGATACATGTACATGTGATTAAGGCAAGTTTGTATTAATACAATGGTTTCTATTAACATTTGATACAGAAAAACACAAATCCTTTCTATTAAATCATCAGATGTTTTGTTAATACTAAAATAACATGAAGTATCATCAACACAAATTTTACAATTCACGAAAGAAGTTCAATACCACAATTTTCAGAAATGTTGAGACTTTAAATCAGTTATCAAAATCCAGCATTCAACAATGCTAGATACCAAGGTTTCATTTCATTGTCAATGTACTACACAGGTTGTGATCACCAAGTAACTGTACGAATTGAAAAACCACTGATCTAGACCCAGTTTTCCTATCAATCTACTAGTTTCCTATTTGCCCCTTGTCAATTTTCGTTATTGTCAATTTGCAGTTCGATAATTTTCCATATTGCCAATTTGATATGTTGCCAAATTGCTCACCTCTAAAGGTTGGATCTAATTGTCCCTCGTTGGCGGGTGGTTCCAGAGCATAGCCGAAGCCTAGGATGGTCCTGATAGTCTCGCTGGCAGTGTCCCGGTTGAGCTTCTTAGCTTGGTCATTGAGCTGGTTGTAAGGGACTAGCTGGGGGTTACGCTTGTAAGACGTCTCCTGGTGAGAGGGATGAGAGGATATGGTATTGATCAAAAAGGGAATTCATCCACATGAATTTATGATAATTTATTATGATTGGAACAATCAAGAATCTTGATGAAAGAAATAGCCCTGTTTATACAAATATTAGGATATTGCTAATATGCATTGGCAAGTGGTTTTCTCTCGTTACCTGCAAGACAATACTGTAATTAAAAAATATTGCATATTATCACATTGATATTATGCATCACAATGTTATGGGATCTAAATCCGGCAGCATGTACTGTTGTAAATTACTGCATTGGTTTTACCCAGAATACAACGCATTACTTTAGGATAAACAATGTAGCCTCAATAATACAAAATCCTTAAAAAACAAAGATAAAGAAAAAACATCAACTGAAGGTAATATCATGGTTTACCTCCGAGAGGCCATAGGTCCAACCCTGAGCTATCCTGTCCTTGGCCCAGACATTGTGAGCGTTCTCGGCCAGCAGCTCCACCAGTTTCTCCATCTTAACATTGAGATGGATGGTGGAGAGGTTGTATGGGGCTGGCTTGTACCCATTGGACATCAGGTAGCTGCAGAAAAAAAGACATTATGCAGCATAAGAACATGTACATGGGTTATAGTACACTTGTCCATTATGGTATATGTTTCTCACACTTAGGGTTGAGATGTATGGTGGACAGGTTGTATATGGTTGGCTTGTACCCATTTGACATTGGGTAACTGTGAGGGAGAGAACATCATGAAATATAAAAGCAAATACATGTATGTATGCATATGTACAGGTATATCATAATTTCTCCCCATTGTGATATAAGTTTCTTCATCTTCCAGTTATGATTGATGTCTGAAAACTTGTAAGAGGCTGACTTGTACCCATTGGACATTGGGTAACTGTAAGGGAGAAAACATCATATTATATAAGAGCATAATGCACTTGTATGTGGGTTGTTGAACATTTTGTCAACTATGATATCATTTTCCCCATGCAATGGACAAGACAAAGAAAAACGATAAGAGCATGATAGTTTGTTATACCTTTACCCTCGTTTTGGTACAGAATATTTAAATGTGCGCAATCAACTACTTTAATTTATTTCCCTGATAAAACTATGAGTGAGCCTGAACCTCAGGCCATAAGGTTAGTCAATATAGCACTGGCAATATATTCAATCTCAATACCAAATAGGAAAAATGGCAAGAGCCTCCAAATGAAGTACAATTTAACTAATCGCTAAAAGAAAAACAGCAAAAAAAGTAGTACAGTAAACATTTTTACGTGTTTTCAGCAAGGTCTAAAACGCCTATGGTCATTATACTTTAGAATGCTTTGAAGGAAAACAATCATTAGAAAGAAAAATACAGGGAATAGTTGGGCTTACTTCATTGGAAGTCTGAGTCTCTTGAGTGTAGACTTTGACGTCTCCTCATCGATGCTGATGTGATAACCCAATGCCATCAGTGTCCTGTGAAACCATAAGAAATGTTATCATTAACTGGTGAAAACGTTAACACATGAATATTCCAACACAAAATTGAAGCATCTTTTAAAGTCATACACATCATCTGCAACGTTAAAAAATGTAGACAATATAAATAAAGTCTGTGTACATGTACATATCTTGAAATGAAAATGACACTGAATGTTGTATGTATAAGGCGTATCACTAGCATGAAGAAGAGCCCTTAAAGAAAAGTTAAGAGGGAGAAAGGTGAAGTATGGGTAAACCCAAGGTATCAAACAACAACAATAATAAGAAGAATAATATTGGTAATAATAACAACGACAACAACAGAAATATCAATAATAACAATAATAATAATAATATGTCTTCTTTACCCATGGAAGCCTCATCAGTATTAACACTGTTCTCCCTGAGGGCCCTGCAATATCACTGTTATCACCCTCAGCTGGCTTTATGAAACAATTCTTTCACGTTTTCGGCAACTGATGGCCGCCTCTGACTACTCCACTAAATAGGTATATCTTTCTTTTTTCAAACAGGCGTACTTAATGAGAACCGAATGAAACAAATGAGACTGATATCAAGAAGGCAAAGGATGAATACCTCAGGGTCTCGTAGGCCATGGTGATGTCAAAGTTCTTCTCTTGTTCTGAAAGGCTGGAGAAGAACATCAGGCTGTCATGGACCTTCTTAGAATCATCTCGCACCTGGAACAAATAATCAGATGAAATCATTTGCAACCAAAAAAATTTAAAGAAACATTATTTGTATCAACCTTAAATCAAACGAACTAAAAGTTAGGTCCATAATAATATATATATTGGGCCTAATAGAAGATAATTGGTAATGCATTATAAATTAAATGCAATCATCTGAAATGGGGTAGAAAGATACGTTTACATCTGCAATCTATATGTAGCTATCTCTCCAGTTAACAAAAGTGATTACAACTCTCCAAAGTACCCCTGCGTAGGCAAGTTATCTATAAAATTGAGTTTAGAAAAGACAAGATGCTTGAAAGCTCACCGGTCCCCACGTCCATCCAGCCTCTATCTTGTTCATGCACCAGAGTTCATGGATGTTCTCAGCTAGCTTGTCCCTCAACATCTCAATGTAACCAGGAAGATTCACCTGAAAGAAAGTCAAATTAAGAAGATATACATGCCTTTTATACCATACAGTGTATGAAAAATTAAACAACCAAATCCCTTGGACAGGGCTTAAACCATACATTGTAGGTCCGCTGGGTTTTTCTTATCTTCGCCAGAAATTAAATTGGAGAAATGCCAAATCAACTGTACATCTTGGTGAAGTCAGTCCAATCTCAAGACTGTGCCTGCTTTCAGACCGATACAGACTTTATCTCCAACTCGAAGGCCTCAATCATGATACATTTGTATAACTTTGTTTGCCATTGGAAACCTTAGTTGTAAAGATTCTACATGTTTAAATTTTCATATCTAATGAAAATGTCACCCCAAATCAGATTGGATCACAGCTGAAAGGTATAGATTGTGCTGAGCTTTGAGACTTACATTGACGGTGTCGACAGGAGCTGGGATGAATGCTGAATGATCCTGGGAGGCAGTGGGTCCTTGGATGATGCCTTCTGTCACGTCCCCCAAGGCAAAGCAGGGTTCTATCTTCAGTGTCTCCTTGGGAAGAACACTCTCGCACACCGCAGCGAAACCCTTGGGAGGCGAGTACTTGAATCGACCGTGCTTGCCTCCGAGGATGAATCGAGCACTGGATGGATAAGCAAGAAAAAATGCAATCATAGTACTGGCCAGTTGTGAAATACAGCTTGACTTTCCAGTCTAAGGGATAGATACTAAATGAATTAAATTAAATGGGGGAAATTGTTGCTCTTGAAATACTATTCAGTTAGGGGAAGTGCTTCAGGGAAGGACCTTACAGAGATCATAGCCAAGACATTGAGGACAAATTGAAAATGCCTTCAAGAGATGCATTAAAACGAAGTCCTACTCATGGGACTTAAAGACGCTTACTGGTGGGCTCTCATTGATAATTCAACACCATTCGGGGGGTTACCCAATGACAGGTGTTGCCTTCAGTTTAATAACCAACAAGTCTTATGCAATGCTTTGCATTTTTCACCCATTCCGCCATATGGTAAAATCATTATCTTACTATTCCCTAACCAAAGACTCTCTTATAGACTAGGGTTTTATTCTTGATAGGACTACAGGTTTGCTGGTTACAGACTTGTACACCTATGGTATTCATACCAAGTCTGCCATCAGCAAACTATGACCTTCTACACATGGAAACTGACAACCCTCTTCCTTTAAAGCGTATCTTTAATTGCTACTTACCAAATAATACTTTTTTGGTTTTGTAACATTTAAATTATCAACTAACTCTTGGATTGAAACTAACAGCAATGTAAATCAACATATCTACATGTAGGTTGATATCCTCAAAAGAAGCTTTGATGTGTTGCTCCTCAGATAGGAGTTAGACCTTGATCCCAAGGCTGATCACTACTTAACATATTTGCTATCTATATACATGTACATTTTCGGTTTAACTTAATAAAATTTGGAGTGGACTTTAAAAGATTATTATTATTATTATTATTATTAAACATTTAGATACTCACCAAACCCTAGCAGAGAAGCTAAGAACAGGGAAGAACATGCCCTCCAGATTGATGCCTTCGAAGGAAGCCTTGATGGGGCTCCCGTTGACATGGTAGAGGATGCGAGGCACACTAAGGTCAAAGCACACACCAACGATGTCACCCTTAGACAGGAGACGATTCCCGCTCCATGGAGCAGCCTTACTGACACCACCTGTAAGGCATTGTGGATGATTTATATTCATAATTTCTTTGTTACATATTTTTTAATTTATTGATTTTCTATGTATAATTTGTTTTCAAGACATATTATAAAACAGCTACCGGTACTCTTCTAGGTAGTTCTTCTTTTCTCGTGCCATTACTATATATTTGTCTTGTTTCATTGTATATCTTTTGTAATATACTTATTCATTGTTATATGTTTTGCATGAGAAGTAAAATCATTTGAATATACAATGATTTCATTTAAATTTACTGTTTGAAAAGAAAAACTTCTATAAAGAGACCGTAACACTAGGCTAAAGAGAACACAAAGTCCCTTCTGAATGACAACAATAAAATTTACACTAAAATTGAATGAAAACATATAGGTATCATGATCAGAAGGATGACATCATTATACCTGGGTCACATAACACAAGTATAAGTTAGCAATTGATTGCTGCATGTACATGTAGTTTGCAATTGACCATGATGTACAATCAATTGCTAAGCTTAATTGTTACAGGGCCTGGCCAGTACAGAAGAGAAAGCCTCAATCAGTGTGCATCTTTCTAAGACAAAAACGCCAGATTTTTATAATTTGTAAGGAGTGAATCCCTGAAAAGAGCAGGATCTGACTGCACTTCTTCTTAACTGCAGCATTTGCAGGTACAACCCATTTGGCTTAGTAAAATGAAGTGGACCATAGAGATGCACCTGGAACACAAAAGGCATAATTTTTGGTGATGTCAGTCAATCTTAAAGTGTATTATGAATTGTCTGACACTTTAGCATAATTCATCCTCATATCCATGGCCTCTTTGTAATAAATCTATAGAATTCTAAAATTATGCCTTTTACGTTCCAGCTACGTCTTCACACACCATCACATTTCTCTCAGCTACCCAACCAACCAACCCTCACCTGTCCACAGGTTCAAGCCGTCGAAGCCGAAGGAGTAGAGGTCGTCACCGACCCCCGAGTTTCCCCATCCTTCCCCGCCCCTCAGGTAGGTGCGGAACCCCTGCGTCGTGGCCCACCCTACTCTGAAGTGGACGGGTCGTGATGTGCCCGCCTCCTGCTTGTCGATGGCTACCTCAAAGTACCACTTCTTGTAGACGGTGCTGTTCTTGTCAACGCTGATGCTCACGTTGGGTCGCATGCTACGGGTTTGTGTAAATGAGATCAAAATATAAATTTTTGTATTATTGACAAGAATAATCAACAAAAAATCAACAAAAACACATGAGTATGAAGATGCACAATGGAATATAAGATTCAGATACAAGGTGGTGGTTGGTGGTGGTTGTTTTTTTACCTGACTGCTAAGAAAGCATAAATGCTTGCAAGGGATGGCACATTCATGATTAAATTTACAAAGAATCTGTTCCAAAATATTCAGAGTGGTATTATGCAATGATATGGAAAGATTGCAATCCTTCATTGCAATTCTAAGCAATTTTATGCTATCGTTGGATTGCTGCCATTTACATATCTTCCTACTACATGTACATGTATATGAACATGTAGGCTTCAACACCTAGATGAAGAGTGACAACTGTGAATAAGCTCTGTTTGAAGGAATAAGCACCAAGCCAAAATTAAAGTCCTAAAACTTGAAAGTTCAAAGCAAAAAAATAGTTGACCTTGGCGAATTGAGAAGATCTTCAAAGTCTTACATTCATCTTACTAAACTTTTTTTTAAATCAAACAAGGATTTATTAGAATAGAATAGAATAGAATAGAATAGAATTTATTGACTCATTCGACCCCCTTCTGGGGTATGAGAGTACAACACATGTACATGTCATGATAATAATACATAATAAAGAATACAAACATAGCTTAAAATTAAAAAGAATACAGAATACAAAAAAAAAACAATATAAAAGTATAACGATAAATAGGAATGATCTAAACCTAGCCTATGCTAAACATAAATACAATATTATACAATATGTTTCTTCAAAAATACATTATTGTCTTAACTATATAAGAAATTATAAGTTTCATTTTTGTACATGTAAGTGAGTTGTGATTGGATTGTTAAGATTTATGCAGATTAACTAAATACGGCATAATCGTCCATTGGACAAACAAAAACATAATGGAATATAATGTAATAAGACAAACAAAAACAAAAAGTATACTAACAACAAAAAAAGAACAAAAGAACAAACAAACCATCAAAACTATACTTGACCTAAAGAAAGACTCTCCACTCAAGGGATGGATTGCCCTTGTCGGCTATAAGCTGTTTTTCAAAGGGGTCCAAAGGGATCCCCAAAGGGGATCATGCAAGAAATCTTAAAGGTAAAGACCAGTAATGGTCATGCGATTGCATTGTGAAAGAAACGTTGTGGAATCGATCAGAAAAGGTTGATCATCTAGCATCTAGCATCTGCAAGGTTCTGGAATCATCAAAATGATAAGAAATTTGGCCCATTCTTCGTAAAGTTACAAGCACTATACACAGAAAGATGTATATGGGACTACCCTATCTCTCTCACCAGACCATGAGAGAAATAAATTTACCAAATATATGAATTAGTAGGCGGTTTCCCGGCAAATTTTTTATCATCATGTATTAGTCAAAACATATTCTTTCACATGATTGGTAATGAGAGCTTCCATTTCATTTTTTGAAATTGGGGCGTTGCCAATACTGGTCTTTACCTTTAAGCTTTGACACAACTTACCAAACTACTTCATCGACTACCGCGGTTTGAAGGAGAAGGTCTCTGGAGGGCAGCAAATTGTCACATATAAGATTTTGGTTGGATCGTACTGCTACACCATTGCCAACACATAATGAGCATAGAACATCTAGCACCTAGAACGGTGGGATGAAATACATGTATGAAAGCTTTTTATTATGGATTATATGAAAGTTGTATTAAAGTTATATACAATTTATATGAAAATATTCACATTTTTTAAGCTTTCCTGGTTTAAAGAATCACATGAAATTCACAAGAGAGCTGCTTTAAGAGATGTCATAGGCCAGCAATTAATAATGTGGATCATACATCATTCTACTACAGAACATGATGAATATGTCTCTGTTGGACCTTACAATATGTGTATGAAGGTTCTTGATGATGAAACCCAGTATCTGCAATGATATTACATACTGTAAACATCGTGAAGTGAACCTTTAGGAAAATAAAACAATAATAAAGATAAAATACGTCGTTCTTGTATAACGCATGTGCTTCCAAAAGAATTTAGTTATTGTAAACAATAAATAAGGGCTTCATTTTGTAATCAAAGGACACCATCAAAATGGCTGAGCTTTTACAAGCCTGATCAAAACTAGCTAAAATTGCATTAAGCTGAAAATGAAACTAATGGAATATAATTTGATATTCTACCTTGGGGTCTCTGCCATGCTTCTCCAGCTGTGATATCATAGATTTGATGTGGTTCTCCTTGATGATGTTCAGGGCTTCCGGACTACCTAGCAGCACACAATGTAGCACCTCCAAGACACCTAGAAACAACCAAAGTCAATGAATTTATTAAATGCAGTTTCCTTTAGTAATATTGAGAATCCTTGAATTTGACACTACACCTCCCAAACACCTAAATAAAAAAAATGACCAACATACAAATATCATCTTTCACATGCACTATTAACAGCAAGCATTCAATGTTGGATTGCTTTCATCCTTTTCATCCCATTAATTCACGCACAATGTGCACCTATTCCACGCCCTGGGAGTATTCCTACCATATGGTCACTCTGAGGGCATTCCACAATTACTGTGTCGGGGATCGAACCCACAACCTTTGCATTTCAAGTCAAGTGCTTAAACCACTCAACTATGACAGAACTGTATTGAAATGATTATTTGATACTGACCTTTAGAAGCTTGTTGGCTCTCCAGTCTGTTGATGAGCCAGTCCAGCCTGACTGACTGGGCAAATAAGGCACAGTTGTTGTGGTTATGTCTGATCATGGCAGCTGTGTTCAATTCAATACAGATATGAAGCAAAATTACAATACTACAAAAACATTTTTTATCTTCCTGGCTCCTCTTCAGTGTGGCGGTCTACCCACTCAGTGAGTTATCTGAACATCATCAGGCCTGATGTGAAATATGTGTATGAAAGAACCTAGTTTTAGGTAACATGCTTTTGTATATTGCGTCTACAATGCCAAGAGCAGATTTGAGAGGAGCTCTTATGAGACATTATGAGTGTATATAACCAATCATTGAAATTTACGCTCGACTGCCGATTCCCCACTCCCTGGAATGCGCTATTATACATGTACATGTACATCCACAAAGTAATTCACATTAAGTGCAACTAAATAAGGGCAATGTTTTTTTTTAACCCACCCCCCCCCCCCAATTCTCATTTGTCACATCAAGGGGTGAGGGTAGCTTACCGAGGAGTTTGTAGAGGTAAGTGACAATGTCTTGCCAGAGGTCTCCTGCATCCTCTCCTACTATTGCAGCAAAGTCCCTTCCACTCTTGAAGATGCTCAGCTTGTCAATGGTTTCCAGCACCAGTTTGACCATACCCTGAAGAGGAAAGAAAAGGCAAGCATTAAGTCAGTATATGAGAAACATACATGTATAATGTAGATCTCTCCTATTTTTTATTCTGTTTGATGATATGAATTATTATTAGAAAGAAAATTTCTGTTAAGTTTGAATATATATATCTCTCTTTCTGTCTTTCTCTCTCTCTCTCTCTCTCTCTCACACAAACACACATACATGTAGACCTTGGTCATTGATGCCTCCTGTGTTTTTGCTTTGTAAAGACTTTGCTTTCATACTGATACATCCAGCTGAGGACATCAGAAAAGAAACACTATGTGAAGAAATACAAATGCGAAAAAAACACACATCTTTTGGCTTCACTAACGTCAATGAAAAGTGTATACAATACAATTGAAAGTGAGTTCAGACGTGTATTCATCTCTAATTTTTGAGTAATTTCTCAAAATATCGAGGAAAAAATTTCTCCATAAAATCTCAATATTGTCACTCACCTCTTCATGGAACAGATCCTGTCGATTCCTCAAGGCTTTTAGCTTCTTCTGTTTCTCTTCGTGATCTGCAGAAGGGAATTCAAGAATGCCTTTTCTTGGAATCCATGCATCTTATTTAAAATTTGTGACATCAAATTTTAATGTATATATGGCAAATAAATCAGGTATTATACAGCAGTTGGCAGATATATGTCAATTTTCTCAGAAAAATATCACTGCACAAAACATGTGTATCTATTTTTCATTTTGCAACATTACCAGAATGCAGTTCTCGTATTTCCAGAAGGATATATGTTAACATTTTCAAAATATCAGCTTATTCAACAACAACCAAATGAATTAATCAAAATGATAACTTTTCCTTATGAATTGACTTTTTGTTGTTGCAATATGTACTTGATTCCATCACAAACTTTCATTTGCAATACATCATATTTAGTTGGAAGAATGCAATATTGAAGAAAGACACTAGTGTTGCGAATAGCAAAAGCTTTTTATTTCACACGTTTGGCAAATAGTCTCACTAAATAGGTGGAGAGTTCTGCCAATTAATTTAATTGAATCTTTGGAAGAAGAAAAAACCTCTTCCTAAAACGATTGACTGCATTGCCAATTTGATAACAAAACATGTTACAGAGCTATGAGCCATCTCCTACCTTCGTCCTCTTCCGGCTCACCGAAGTACTCGATGAGGTCTTCGAGGATGTCGACCACAGAGCTGAGGTTAAAAGTGTTCCAGGCCAGCTGGTCATCTTCCTTCTCGCCCCTCAGGGAGTCAAGAGCACTGTAAGGAACCAGATAGTGGACATTGGATTGACCAAACAAAATACATTTTGCACTTAAATGTATAGACTTAAAGCCTGCCTGCACTAGTTTGGCCAGGGGGGATTAGACCTCCCTGCAAGGTCACCTACAGGTGGTTATCTCATTAAATCAGCTCTCAATTAACATTAGAAAAAGGGGATTATGGGAACCAACAGGTACCAATTCAGCATTGTTTGCTATATAGAAGGCCCAAGTAGAGTATAAGTCGTGCAGGGGGGTTTAAAAGGACAAAGTGCTTTATAATATGTTTAGGGGAGTACATGTCCATATTCAAGCATGTTTAGCAGTAAGATCTTTTTTTTTGTTTTACCACATCAAAAACATTAAAACATCAAAGTTAGTATATTCTGTCTGACCGACCATGCAGAGAATGTTTTACATTCCAATGTCTAAGAGTTCAATGAAAAAATATATGTGCAGGTGATGTAAATGGGTACCTGGTAGGAATTAATTCCTTGAAATGCTAGAGCACAGTGAATGGCAGCCATGCTAAAGCCGGGGTAATACTGTGGAGCGCCAGGAGTGTCAAGTCTGACAGATATGAGCCATATACAAGAACCCACTATTATTACTTGAATTTTCAATGGGTCCCATTGGGAAAGATTAAAAAACGAGGCACAGACAAAAGGACAGACAATATGTAGACAGAAAGAATAACATGCAATAGAAATTTACATGTACAAAGAAAGAGAAGGATGAGAAATATATATGCTAAGACTCTTTTAATAACAAAAAGTGAAGTGATCATCGTGTTGCATCTTATGAAAAGAGGAGAAGATCCATGCAGATTATGGACACTTACTCAAAGAACTGATTGAAAAGCAATGTGCTCTTCCTGATGATCCCGGCCGACCTCGACTCCTCCGCCCTCGCTCTCACCACCGAGAACCCATCGTCCATGTGACCCTCCGGCAACATCACTACCTGTTGTCATGGTAACAAAGGAATATAACTTTTCGGACTGATTTCTACAGGCAAACTGTTTTTTGTTTTCTTTGGTATCGTAATGGGTACCAATACCAGGGTGATGGACATATCGTTTGCTGAGAGCCGGAAGGGGTGTTGGATTGCATCCTTTGAGACAGAGATAATACTAGTCTTCCGGCTCCCAGCAGTCAATAAATTCTTAACAAATTACACTGCACTGCAAAAAAAAACACTGTATAACTAAAAAAGAAAGACATTTCCTAAAGAGTACTCTCATGATCAAATGTATCAAAAAATTGAAGTGGTTTATAATTCAAGCTTTTTAAAACACCTACCGTAAGTTTTAGCTTTACAATGGGATTGTGCTAGAGTGAAGCAGGTAAGAATAACTGTGCTTCAGAATATGAATAGTAATCTTATCCTTTGATCGTATTAAAGTTTACTTGTGGAAACACACAGTGAGAAGGGTGCACTACCTGAAATCATATAGTATTAATAATACTACAGTCAAACCTGATTTAGTGACCACCTGTATAGAAAGACCGCCTGTCTACAAAGACAACATTTTTTGTTTCCCTTGAAAATGTTTTCTCATTGAAACATGAACTAAAGGAACCTGTTCATAAAGACCACCAGCCTATAAAGGCCACTTTTCTTGTCTTCCTTGGGTGGTCTTTATAGACAGGTTTCACTGTATAACATTAACTGAATGTGTTGATTTATAAATATTTAAACAAAAAAGTATGGGGTGACTGACATACCTTTCTTTCAGCTGCTCTGCCTCCAAGACCACTCTCCACAACCTGTCATACAAAAACAACTTCATGGCTTTAAAATGTAAAATACAGATACAGAGTATGTGCAAAGATACGTGTATCTGTTGTCATACATTACATTCTATAAATAAAACATGAAGTTGCTTGCTATATTCCGTGACATGATATCCAACATCACATACATAGAAATTTCTAATTGTTCTTGAATTGACTTGTCTCATGATTTTTCTTTAACAAATTTCCATATTTTAACTAGGATGGATGTTCTAAAATCTACACGATTAATAAATGATATGTTAGACATACTTTCCAAAAATTGAATCAAAGTAAATTAGAAATATTGAAATATGTAATATTAATATTGCCTTAAGAGCAAATTTAATATACCTGTAATTCACATTATCTTTTTATATATCTTGATAATTGCACCTAGAAGAATATGTACACATATTCATGTGTATCAAAGTCAAGATAACATCAGTGGTAAATGATATAGCTGTAATATAAATATTCTAAATTAATCTTGGAAAGGTCATATTGTTTGAATACAGAAAGATGAATATCTAGATGGCATACCAGATATGAGAGCCAATGGCCCGTCTTCATGTGTTGAATAAGGACGGTGGAATCTCCATACTTGATGTCTGCGCTGCCCATGCCGTGGTCCTGCTTGCTGTCATAGTTAGCAAGATCCTCCTGTGAATTTTTTTAAAAAGACATTCAAAAAGTTTTCCTCATTTTTGTTAAATAGATATATCACTCGTTGGCTGTTTCCTTGAGTGCGAGGAACAATGTGAATTCATTTGAGGTCACATTGCAGGCAAGATTGATTTAGATTGACTAAATAGCTAAATCTTTGAAAAACATCAATTAAGTATGTGATTAATAAAAGACAAGACATCTTCAGGAATTACTAAATGAATTACATTTTCATGGAGAAAGAAAGAAAAAAAGAGACTGAGGAAGAGTGGGAAAAGTAATAGGGTTGTATATCATATATATAATACATATATAAGATAAAGATGACAACGTGAACACCAACAAATATATGCCTGACTGTGATTGAAATGTTAAAACAGATTGGATTTAATTAACACAATGGGGGAAAAAATGCATTCGATACAAAGGATGCATTTTAGCAATCATACTCTATTGTAAGAGATATTACGAGAGAAGAAAGTGTGAAGAAATATTGAAATCAACATCCAAAAAGTTGAGATCTTAGTGATACACGAGAATGGGTTGCAATGGTTATAGGGAGAGGAACTCACCCTAGACTGCTGGAAACAGAAGATGGTGTCATCTAAGTTGCATGATTTCCTTGGTACGATGCACACAGTCCCGTTCTCAAGAACAGCCAGATATTTGCCTGAATGAAAGAAAGAAAGGGGGAAATGAAATTACATAGTAAAGCCTGTCTTCGTAGCCACCTCTCTTTAAAACAGGGGTATAGTGATTACCGGTGGTTTAGCTGTAGTCCAGCCATTGCAGGGGCATCAGCATCAGGGGGTGGGGCGAGAAGGGTCGGGATAGGGGTCGAGGAGAGGAGTCTGAGAGAGGGGTTGGGAGAGGGGTTGGAGGGAGGCACTGATCCTAATGGTTACACAAAATGAAATGAACAAGGCTATTGATGGGGAGATTGCAGGAGGTCTTATAATCATAATTTCTTCTCTTCTTGTCCTTTTCCTCCTCTCCCTTCCCTTTCTCCCCGTCTCAAGTTTTCTCTCTTTTTTCTCTATAACCTGTCTAGAAAGACCACCTGTCTACAGCAGTCACTGCTCTGTTTCTCTACATAGCCTTTCTACACAGGATCCACTTTATGTTGCATAAGATTTCCTCCCCACCCCACACCATTCCCATTCTCTATCACTGGCCTACAATCTATTACCAGTGCCCCATCATCCTTTACCTCACTCCCTTTTGCCGAAATTCTGTCAGATTGTCTTACAATCAATTACTGTTAGCGGCCATGCCCAGCCCATATCACATGACGCCCACCTCCATCGGCGGGGATCACCAGATCGGTCGTTGCTGTGATACTGCGTGTGAAAACTTGTCAATCAATACGTCGCTAATGTGCAGCACCTACTGGCCACTTAACGCACCCCTATATGATCGTGTTACACATTAAACATAGGAAGACTGGTTGCTGACCCTATCTCACCCCCTTGAGATGTCTTTCACAATGGATAATGGTATTGGAGATACAAGGAAAACTGGAGCACAGGCCGCTCAACAAACAAACATGGGATGATGGATCGAAGGGCACTTTCATTGGTTCCATCCTTTCCTTTCTTTCTCTGTTATGTTTGTGTCTTTAATAGCCTACGGATCTGTTAAATAGCATAGTAACAAGATAGGCCCAGACTTGCTTTCTAACTTAGATGTAGAACAACTGACAATTTCTAAGACATTTGATTCTTTTGAAGACTTTAAAAAATACAATGCTGTAGGTCTATTTATCTCCACATACAATGCACTTTCAAAACAGTTCAGAACTTGAGATAACTTACTTTATACGTTTATCAATCAAACTGGCAAATACCCTGCATGGTAGCTCAACTGTATCTCATCATTTTTATTTCTATTTCTTATAATTCCTTAGATTATGTTATCTGAAGTTGGAATGGAATTTTTAATTGCTCGGTTTTTAGTTTACTCAGGACTCTATTTCTGTCAATCAGCATAAAAAGCAATGACATAGTTGCATTTATAGTTTGAATATTTCCACTTTGTAGTATGCACTATTGTACATTAGGCTGTGTCAACTTTCTACTTTAGATATGAACACATTAAGAGAAACAAGATTTGATAAAGAAAGAAGGGCAATGACATTTGACACAAATTCTTATTAAAATCTGCAGATAGGGAGATTACATGAAGCAATTTACTGTAGAGTTTTTGAAAAGAAAAAATAACGAATTTGTAATTGTTTATTGGAGTTTCAAAGCCATGTTTCTTCATTCATCCCTTTGGCATATTTTAATACAAAAGGTTAACAACCCCTTTAACAGTAGGAGTAAATAAAAAAGGAGGGACAGTGTGACAAAATAGGGAAAATAAATCCAAGCAAAGACAACTATATTAAGGGGATTATAAAAGCAACGCTATATCACATTTGACCTGCCTTCCATTCTACAAACTTTCTATATCACTACAAAAGCGTCATAAACTATTGACCTTTTCTACACACAATAAGGGAGGTCCCACCCCCCCCCCCTCCCATTGCACAGGTGTAAATATGGTACACTTCACTGCCATAAAAATCTCCCTCCTAAAGCCCAGCTAACTGCGCTTTTATAAAAATAGAACAGAATTTGTCCTCCATTACACTTCTCAGCAGTGCCACACAGCGGGGTTGTAATTTGGGCTGGATTCCATGGCTCGGAGCAGCTTTAGTTTGGTTCTTGTTAATGTTAGTCATTTGATGCAGTGTTTTGATAGGGATGGATGCTAAAGTGACATGAGTAGATGATGTAGGCGACATGGATGTTTTATAGACTAAAAAAGGGCAAGGTATAGAGAACGGTTAGCACAGAATGAACTACCCATTTTGCAAGCTTCGCCAAAGGAGAATGTAACAGAATATTCATTTCAAAGTTAGCTTAGTATTAAACCAGGAGTATGGAAACTAAAATACATTTGAGTCGCCGAGCATGAATAATATATCTAGATTATTCACGCAACTATGGAGATATGTACTTGTCTTTTTGATTGATCGTTTCCTGAGCATATATTCATACATTGTTGCACTTTATAGTATAAATATCACATTTTCTGTTTCATTTTTTTGCTGATATCTATTGTATTACAAGCCATGTATACGTATTGAAATCCCTTCCCTCGCAGCCTATTTGGATTTCAATATTTCACTGGGGGATTCAACGAATGCATATATAATTAAATATTGCATGTGATTAATATATTACTTGAACCAAATTATCATTTGAAAACATACATACAAGTATGTTGTATACAGTCAGGTCTCTCAATAAGATATTCACAAGTTTATTTGTATCATACCATGGTAATTTACGTTTGGAGTTTGCCTTTTCATTTCTTTGACATATGTTTGATCTTTTTGCTCTTCATGACTCTGTATCTTATTAACAGTCATCAAGTAATGGTAAATAAAATCTATACAAACTGCTGATGGTGATCCAAGACGTTCCTTTCAATAGATACGGTAGCTGATTTGATATATAATACTTATATTCCCCAATCACTTCTGATATCTGAATCTATCCTTCTCAGGAACCTTTGTAATGTGTTTTGGCAATTCAATCTGGCATTTCTTCACATTGCATCAGGAAAGATTTGATCACTTCTCCATTTCCCTCTGACTCTCTAAGCCTTGTGCACATATGGTAAACCATATCGAGTAACGCTGCTGGAAAGTATGGCATAAAGCCTGGTGCACTTCACATTTTACAACAAACAGATGAAATTACATACACTTTAAAACCTATCCGTTTATTTAAAAGTAAAATGGCTTTGAATTTAACAAACCAGAGCCCTGTAACATAAAATCTACTTACAATTAATAATTTAAAAAAACATGGTATCACCAATATTGCAGTAAATAGTTTTACTTCTCCATGCATTACATTTAAAGAACACGAAATTCATCACAAGTTACTAATTATTGAAAGGTTACGATTGATTAAATGAGATATTGTCTGTTGAGAGCCAAAAAAAAGTATATGAGTTCACGCCTCTTTTAACAGATGATATGAGTTAATTTGGAGATAAAATTAATCATAACTTTTTATGTTACAGGGTTCAGGTTTTGAAGCGGTTTACCACCGTATCTAACTATCTTCCACTAGTTACTATTTATTGTTAAGGTTTTGATTGACTAAATGCAATATAAGTAATATGGGAGGGGGGAATACAATTAATCATAACTTTTTATGTCATAGGGTCCAGGTTTTGAAGCAGCTTACCATTAGTATCTATCATAAGTTACTATTTATGTAAGGTTTTGATTGACTAAAGGCAAAATATTAAGTAATCGGGGAGAGATACAATTAATCGAACTTTTTATGTTACAGGGTCAAGGTTTTGAAGCAGTTTACCATGCAATGTGTGAACACGACTGAAACAGAACTGGAGAATGGCTTCTAACATTGCTATCTCCTAACTCTGATTCCATCATCTCTCTATCTGTCTCTTACACTAATGTCTTGGAATGAGATCATCAAGGTCATATCACTACTGATACACCCCACAGACTAAGCACAGATATAACCTTCATCTTGGGAAGGACTTAGCCCCTTTCAGATATGAAGAAATATACATAATAATAATGTGGATAAATGCCTTCTCTAAGCGCTTTACAGATATCCTTAACCCAGTCATTGGATTTATTTAAGTACAATGTGCACCATCTCCACTTCCTACAGGCTGTATGGTCGCTGCAAGGGCATATGGCAGTGTCTATCACAAAGGCTTTTGTTATCCTACCAGCTCCCCATTTCTCTCCTGGGTATGGAGTGGCAAATGTAGATCAATGCCTTGCCAAAGGACATTAGTGCCATGTCGGGGATCGAACCCAAGACCTTTCCATTTCAAGTCAAGTGATTAAACCACTACGACACCTCTACATGTACAACATTTTTATGAAAACTCTCTAGCTCCAGAACATCATGTGTGAACAAGGCCTATATATATTGATCTGGAGAATGTCTTCCAACATTGTTATCTGCTAACTCTGATTCCGTCATCTCTCTTTTACACTAATGTCTTGGAATTAGATCATTAAGGTCATATCATTACTGATATACCACACAGACTAAGCACAGATAGAACCTTCATCTTGGAAAGGACTTAGCCCCTTTCATACATGAAGAAACAAACATAAAAAATAATCAGGATAAATGCCTTTTCTAAGCGCCTTACAATTTCATTAACCTGGTCATCGGATTCATTCACGCACAATGTGCACCATCTCCACTTCCTTGAGGGAGTCATGTCATGTGTGAATAAAGCATTGATCTGAAGAATGACTTCAAACATTCTAGAGATTGTCGTCTAACATTGTTATCTGCCAAGTCTGATTCCATCATCTCTCTCTATCACTCTATTAATGCTAATACCTTGGAATGAGACCATCAAGGTCATATCACTACAGATATACCAGACAGAATAAGCACAGATAGATACTTCATCTTCGAAATGACTTATCCCAATCCATATATGAAGAAATGTACTTTTTCAAACATTTTGTATGAAAAATCTCTAGCTCCTGTATATCATGTGTGAATGAATCCTTCGTATATTGATCTGGAGAATGTCTTCCAACATTCTAGAGATTGTCTTCTTACATTGTTATCTGCCAAGTCTGATTCCATCATTTCTCTATCTCTCTATAACACTAATACCTTGGAATGAGACCATCAAGGTCATATCACTACAGATGTACCAGGCAGACTAAGCACAGATAGAACCTTGACCTTCACCTTGACCTTTAGACATGAAGAAATATTCATGTACCATGTTTTGGATGAAAACTCTTTAGGTAGTTCCTACACATCATGTGTGAATAAAGCATATATGTGTATTGATCTACAGAATGTCTTCTAATATTCCAGGGATTGTCTTCTAACATAGTTATCTGCTAACTCTGATTCCGTCATCTCTCTCTTACGCTAATGTCTTGGAATGAGACCATCAAGGTCATATCATTACTGATATACCACACAGACTAAGCACAGATATAACCTTCATCTTGGAAAGGACTTAGCCCCCTTTCATACAAGAAGAAACATACATAAAAATAATCTGGATAAATGTCTTCTCTAAGCGCTTTACATATATTGTTAACCCAGTCATCGGAATCCTTCACGCACAATGTGCCCCTTCTCCACTCCCTGGGGAGTAATCCCAATGTATGGTCACCGTGAGGGTATATGGCAATGTCCATCACAAAGGGTTTTGTCATTCTACCAGATTCCCATTTCTCTCCTAGGTATGGAGTGGCAAATGGAGATTAATGCCTTGCCAAAAGACATTCGTGCCACGTCGAGTTCGAAGACACAACCTCTCCATTTCAAGTAATTAAAGGTAAAGACCAGTATTGGAAACGCCCCAATGAAAAAAATGAAATGGAAGCTCTCATTACCAATCATGTGAAAGAATATGTTTTGACTAATACATCATAAAAAATTTGCCGGGAAACCGCCTACTAATTCATATATTTGGTAAATTTGTTTCTCTCATGGTCTGTGAGAGATATAGGGTAGTCCCATATATCTCTCATGGTCTGTGAGAGATATAGGGTAGTCCCATATACATCTTTCTGTGTATAGTGCTTGTAAATTTACGAAGAATGAGCCAAATTTCTTATCATTTTGAGGATTCCAGAACCTTGCAGATGCTAGATGCTAGATGATCAACCTTTTCTGATCAATTCCACATCGTTTCTTTCACAATGCAATCGCATGAACATAACTGGTCTTTACCTTTAAAGGTACGTTTAAGCTCCTCCAGGCATGATTCTGGCTTTGAGCCAGAATCATGCCTGGAGGAGCCACAGAAGTGAGCATAAACAGTACACCATGGAACTGCGATTACGATGAGCGTTTCAAATCGCTCATTCTGCCTTCAAAATTGAGCATAAACGTACCCTAAACCACTCGACTACAACAACTCTAAATGTAAACATTTTATGAAAACTCTTTAGCTCCTGTACATCATAAGTAAATTGAGCGTACAGTGTAAAAGTCAATCTGGAGAATGTCTTCTAACATTCTAAAGATTGTCTTCTTACATCTTTATCTGCCAAGTATAATTCCATCATCTCTCTCTCTAAAGCTAATGTCTTGGAATGAGACCATCAAGGTCATATCACTACAGATATACCACACAGACTATAAAGCACAGATAGAACCTTCACCTTGGAAAGAACTTAGCCCTCTTTCAGACATGTAGAAATACACATGTACCATTTTTTGTATGAAGACTTTCTAGCTACAAGTCTCCCCATTGGTTTTACTTCATACTGACATAGAAACTATCGCGTAAAATAAGGTAATATTCAAGTATGTTAGCAATACCGAAAGTTCACAGATTTGAACAAACAAAAAATCTTTATAATTTGGTAAGGCATTAATCCTCAATACCAAGTCCCCTCGGAGACAACTTGTATCCATAATTCCCCTGGTTGGTTGCTTCCTGACAAGCACACATGCTTTTTTAGCAGTCAGGTAAAACAAACCATCAAACCACATACTCAGGACTACCTTTACATTAAAAAAGGAAAGATCGATCATGTTTTTTTCTTTTGTAACAGTGAGGCAAGATGGACTTACCAGATGTGAGATGGCGAATCCTGCAGGGCTGGCCCCAGGATACATAGCTACCATTCCACCTGGATGGGGGAAGAAGGCAGAATGGATGAGAGTGAGACAATAGAGGAGGAGATGAGACACCAAAAGATAGGTAGAGAGGAGAGAGAAGAGAGACAGAAATAAAAAGAGAGAAAGAGAAATAAAAAGAGAGAGAGAAAGAGAAAAAGAGAGATAAAGAGATGGAAAGAGAGAAGGAGAAAGAGAGAAAGATATATAAAGAGAGAGAGAGAGAGAATAGAGAAAGAAAGAGAAAGAGATAAAGAAAGAGAAAGAGGAGAGAGAGAGAGAGAGAGAGAAAGAGATAACAGGATAGAAAGCGACAAACAAGGACAGATACAAATATCATATAGCATGCTTGCAAATAGTTTAGAAAAATATACCTAAGGCAATTTCAATAGTCTTGTGCATTGATGTTTGAAATATGAGAAGCATAACATTACCAAATTACATAATCCATACATAATTTCTGCAGGCAATGAAATAAAGTATCGAAACTGCCCTTGAATGTATTACTGGTAAGACTTTCTGCATACAGAGATAGCAAAAAGTTGAAATATAGAGTAAGAGAGGAGGAATGGCCTGAGCATATACAAGAAAGGAAAACACACAAAGGGAGATAAAGTGAGATATTGATGAAAGAAACAAGATCCAGAAATGCAGATTAAATGTATATCCCCATACACATTATTATTATGATACAAATGAAGATGAATAAAACTCTTTCCTACTATGTCAAATATAAGCACCTATATGTATTTCTGGAGTAACATTATCCAACTCTAGTCCTCAAATTGATTGCATTTGTTCATCCCGAGAGGCACACTAAACATGACACCCTGCTTTTAACGAGTTTCGTGGAAAGATGTTTAAGATATAATTGAAATTTTTTTTGGGGGGGGTAAGCCTCTGGCATTGACAACTTTATTTTAGGAAAGAAATTAATTAGTTTCCACCTTTATACTATAAAAGAGTGTGGTTTTTTCCTTGGGTTGCAATATCAAACAGTCAAATCAATTTTACAATACCAAGTGGCACAAAAAGCTGTGCCTGAAAGTATAAGTTATAGTTGCTGAAAATACTTATTTTATGGAGTGGAGAAAGAGACAAAATATTTATGATCTAAACCTAGTAAATACCCCTTGCTATCTCCCTTTCTACATGTATGTGATAGTGATATAATCGTTCATCGTTGTAAATGGTTTACTATTATCCATGTTCATACCTACATAAGTTTAACTTGTAACACAACCTGTCATTCAGATAAGTCAGATTTCATCCGAAATGCACTGAAATCACTAACAGTTAAACCCCTGCCTTCCAAATGTGACATTTAGTGCCACTATATTTTGCTTAGAAATCTAAAAATCGTAGTTGAATTTCTGAATAATTTCATCTATTGAGGAGTAAAGCAATCATCGCTTTTAAACACAGGCACAATCTTTGTTACTTCCATTTAACTTCTTAACTATCGATATCTCTCATTCCCATAGGCTAGCTACAGTAGCCACCTCGTTCTCGTAGTTATATAAAAATGAATGTAGGACGGTCTGGAGCTCAAGCTTAGAGCGATGTCTGTGAGCTTCTTGGCACCACTGTAACCAAATGCCAGAGACTTGGAAACATTATACCACACATCACTCTATAGAATGCCCAACCATACAGCCAGACAGCAAATTCAGGGTTTGCCATCAATACCGAACCTCAAATCAAATGCCATCTTTCAATCTCCCTCCAAAAAAATGGAAAAGAGTGTATGGAAAAGTCAAATAAGACACTTTCTTTCAAAGGTTCATAGATAGTGGCAACAACTTCTGATGTTTTTTTTGTTTTCGATTTGTATTATGTCATTAGGATTAAATAATTTTTTTGGAATGAACTTAGGCAAATTATGAACCACTTGTGAAAATTGACAAATATTATATGCCTGCCTGCAAAAGGTCCTAGGTTTACAGTAAGCAACTTGGTCAGTTCAGGATATCTCCCTACCATAAACAGTTTGAATTTCATATTTCATGTCATTACTTTCACTTTGTTTATTTTATGTTATTTGTTCAAAGTTTGTTCAACATGGGTTATTATTTCACACACGCACAATAAAAAGGAAGGCTTACT
Organism: Strongylocentrotus droebachiensis; assembly: GCA_035222895.1. Lineage (NCBI taxonomy): Eukaryota > Metazoa > Echinodermata > Echinoidea > Camarodonta > Strongylocentrotidae > Strongylocentrotus > Strongylocentrotus droebachiensis. The sequence goes on from JAVYIG010003702.1 coordinate 128,887, forward strand.
TTTTCAAGATGAGTTCTGCTCTCCATAGAGACCTTGCATACTGAGCCACGGCTCCCGTATCATAAGACACCTCACTATAAAAAAAAAAATTATAAAAAGAACATTTTAAAAAATTGGTTAACAAACAAGGGGTCAGTGACACAAAGACATAACTCCATTTGGGCCATTTTAAGAAAAAGTGGTTTATGTATCACTGAACACTTTGGCCTTAAGGAGTTAAGTCTATGTTTCACTAGCCATCAACTTCAAATGGGGTGTTAGGTAGAGTTCAGTCTTTGTGTTTCCTGGAAAGCCCACATTTTTCTGAACATTTTGATATCAAATACTCATTTTGGCAAAGTATGGAGTTACGTCTTTGTGTATTATCATCAGCATCAAATAGACAACATCAAATAACAATCTCCAGAAAGTCTTGACAATTTAGATAGTTAGAGAGCATAAATGAAATGACCCTATGGCAAATACAATGTTTGACAGGAGATGGCGACCTTCCTGCAGTGGCCAGCACATATGCATATACGATATTATGGGAGACGATAAAGTTTCTTCCCGCTCTCATAGAGAATGTACAGCTGTGTCGGCTAATTCCTTATTTTACCAAAGCGTTGTTCAGGTTTCCTGAACTCCCCCAATGATTTGAGGAGATCTATATAGGCACCATCATAATCTGTTACTTATAGTTTATTGGTTCCAAAACTATAATTTCTACTGGGCTTTGAAGTTCTTGACCCAATGTATTTGTAATGGAACTGGAAGTGCCCTTGCTAAATTTACCCATGGCCAGTGCTTGCCCTCTATGGCCAAATACAGTAGTTGCGGAAGTAAACATTGATGCATTGTACATGTAAGAAAAAAATAAATGTAGCTAGGAGAGATTTCCATATATTGATGTCCCACTATCATATTTTTTTCTCTCAGCTATTTTGCATTTATTTAACAATCAAGCATGCAAACTATACATAACAGTGGAAAAAGAATCAACTATGTCACAGGATTATCAATTCCACTTGTAAGAAGGCATCAAAATACTTCTTTTGGTCTAAACCTCCTGTAAAATAATGGCAAATAAAGGAGCTTTCCAATCATCATTAAACAAATAGAGGCACTCCATCATTCTCCATAACTCCATAAGTAGGCTAAATAGTGTAAGTATAAAGACTTAGATGTTATGTTTAAACGCCAATTGGTCACAAGGGCCCTCTCCTGGCAGTCTACACAAAAAAAATCTCAAAGAGGTTATTTAAAGACTGGGCCATTTCCTTAAGGTACACAGAGGATGTCATACAATTCAATTAGAAGTCTTTGGGAAGAATGACAGCGAAATATATCTTGGTAATTGTCACATGATGCAAAGGTCACAGCGTTACATTTCTATCCCGTTAAGTAATAGGTCAAACAAGCTTTCCATCAAATGCTTTGGCAGTGAGGGCTTTATACTGTAGGAGGCCCTCGTTTGGGGGGTTGGTATACATATCACATGAGTCATTAGGCCTGGCTTCATCAGCTTGAGATTGCCAAGTAGCTTGCTATTTCTGATTTGGGAAATAATCCTGAAGTTACAAATCGCGTCTTCATCAGCTCAAGACTTGACCTCGAAACTTGAAACTTGAGCTCAAGATATTTTGCTCAGCGTTCGCGCATAGTGCGAGTATTCGGGCTGGTGAACACACACCGGACAAATAGTGGGACATTTTGCAAACTAGCCCAAGATATCTTGGGATGATTATCTTGACCAAATATCCCGCTAATTGCAACTTCGGGCTGATGAAGACGCAAATTACCTGGATAATTTGCGATCGGGAAAGTTCAAATAGCAGGATATTTGGGAATCTCGAGCTGATGAAAACAGGCCTACTGGGAGGATTACCTGATGTTGTCGTCGTCCTTGCATCCTACCGGAGGAACTGTCAAGTACTCGTCCATGTGACCCCGGGAGAATCTCAGCGTGTCCAGACCGTTGAGAAACCCTACCAAGACGAATGGGACGGGAAAGGGAAGGGTAGAACAACAGATGAGGAATAAGGAGGAAAGAAAGAGAGATACAAAATCAAGGAATCAGAAAAATAGAGACATAGAGTGATACAGAGAGATGGATTGACAAAGAGAGAGAGAGAAATGTACAGAGAAAAGAAAATACAGAGAAGAGAGAGAGAGAGAGAGAGAGAGAGAGAAAGGGGAATAGAGAATGTAGATAGAGAGAGAAATATAAACATAAGAGGAAAAGAAAAAAGAGGAAAAGAAAAAAGAGAGAAGAAAAGGAGACATGGAAATAGACAGAGAAACGAAAGATAGAAATATAAAAACAAGAAAGAGAAAGAGAAATAAAGAGAAAAGTAATAGAAAATTAAAATTAATATAACATATAATAAATCATTGAAATTTCAATAAGTTTGGGTAAGGGAAAATGCAGCATAAGATTTACACTTGAAACAGGCTGATAATGGTGCATAGGAATCCTAAAGACTATATATAATAAATCAGATGCCAAAACTGTGATATTATTACTAAATATTTTATTAAAATTACCCTCAGACAAATTACACCTTGTGATATTCATAATGCTTGAGTACAAACACAGCACTTCATGGATTTTCAATATAAACGAATATTGATTCTAGAATACAGAGTATTATGAAAGGGATGCACTTGTATCCTTCAATACATAATTTCAATTTATGAAAACATACACAGAGATGTGAATGTGAAAGGCAGAGAGACAAGAATAAACAGCGAAGTAAAGGTTAGTATTGATTTGCACATTCGTTGAAAAAACGAGGAGGTGGCAGGGAATTATTAAAGAAGATGGTGATTGAATTTTTTTAAAGAAAAGCAGTGATCCAATTGTGGGTGCTATAGCTTTAAAAAAGTTATATATTTGCAGTTTTGTAGCATGGTGTGATCATGGAAATGCTTTGTTTACATATAAATGAAGGAATATATAAAAGAGTGAAAAATCGATGAAATGATAATTCCCCCCAATATAGAATTAAGAGAGGGAGAAGAGGGATAGCTTGTGACAAGCCATGACGTAAATTAAAACAATAACAATGAAACAGGAGCAAATGGAATGTAAACAGAACTTTCCAGTGATATCTCATCCCATAATATTATGTTTCCCCCTCGCACCTTGGCCCTACCCTTCCCATCTGTACCCCCCCCCCCCCCCCAGACACACACACACACATTCCCTCTCACACACTACATCCCACTATTGGAGCTCTTTAGAGGCCCCCTCTCTCTCCTGAGCTAGACTCATCTGCAGCCAGCCAGCCCTGCGCTCCCCTAGCAGGCCTGGGGGCAGATCTGTCTTTGATCTCATTACCCAGTGAAAACAACTGTTAGACATGCTAATGCCACGCTTTCTGGCATTTGGTCTTCGTATGGCGCATTCTACCGATAGCTTCTTCAGCATTGTTTTCTCTTCTACGTGGCATCGCTGGTTGTCCACGAAAGAAGCACTATTGGAGGCTGTTTTATCGCAAACATCTCACAATACAAACTTGTGAATTCATTTGTATGGTGATGTAATTGTAGAGATAGTCATCTCCAAAGCATATGCATTGGATTAAGTATGACCATGCATCCACTGTCCTTGTTTGAAGGTTATGCAGCTGGGTATTTTACAAGATTATATAGTTAAAGGTTCAAACACTAGAGTTAAGGTTAGAATTAGACTTCATTGGGAAAGAAAATTCATTCTGAATTATGAATGTGTTAATTGGACTGAAAAACATAAACAAAAGCATCACAATCTTCCTAAAAACATATTATCATACAAACTAAAACTATCTAACAAAGATATGAACATATGGGACTACAAGTTCTTCTCACTATTCAGCCTAATAAATCTACTTACCTAAACTTTCTTTGTTTCCTACTTAATCTCTCTCTAAAACAAGATATATTTATCTTCTTTTTTTGTTTCTTTTTTTATGGGGGGGGGGGGCAGATCTTCCTTTTATATTCTTTAACATTATTTAGAGTGATTTTGTGACTTTTTCTTTTTTTCAATAACCAGAACTCAAGACTAGACTATTTGTGTCCCAAATAAAAGTGCACATCAGTAGAAAGGGCAGACATGTTGTGGATGGCGGGAACATAATGGACGGAACATACCTTTATTGCCACTTACATATCCATTACTCAATTGCCGAGTGCAATGCAAGCTACATTCCCAGAAAATATAGATCATTTCATACAATGTTGCTTGTAAATCTACTTGGAATAAAAATTGTCTGTTAGGAGCCAGAAAGCCCATAACTCATATTCTTCAACATGCTTCAACATTAAATTAACGCCCTTCCGGCTCTGAGCTGAGAGTGAAATTCACCTATGGCACAATGGGTATCATTTACTCGAAGAATTCTCCACGGCTTTGATCGGAAGAAGTTGTTGACATATTTTTCCCCCTCGTTGTCATCTTTACATATTCATGTAGGGTATCGATGTCATCAGATATGTTATCTTTTCATCTCTGCTGAATTTATAATAAAAAGATAAGCATCGCGGTTTGATGGACCTTGCATCATTAAGCAGCCCTCTCAATTCAGTTTAATTCAGATTAGATGGACATATAAAACAATTTAAAAGGTAACCTTGAACACTCGTTGTTTATGAATGTTTTGGAGCTTACTTACATCCTAAAAACAGAAGCTTCACATTATTCTTTTTCACATGCCACACAAGTAAGCTCAAGGTGCCACATTGTATTTATCATGGGATAGATAAAACAAAGTCCTCAAGATTTATTAACAACTTGCATTGCAAAATTAATCCATAAGGTGTTACAATGGTTGTCATAGACCTTATCAAGACTGGAAGTGGGTCATTTTGCAAAGCCATTGTGTTGCACAAAGCAATCCTTCAGTCAATTGGTGTCTATTGTTTTGTGCAAAAGCTCAAGTGTGGCAAACGAGCAACCGTACAGAGAGGCAAAGAAAGCAACCGAAGTGTTAATGGTAATATTGATTTCTAGTATCATCTGTTGAAAGAAAGAATGGGGCATTATTAAGTGTGGAAAGTTATATGAGTAAGCTAGCACCCTTCTGGCTATGCAACTACCCGAATGTCTTTTACTCTTCATTTTCATATAATCTCCTCTCATGCAATATACCTGCAACGTAGATGAAGCTGTCCCAAAACTAAGCAGTGTGCAACAGTGAACAGTTTCAAGCACGATTGAAAACTTCACCTGAAACCTTTAAATCTAATAACTGTTATCTTAATGTTTGTATGTTAATGCGATTGTATAATACCGTTGTCTATTTTATATAAGTTTATACTTTGTTTAGGATCATCTGTCTGTAAACTTCTTGGTGACCCACCCACTGTTAGTAGTTTTGTTTAATATGATTTTCCTAGTTATTTTGTCCCTATTACTTTTTCCAATAACATTTCAATTTCAAATTCGATTTCATTTAAAAATCAAACTCAAAATCAAGTTACTTATTTTAGGAAACTTTCTTTACAATGAACTAATATTTTATATCTTTTTCTTTTTCTAACCTATCCATATTTTGACAACCTTTCCTTATTTTGACCACAATCTGCCCGGTAAGCAGTTATTGGGGAACCTTCAATTACCAAGACAAAAACAAGAATTTGCTTTCTTTTTCTATAAACAGCTCTGCATGATGACATTTTGTTCTACCATTCTTTAACTGATTTTAAATCTTCCTTCAGACATTTAAATGCTAATTTTATTGGAGGAGCTCGCGCCTTTGAATGTTTTTTTTAAACAGATATATGACGCCATACAAATGCTGTTCATCATCATCATCATTAAAAAGAGCTAGTTGTATATGCGTATCTGCATAACTCACAACAGCCACAGAAAGATTTTAAAGGCACTATTTCTTGGAATCCTATTTTTGTTTATGGGTAATGTAAAAATAACATTCGTGTCCCAAAATAGACATAAAGTACTGTCAAGAAGCTTACAAATAAGACCAATAATGTGGGATCATATATCCAAAATAAGCTTTATCCAACAACAACAAAATTCAGAAAGCTCTTTTTCAAAATGAAGAATAAAATTCAACATCTCTTGTTACAACATACAGTAGATGCTCAAGTCTCTCCAGGTCTACTAAGAAAAATATTGTTGCATCCATATCTAAAAATATAAGCTGACAGAGAGACAAAAAGGAAAACACAAATTTGTTTGACGAGAAGAAAAGAGCATCTCTCGTTACCCAAGCCACTGAAACCTCAACTCTTCATATTCTACTCTATTTGAAAGGAAAATCCAATACCTTTTATAGATGCTTTTTGTGCCATGGAACTATGCTCAAAAATAAAATTTCGGCTATAATTGTTATTTCAGTTTATCAAATTATCCCCCAAAATTCAACATACCACAACTCACTTTATAACAAAATCTTTCATACAACTTCTTTATCTTAGCATTTTGTTCCCCAAATTCATTTACTTTTACTTCAACTATTAAAGGTATTACAATAAGTAATAACATCTAAAAAACTGTTCACATTGAGAAATTAAATGAATGTTGTTATATCAGAACTAATTTGGTTGAGTCATCCATTGACATCTAATGTCCTTAGCTGGTATAATATCAATACATGCAGCTTTTTCAAGTCTATGATTTGAAGAAGGAAAAAAGGAAAATATTTTATCATTTATTAGCATAGCCTGCATCTTGTTTGTGAATTATGACTGGTAAAATAGAGTTATATTCATTATATTTTCAACAAAGTATGTATAAACCATAGATTTCCTTATTTCAAGGAAATTAAAAAAGATTGTAAAACTGCCTTCACTTTGAGAATTGCTGCTGCAGGGAACACGGGCAGAGCTGAATGAAATTCGATCCTGTTTTGAAATTAGATGATCTTCTAAAACTCTTCAAAATGTAGCAGAGAATAATAATTTCTTGGAAAATCTTCAAATTTCCCCCCCAAAAGGCTTTTGACTTCGTTTCCTACATAAATGTCTTTCGATCAAGAAATTCATAGCTTAGAAATTAAAAAATCTAAAGTTACATAGGGCATTGTGCTACGCGATCTCAGTCTTTATCATTGTAAAATCCCTTGTACATTTTTACAGTAAAAGTCACTTCAATACATGAATGTTAGATAAGGAACTTGACATTACGTTTTCCCCGGAACTTGCACCGAATTCAAATGTTTTATGCACAGAAGATTAAGTAGTCCCGAGGAGCTACTTCCAAAGGGCATGGGCTGCTCTGAATAATTTGACTTTCATATGTAATCTATACTTTTGCGAAAACATGAAATGCTATTTTTAAATTCAGAGTAAGACATTTTCTATAAATTCTTATTAGGGATTAATCATGCTCTAATTGAACATCTAAATTGCCATTGGAAACTCTAAATGAAAATTTAGAAAGAATACCTATACTTAGCATTGATAGAAATAATTTCTTTTCATGGCTTGCCATTAGAGTTGGTCAGCCATTGAGAGGAAACTGGTGTCGGGAGGGGAACATTTGTCATATCCGTTTTATTTATTACATAATATCCCCCCTATTGCTTTCTTTCTCTTTCTGTCTCTCTACTTGTCTCTTTTATTTTTATTTTTATCATCATTTAATTGGGGGCACTACACCACTTGTTTAATCACCACAGAATTATCCTGCTTTAATATAAGAATTGCTAATACCTCAAACACATGCTTCATGTCTCTCTATTAAATCTGTATTTTCACTGGCAAGAACTGCGTTTTGAGAATACTACTTTGCAAGGAAAAAAATTTCATCTCCCTGTCCGCTTGTAAGTGATGTCAAATTGACTTTCAAAACCACAAAGAATTGAACAAGCTGAGTAAAGCATTTGTCATCATAACATACCCCCCCCCCCCCTCGACACCTCTCTCTACAAAAACATGATCTCTTCAGAAAACATTATCATTCCCCAAAATAAGGCCCTTTGTACTATTTGCAAAACATCTCCTTTCCCACTCAACGCGTTCTCCTTCCGACATCCAATCGATGAATCTATACATGCATCCATCTTGACATTTTGCCGCCGTCCACCGAACTGCGGCTTGTCATTTTCTAGGGCGATATATAACTTCACAGCTGGCACAACAATAGAGACTGAACTGTCCCTCGAGGAGGGCCCTCCGGTGCAATGATGGACTGGACGGACGGATGGAGCTACTCATCAATCTGTGATTGGATAAGGACTCTGTTCAGTTGATAAAGGAATGATTTAAACGTAATTCATAGTTCCGGTAGGATTATTCCTCGAAGTGCACTGTGAGCTAGCTGATAATGGCTGCCGGAACTAAAGTTACGGTCATAATTTAGAAAGCTCTTTGAAAGCGCATAGGGACGTTATATCATAATGTGTTATGCGCTATACAAGAACAACTTCTTCTTCTTCTTCCTGTTCTTTCTCTTCTTTCTCTTCTTTCTCTTCCTCCTCTTCCTCTTCTTCTTCTTCTCGATTCACTACACAATCCCAGTGCAGGACGCAGGATCAAGGGCCCTGTTTCATAATCAATAACAGGGTAGAATTGATTTGAGGGTCCTGCCAAACCCTCCCCCTATCATACCCTGGGGAGACCCCTCAAGTAAAAAATGATGAATGGATGCTCATAAACCTACTATTGAATATTGCGTCTGTTCAAACAGTCAGAAAAGATATGATTGAAAGGTAATGTACAATAAATCCCACTATGATTAACTTTTTTAAAAGTTGAATGAGGTCATGAAACATGATGTACTTTTAATAATTGTCTCTTTTTGAGACACTATATATTTTTTTTAATGTATTCATTGTCCAAACTCTTGTAAAACACAAACAAGTTCAAATGCTAATAAAGTAATAAAACCAATAATAATAATAATGTTTCCTAAAAAAGTGGCACACACTTGATCGGAGTACAAGCTAAGTGATCAATTTCTTAAGCAATACTGTAGGTTATATTTTATTAAATGGGTTTACCCTATATAAAATCTATAAATTAAGGAATTGAGCAATTTAACTACTATGACCACTATGTATTGCCTATAAAATCTGACCGAGATTCTTAGTGCAGAGATACACACGGCTAATGACCGCATTGGGAGCTATATATATATATATATATATATACAGTGCTCCTGGCCAGTGGCTAGTTTAAAGCCGCCAGGGATTTAAAAAATGATTGGCGAGATCACACTCCTGTGGATATCAATCAGAATAATGAAAGGAATAATTGAAACTGGAATCCCCAAAGATAACTAGAAAATTCAAGGTTATTTATTCCCCTTTGTGTTCAAAACATGTTCATATACAATGGATTTTTTTATCAAAATGTATTCATTCACTTTTTTCTTCTTTTTAGGTAGCACAGACAATAAGGTATGTGTAGTTTATCAAAATCAAATACATGTAATGATGGCACCTCTTGATGTGTCTGGCATATATATATATTCAATATATCTTCCTTGTATATTTTTATCTGTCTTTATAGCTTCCATTTTGAAACTTGAAATGTTGTAGCAGGTTAATACAGCTATACTCACTCAACCAATATGCCATCTAATAGTTTTTCTCACATTTTATTGCAAAAATCTTTAAACTTTTTTTTCTCAACTTGTCGACAATTTGAAATGCAAACAGCTACCATCACTTATTACCTGCAACCATCGATTCTCCACTTTTGAAACTAAAACTTTTGCAACGGGTCGATGAAACATTTCACACATCCCTGAATGCCTTCCTATACTATCTCAAACATTTTGTGGCTAAAATCTTGATACATTTTCTCAGTTCCTATCTGAAGTGCCTAGAGCCACACCGCTAGTTACCTGCAACCATGCGTCTCCAGTTGATCAATCGAGCATTGATTGAAAACTGGTTTCTTCATGCTCCAGTTATGTCCTTCCTCTTTCACCACTGTTCTCCTGAATTCTTTCCGTTTCTTAACCAAAGACGATCGATAAAAGAATGAGAGACCGCAGTCAGACCCTCTTGAAGTGAAAATAAATACCACTAGGTTTACATATAAAAAAAATAATGATTTTGAGATGCTGTGATAAAGTCTGTTGTAAAACAAAACAATTGTGATCATTTAAAATCATTTGTTATTACGCCTGTATAAAGAAAGAAATAAAGATCTGAATAAGTAGTCCGAAGGCTTCTAAGGATGTAGAATATGTGGGTAGTGATGATCTTTAGAGAATTCTTTTAATATTTGAGGTATCTAGTTTAAAGTTTCCAGTTTTTCATCCTGCTGTATAAATAGAGTTCTCAAGGAAACATCAATGTCATTTATACAAATTTCTTCAAATTGTTACATTTTCTTTTTTCCTATAACTCAGGAAAGTTTCTTTCTGATATACCGAAATGGAGTAACAAACATTAAAATTACATTGAAGACTATGTCAAAATGTTTAAATATAGTTCCTTGCTGTGTTTAAGAGTCCTTTAACCTCAGGTCTCTATCAACACCAAAGCCTGGTACGTTCTAACTCATACTTTCCTAATTACAGTTACATGGTAGCTAATACATACCAGTAAAGGTGATAATTGTTAATAAACAAATTAACTGTCCAATGGAGGATAAATATGAACATCGAGGTTGATTGATTCTCGTGAATATCACATGTGAGCAAAAACCACAAATAAATGTGCATGTGGGCGTACAGATCTCAGTGGCTCTTCAGATCGGCTACTTTGAATCTGTTAATGCAAATTCCCCATTGTAAACATTCCATGAGCTATTTTCATACATCCCTTGGAACAGCTGTAAAGATTCATTGATTTGATACCACTAGAAAGGTTCAAGAGAAGCTTGACTTCTGGTTAAGTTGGAAAGTAATCTGTAAGCTTTCTCCCTCTTTTGATGCGTATGTGGAAGAATTATCGAAGTAGCATTGTCTCATTGCACGTGAAACAGTCTTGTATTTTAAATATGTCTGGAAATAGATTTTCAACAAGATATAAATGCTGTGTAGCAATTGTGATGATTATGAAACATCACAATTCACAGTTGCTCCTTTTTCAATAACTAAAGATATCTTTTAGACAGCTCTAAAAAAGAAAAGGATACATATTTCAAATGAACATTAATTTTCCTATTTTCATCCCTCTGGTTTTTTTGTCTTCATTTTTTTTACTAAATGCTAGTGTCATAATGTTAAAAAGTACCCTCAATTAGATTACTGAATATGGACAAAAAGTTTGTATAATTTTAGTCAACTTCATTTTGGGATCCCTGGAAAGTTGAATAAAAAACATGGACTATGGCTGGGGTATCTCCAAAGACGAAAACTCATTCATAATTAATGAGAAGAATAACCGATAACATATGTCCCTGAGAAGAATAAGTAATAGCAGATGTTACTGATTGTTTGGGGGCTCTCTTAAATTACTAAAACATCCAAGAGAGATCAAGAAATCCAGAAAAATTTCTTTTCATTTCTGCGAAAAATGCAGGCTTCTCTGAGGCATTGCTTTGCTGTTTACTGCTCTGTGATCAATGCTGCATTGATTGCAATTGAGCGGAGGCGAGGTGATATTGCTTCTAAACTGGACCAATCCTCGGTACATCTGTTTCTTTAATTCCCCTATCAGCCTAGCCTGGGGAGTGAATCAATCCCTTGCCGTCCTGTTACGCACATGACAACGACCAATTCAAACGATGACAAATTCGTCCGTTGACAAACACCGCGCTAGGAGGGAGCATGGTGAGTGCTGATGCGTTGGAATGCAGGCAACTTTTTGCACATGGGTCAGGACTTTGGGCTTCCTTTTTAAAATTTCTTTTGATTGGTCAATTACCTCTGGCCTTTACATTTGAAGCTCTAAATGTGTGGAACCAACATGTATGATAACTAGAATACTTCCGTCTCTTCCCTTGTCTGACCCTTATACATGCGCTCTCTCGTTCCCTCTTTCTCTCCTGTCTTCCCTTTCTCATTTCCCCCTCTCTCTCTCTCTCTCATTCCCCCTCTCTCTCTTTCCCTTATTTTTGTGATTTCTCTGTATTTCTAACTTTTTCCTGCACATGTTTACGTATCACTCCTTATCACGCTACATCTACATACCCCTATCCCTCCCTCCCTTCCCCTCTCCCCCTCCCTCTCTCTCTCTCTCTCTCTCTCTCTCTCTCTATCTCTCTCTGTATTTTGCTATATTCACTATTGGTTTAGACATTTTCTCAATACCAGTTTGTTATGAAGATATTAATCACGCCTGTTTTTCTGTGCCATGCCTTGACATCTTTTAATCTACAGTAGATGTGAAAGGACCAACACAAAAAGAATTATTTTTTAAATTGAAAAAATAATGCATCATGATGTAATTTCCCTTGGCATTAATGAAAGAAACATGGATTGGTATATAGATATATAATTTTAAAAGGGTTCTTCTGTGGTTGGAATTGTGCACACATACATATTCAAATGGTGGAAAATAGAATGGCAAAATATATAAAGGTAAAATATCATAGAGTCTAATGATTAGCAATGAATATATTCCTAATGGATGTAACTTTTTTTCCCAGATCTAATTTAAACTATTGTTTCCACCTATCAAACTAAGTCTGCGAAGTCTATCGAAATAACGTACCAATATATGTATGGCTGATTTTCTTCAACTTCTACCACTCATCAAGTTGGTGATATTATTGCTAATACTTCCACTAATCTCCTTTTATTGTTGCCAGTGTAACTCCTTAAATTCATTCTATTTTCACTACTGCAAAAGAAAGTTCTTCCACTATTACATGTATGAACACCACCACCACCACCACCACCACCACCACCACCACCACCACCACCACCACCACCACCACCACCACCACCACCACCACCACCACCACCACCACCACCACCACCACCACCACCACCACCACCACCACCACCACCACCACCACCACCACCACCATCACCGCCACCACCATGGATAGAAACAACTTTTTTGAACAATTTTTTGACAACCTACCTAAAGCCTTCTCCGTGTCTCCATATTTTTTCGCTGAAATATAAAAACCAGTTTTGGTGATATATGGAGATTAATACATGACCCTTCTTTTGAATTCAACCCAGGACTCATTATCTACTAGAATTGAAGCAGACTATTGGCCCAAGACTATTTCAAAAAAATGACCTACCAAGAGGTCCAAGATGTGCATACCGGTACTGTATCAAACTCCACCTAGACCAAAATTGACACCATCATCAGGTTCAACTTGTTTTTAGAACATAAGTCTTTAGAGTAGACATTCATTGATTTTAAATATTGATTTAATTTGTATCATTGCATAGGGGAAGGTTAAATCGAACAAGGTTATTGAAATAACCCGTTTGGAAACTATCAAAGTAAATGTTATTATCAATTTTAAAAGGATAAAATATTACAGCCCCACTTTTGCACTTGAAGAGCTCTCCGAACACTGCCGGGATTTGTGACGTCATGCAAGGGACCAAATTAGTATAAGCAGACGATGTCCCATAACAATGCACATATTTTTAGTGCTTGTCCATAGAAAAATCCATGGGATCAACTTTGTACCTGTATATACCCTTTCATCCCTCGGGCTGAAATGGTCTGTTGAGAACCACAGAGGTGTTAACTCTATGTTAAAGTATGGGAGTTAATGCCCTTCTGGCTCCAGGTGGACGAAACACTACCTACATCAAATTAAAATAATCTTACTCCAGCTTTAACTGCTTAGAATACATCCAGGAATCAACGCCTAAGGCACTGTAACCGTTAATAGCATCTCTAGTTAAAATATCGTCAGTTTGGTGCGAGAAGGGCATTCACTCATATGCTCTGACATAGAGCTAACACCCTTCTGCCTCTGCAAACAGACAGTATACTGTTTAAAACAGTTCTTAAAGACCGTCAACACTACTGGGCCAGGAGGGATTAGACCACCCAGCCAGGTCACTGGCAGATGGCTATCTCTCAACTAACATAAGAAAAAGAGGAATCATGGGGGACCAACAGGCACCGATTGGGAAAGTTTTCTATATAGAGGGAGCAAGTAGCTACAAGTAGGACAGTGGGGCTTTAAAACAGTTCTTAGTGGCACTAGCTTACCCATTGCTTTGATCTTGACGATGCCTGAGCTGACGGGGGCGACGGTCCATAGCGTCTGCTGGAAGGATGCTACTACTATCATGGGCTGGTCATCCCTCTCCACAGATAGATGCTGAAGGGGAATGATAACAATAATAATAATAATGACAATTATGATGTAATTCTTATCTTTAGTAGAGGGATAATCAAACAATTCTATACTGTACTTTACTTTACAAGGTCAAAAGAAATCTTACACCAACTGTTAAATTGTTAATAATTTATCAACTTTAGGCAAGCTTCTCCTTTTCTTGTTCATTCAAGCTGATAAAAATGTTTACTGCAAATGTCCTGAAACGCTAATCATACTAAATATTAGACATGTAATTGACTACATTTCCAATAGTAACCTTGATAATACTTCCCACGAGTTGGATTTTTCATCTTTTTCATTTGAACTCAACAGTGCTTCATTTCAAACATCCATATTTATAATTCCTTGACTACTTCATGGCCCTTTGATATCTTTACTACCTTTTTCCTATGTTCTTTTGTAAATTGTAAATGCTATTATGTTTGTTTTTCCATTTCATTATTTGAGTTATTAATTAAAACCCATTCCCAACGAATGTTTTCCTTTTCTTATCACAGGCCATGTCTCCTTCAATTGTGTTATGATTTTCATTTGTTGGCCTAGGTTAAAAAGAACTAAGTGTTGTTAATTTCATTTCAACATCTAGGCTTTACTTTTCTAAATCATACCTGTCTTAACAAACATCAATAAAGGTATCATACATGTAATTGTTTACAAAGTTCTACCCTTTTCACACTTAAATATGGGGTTACAATGTCACAGAAACTTCCTATTCCTTCTCTTTCAAAAGAAACAGCAACACCATAAATAGCAACACAATACATTGCAATGCATACATAAAATACCACAACATGCTCAAAGTCAGTATCCTTTCCAAATATGGTTAAATCGCTACTCCCAGTCCAATCACATTCATGAGTGCATGAGTGGTCAAGCAGATCCAGTTAG
This sequence comes from Strongylocentrotus droebachiensis, assembly GCA_035222895.1. Classification (NCBI taxonomy): domain Eukaryota; kingdom Metazoa; phylum Echinodermata; class Echinoidea; order Camarodonta; family Strongylocentrotidae; genus Strongylocentrotus; species Strongylocentrotus droebachiensis. The sequence goes on from JAVYIG010003702.1 coordinate 143,929, forward strand.
CAGGGTGATGAAATGACCAGCCAAGCCATACAAATATTGAACGCAAGGCTGGGTTGTATGCTAATTGAATTATATGCAGCTGTTTAAAATCTGACCATGAATTGTGCCTGGTCCCCACATAATTTTTCCTGTTTGGAGCCAGGAGGGCATTAACTATGTGTATTATTTAAAGATGATACAAGTTAACGTCATTCTGTCACCAAATAGACGATTCATAGATGTGTGTTAAATGCATGGATTTACTTCTGTATTGAAGAAATGAATTTAATTGTTTTGCCTTCCATCTCCTAATGCCTTTTGTGCATGGTGATTCAGAGAAAATGTATATTCTGGAATGACAGTGTATATTGCTTATTCAAAGGAAAATTGTGATGGCACTTCATAAACTGAATGAAGTGGTCAGCAGTAAATCCTCTTAAATTGACAAATCGTAAGCATTATATGACCATTCATTCATCTTGGTGGTTTTTTTTTAATTTAAATAGGAAAAAAACTGAATGATACCATTTAAAAATGGAATTCATAGCAATCTTGATAATAACCGAGACTCTAAATTGTCAAAATTGCATGTGTATTGTATATGCTTACAGTAATCATTTCATGTCAAAAGTTACCCTAACCTTTATGACCAATATTGTCTATATTCATACAAAAATATATATATTTCACAATATTCTTGTAAAGATCAAAACAACTTTACTCTAAAGATGTTCACATACTGATCAAATAAAACAAATTATTGGTAAAAAGTGGAGTAATATCCCTATGAGCACTCCCAGAAGTTTCTGAAACCTCTAGCTCAATTACTGGAAAATGAGGAGGCAATCGTCTCAATTAACATCATGCCTCCTTAAATTGGCCTCTCATCAATTCATGTAGACTTGATGGATATATGCAAACTGATTTGCCTCGAGTAGAATACCAAGGCTTCTTCATAAGTAGCATTGATGAATTTCATATACATAAATGTGACATACATTTTACATGTACATGTGGGTCTGTTAATCCCATATAGTTTCTTGAGTGTTATGGTTTTGAAAGTTTTTTGTGGTTTAAAGGTAATTAAATTACTTCCACTATTTCTGCCTGGATGATAAATGTTTGCTGTTAATCTGAAGGTACAGCACCAAATAAATTGAAAGGATTACAAATTATTGTATTGCCATATCTTGTTGTTAGATCTTGAGATGGTTTCAAGTACAATGTTCCATTATCATTTTTAGTTCTTCAATATTTTTTTATAAAATATCTGTTTCCAAAAATGACCATCTTACCAGGTATCTCTCTGTGGCGACATTGACAAGGATGAGGTCATCTCCCACTCTGACCTTTTCACCTTCTGACCTCTGCTTGGATACCGGGTATATCGTCCACCAACATGCTTCTCCTATAAAGAGAGAGAGAGAAAGAGAGAGAGAGAGAGAGGGGAAATCATGAAATCAATGCAGATGTTGGCTTTTCTTCATTAATAATAATGATAATAATATCAATAATATCAATAATAATGATAATGATAATAATAACAAAAACAATTAAAACAAAAAAATAATATTAATAGTAAATTATTTAACCATAATGCATATCACTATTTTGGGAATAGAGAAAGAGAAAGGAGAAATAGATAGATCAAAGGAGAATCACATTTCCTTCAATATTTGTAACACAACAAAAATATGGGGAAAAGACTCAAGTAAAGCATAGACCCTCATCCCTCAAAGAAATACTCTCCAAGAAACATCTATACAAAATCCAGAATCCCTCCCCCACCCTCCCCCCCCCCCCCCCCCAAAAAAAAAAAAAAAATCACCCTTACTTCACTCTCCTATTAAACCTCAGTAACTTCCTGTACTTAAAATATTATTCATGGCTAGTTGTAACCTAACACATGGACAATTCTTATAATCAGCGACCATTTATACATTCACAAATGCATGGAATATCACACAACCTTGAGTGCAAGGTGTACTATACAAATGTAGAACCCTGTGATACAATCAAACTACATGAATATTTAAAGAAAGGCTTTATGAAAGTCAACATAATTGTAGATATGATTGTAAATGACATACAGAGTAAAAATTGTAGATCGCTGATCAAGACGACTATAAAAATTATTCAAAAAAGATCTGAGAATCCATGACTATTTTGTTTACTTTACAGCACCCTCACATTTTCTATCAAATCTATCTGGCAGACATCATCATTTTACAATGCATATGGAAGTGTACAGTGGACCTTCTTAAATTGGTACAGATTTCTTTTGGCTCTGTTAAATTTTCATTGTTATCGAGTCTCAAGATTAACGGACCTTAGAAATGAGGATGGTAGGTAATGAAAGAGTACAGTGACATGTTGCTTATCATTTTCAATGGATGTCATCGTTAGATGTAGGTTACGTATTTTTCAGTGCTAGCTCTACATGTATGTATATTACGGATCGTAATTTTACATATTCATTATGATAATGTAAATACAGCTGTTAATACATACATGTTAATTATTGGCGCACGCACGGACAGACGTACAAGGGAGATAGAGTTTGGCAATGAAACACCAGTCAGGAGTAAATATTAGCTATTTTTAGCATTATGTTTATGTCTTGAACATACCTTTGAGAGAAAGATTATTAAAGGTAAAGACCAGTATTGGCAACGCCCCAATTTCAAAAAATGAAATGGAAGCTCTCATTACCAATCATGTGAAAGAATATGTTTTGACTAATACATGATGATAACAAATTTGCCGGGAAACCGCCTAGTAATTCATATATTTGGTAAATTTATTTCTCTCATGGTCTGGTGAGAGAGATAGGGTAGTCCCATATACATCTTTCTGTGTATAGTGCTTGTAACTTTACGAAGAATGAGCCAAATTTCTTATCATTTTGATGATTCCAGAACCTTGCAGATGCTAGATGCTAGATGATCGACCTTTTCTGATCGATTCCACAACGTTTCTTTCACAATGCAATCGCATGACCATTACTGGTCTTTACCTTTAAATTATAAAGAATCATTATGTTGTTATGAGGTATACACATGTGGATGTACTGGAATTTTATTACCACAACTTGATTCATACTTCAAATTGGGTTCACAAAACATGTTCAAGTTTACACCTATTTCAGAGAAATCATATAAATGAGAAAGAAGATTGACATGGTTTAAAATTCACTTCAGAATGTCGTATTGTCCTGTGCATCTATGACTTCCTAGCCATCAAGACTATTTGGATATTCATATCTGCTGGCTGTAATAAAATGATTTCTTTCCAATATTTATTGCAAGAATTCCAATAACTGACTCCTGTGCATGGTTTTATGTCCAAATAGAAATAAAAGGAGGAAGAGAGAGGGGAGAGAGGGGAGAGAGGGGAATGAGAGGGAGAGGGAGATATATATATTATATATAGAGAGAGAGAGAGAGACAGAGAGAGACAGAGAGAGAGAGAGACAGACAGACAGACAGAGAGACAGACAGAGAGACAGAGACAGGCATACAAAATGAATGAAACGCCACCAAGTCTTTGGAAGAAAAGAATAGAAGTTGATTTTTTAAAATGCTCCCGAAAATGAGCTTTGCAAGGAACAAAATTTCCGGTATGGGGATACTTCATTACATTTCAGTTTGCAACACAAAATTACTGAATTCTGACATGAAGAAGATATACACAACTATTTGAAATTGACTTTTGATTGAACGACTTGATCACTAATGAAAAACATGACCCTTATTGAGTCAACTACATGAGATGGACTTGTACAGTGCATGGTCACAGTCCTTGGAAATTTAGATTACTCCATGAGAACAGTACAGGTATTGCACAAGTTTGAATTAGTGTAGTTGCAAGGAAAACAGCACCATAATGCCTGAAAACATAGTACTATCAGCTGCAGGATGAATGTGCATCATTATTATCATTAGAAGTAGTATATAATCATCATCAATTTTTATTAACATTACTATTATTATCATTATATCATCGATATCTCAGCTTGATCTATGCTGGTTTTTATCCCATTAATATACCAAGGGCAAGCTATAATCTGATGCCTTAGGACTAAGTACTTTCGATGAGAGTCTTGCAATACCAACCAGAGCTGCTTTCTGTAGGAGTTCTTTCTTTGTGGTAACCCCAACCTTCTTCAGATGTTTAAGAAGATTGCTTGTGATTATTACTATCATTATTATTAGTATCATTATCTCTATTATCGGTATTATTAATATCATTATTATGATTATTATTATCATTAATATTAATACAGCTATCATTATTATTATCGTTATTATTGTATTTTTTATTATTATCATCATCATCATCATTATCAACATCATCATCATCATCATTATTATCATTATCATTATCATTATCATTATTATTATTATTATCAATCTACAACACTGTAATTACTATTGTTACTTTTATTACTATTACTGCTAATATACTATCATTGTATCATCATCAAAATAAATGACACTATTCAGATTCCACTTGATATTTCAAATGCAAAAGCGTATTCTTTGATAATACACTGTCATATTAGCAGCTCTTCAAACAACTTGAAGATCCCCACAGGCCATAACACACGAGACTCATTGTGAAATCATTTTAATAGATGTTGCAGATGAGAGTGAGCATGAATGAAGTCGTATACGTGCATGGACGCATGAACATCTACATGTAGTATGAAAGCTTGGTTTCAGAATGCATCATTCAAGCTAGGCATAAGGGAGTACTAGCTGCACAGTTTTCGTTATGTTTTTGTTTTGAACGAGGCCATTAACTGCACCCTACTATCTAAGGGCCTGTCCACATATCGTTCCTAATTTCACGAAGTTACGGTAGTGAGAAAAATCCGCACGCAAATTGTATGCGATTTTTCATTCACTACCGTCACTTCGTGAAAATAGGGACAATATGATGAAGTTTTCGGTGCCACCTATGTACTGAATCAAAAGAAGAAAAAAAGGGATCCACTACTCCTGTGGGAACGCACCCTAATGCAACATCTCAGACTCAAGCCCATGCAGGTAGTGACCCTAGATACCAATCACGTGTCACTCTCCATCTCCGTGATGTTGACACTGACTCTCAATGCCCACTCTTAACGGCCGGTTGCCTTGGCAACGGAACCCAAGCTCAGTAGAATCTACGACGCCCTGTCTCTTTCCATCTTCAGAATGCTCTTGTTTTTCTTCAGCTCTTTGTCTCTTCTGATTTAACCTTAATTCTTTTATTTCTTGCTCTAATGCTCTTTTATCCTCTAAGATTCTTACATTATTAGGAGTATCATATCGTAATGCTTTTCATTTTTGCATTTAATTGTTTGCATCAGAATTCTTTTCTCAGCTGTTATGATTGATTTAAATTTATTACACGGCTGATGCTCTTTCTCTTCTTGCATAATCTTAGTTTATCATGTAAAGACACGGTAAGTATATTTCAGACTTTTTTTTACTACCCTCCATTTTGCCTCCTCACAAACATCTCTCTCTCTCTCTCTCTCTCCTTCTCCCTGCCTCTTTCTCTCTCCCTCCCCATTCTCTCTGTCCGTCTGTCTGTCAGCCTCTCCTTTTGTCTCATCTTAATCTCTGTCATTAAAAAAAAATGGAGACAAATATTCTTTATCAATCTCTCTCCCAGTGCTTTCATTTTCTCCTCTTTATCAGTTCCACCTTTGCAATTAACATGTATAGATGTGATTAACTACACGTCTCTGCCTGCCTGTCCGACAATGACACTTTCATTTCCTTGCGGCATTTCCTCGCGGCATTTCAGATGCATATTCGTATGTATGCTGCACATCAACATAGCATTGTCATCGTGTACCTAGAATTGATGAATGAGTATAACTGCATGATTTATTAGGCCCCATTGTCAGTTTTTGTCATCTTTTGAGCTTGAGTGGAAGATCGTTAATCTGGAGATGGAAAATTGTGAATGTAATCTTAATATAAAAATCACCTGGACAACTCTCTTTGTAAACCTGCTTGAATGAGTTAATGTGATTGCAGCATACAAAACACTTAAAGCTGTAGTCTCTAAACCTGAGCAAACCTACATATAAAATCATTTATGTAACCTCGAATCAAATATCTGACTTTTTATGATATTAAAAGAAAAGCATGGTGGTATAAAGTCCCTCCCCTCCTCCCACCTCTTAAAAAAATTAAAGCTCACAAATCATTATGGTTTGAGAATAATTAGGGGTTAAATTAGAGATGGGAGCAGGATTGTAACACCCTTTTTCAAACGTTTCTATTTGCAAATTCCAGCTATTTTAGGCCCTATTAGCAAACAAAATAAAAAATGACACAGAGGGTATTTTTTTAGCTGCGTATGTGACAGCCCCCCCCCCCCCCCCCCCTCACCCTTTACAAATTGACTGGCAATGCCCTTGAGCACAGATAACCCCACTATTTCCAATACAAATGCCAGGTTAGGATTAATTTGCACTTAGAACCTCTTGTGGACTGGCGATATTTGCGAGGGAGTGCTAAATGTTTTGCAAATATACATGTAGCAATCAGAATTACAAAAGAAGCTTATTGTCATTATTGTTGGGTGTATTGTTTGGTAGGATCTGGTTAAAATTGTCCTGCAGGCAATATTAAAATGAAATTTACGTATAAAACAAAAATTATATTCATATGAGGGATTTAAATTTCACTACAGGCAACCAGACCAAATTGCTTTTTAGATGAAAGAACCTTCCTATTATGACTTTTTTTTTTAAATTGATAAAAATAAAAATAAAAATAAGCGGGAGTTCATATGATTCAATGTCTTGCTTAAAGGGATCCGGTAACTTTGTCTCAGATCCTTTTAAAAAATCCTTGATTTAGTTCATGCTGCAATGATAATTATAAACCTTTAGGTCAGTCAGGAACCCCATGACTTTTACAAGCTGATCGCCTGTCTGATTATCAAGATATATATGATTGAAACTCAAAATCAAATTTTGCATGTGCCAAACGGTTTTCATAACACTACAGTCTATTAGGGGAAACGAATATGGTAAAACCGGCCACTCAAAGGTTTTTACTATTTTGAGGCACTTCTTGATAATTTTTAGGGCTTCAATATAACACCATATCACAGACACTGATAAAATGTAGGGCCGTGCATCTCAGATTAAATATTGTTAAACGATCCCTTTAATACAGCAGAAAATTAGATTAGCATTTCTAAAGCCCCTAACTAACTATATAAACACGTATAAATCAGATACGATCATTAATAAGAAGCAGAACAATATTGGTGTGCATATATCTATAAATTGAAAGATAACCACTGTTTCTAAAGATAAATTCTTGCACACTATTTAATACAGAGAACATCTGCATCATTAATCACATCAGACACAGTTCAATGAAGAACCTGTGAATAATTAAAAACACATATCATTTTCATATTCTATTCCCCCGTGTTTGCACTGAGAGCATTAGTCGGGACAGAATGTTTGCAGGCAACAGCTCCGAGAGAAACGGTTAATAAATAATCGACAACTCTTTTCCTGGTGAAAGCGTGTTTACATTTCTAAGGGACTGATTGGTTGGCTATCTGTGGGTCCCATACTGTTAGTAAACACAGCAGAGAAAGATGATAAATCTAAACCTTTTAATGATTTTGCAGCCAACCACTGGCACAGCAATGCCTTTGTTGGCTTTGTATGTCCAATTAAGTATTAAGCACAGCTTAAGTATTACAGCGATAAATCTGACCAATGCACCTATTAAACATTGCTTTCATGAAATCCTTAGTACCCACTGTATTTACAAGTCAAATGTCTTGATTAAACACAAAAAAAGATGTGTCATAAAAATCACTTCCTGCAAATTTTGCTTTAAAAAATACATTAGCACCTAATGCCTTTGCCCGTCAAACATCTTCATCAAAGTTTTGATTTATGCCCCTCCACCTGGTGCTATGCCTGGCAATGTCTCCCAGCTCAGTAATCGGTGTGTTGACTCACCACTCGAAAACTAGAACAACACTCAAATTTGTCTGTCATCTTGGTTTGAAAGTAATCTTTCTGATAGATCTCAATACCGGTATGTAGTTTATAATAATAATTCCTCCAATTTTTCTTCTATTACATGGCGTACCACAAGGTTCTTTCCTAGGTCCTCTACTGTTTTTTAATTTACATTAATGATCTTACACATTCAGCTGCACCTCGCAGTTAAATGAAAGGCCTTCCCGGGTGGGTTTTGCAACACAGACCTGGCTTGCTGCCGACAGAGTCCGCAAAAAAAAAATACACGAGGGCGGTGTATACACCGTTAATTACGGTATATTGTTTTTTTTTTAAACCTGCTTTCATGAGATCATTAGCACCTACATGTAAGATATTGTTAGCACCAAACACCTTTATATGTCAAATGTCCTTAATCAAACACAACAAAAAGCCAAAGAAAATTATATTAAGAAATCTGACTAAAAGTACCTATAAAACCAAACTTTCATGAACATTTTAAGCACCTAATGCCTATGCATGTCAAGTATCTTCATTAAACTCAGCAAATGTATGCAATAAATCTCACTATCTATAAAACTTTCTTTCACAAAATCATTAACACCTAAACACCTTGGCATGTCAAATATCTTCATCACACACAGCAAAGATATGTACTGAATCACATTGTCTGTAAACCTTGCTTTCATGATATCATTAGCACCAACACATTTGTTTGTCTGATATCTTCATTAAATGCAGCAAATGTATATAATAAATCTGTCACTGTAAATCTAGAAACTTGTAAAAATTATTAAAGATGGACTCTCTTATTTTCATGGTTGTGATTTAATTATTGCAGGTCAATGTGGAGCAGCCAGTTACTGCTTCAAACAGGACACTCAAATTTGACCGATGAAAAGTATTACCGTAATTAACGTTGTATAAACCGCCCTCGTGTATTAACCGCACCCCTCTTTTCTCGCCCTAAAAAAAAAAAAAAAAGGACCTAGGATAGAACCTTGTGGTACGCCATGTAATAGAAGAAAAATTGGAGGAATTATTATTATCAACTACATATTGAAATCTATCGGAAAGATTACTTTCAAGCCAAGATGACAGACAAATTTGAGTGTTGTTCTAGTTTCCAAGTGGTTAGTCAACACACCGATTACTGAGCTGGGAGACATTGCCAGGCGTAGCGCCAGGTGGAGAGGCATAAATCAAAACTTTTACTAAAAAAAAATTACTGAAAAAATGATTTTTTTTTTTTTTTTTTTTTTTTTTTGTACCGTGTATAAACCGCACTCCTGGCTTTGATTTTTTTCGGCGGCAAAAAAGGTGCGGTTAATACACCGTTAATTATGGTAAATTAGAATTCATCTTAAATTAAATTAAAGATTAAAATTATAAAAATATAACTACCAACTACCAGTTTCTTTAAATTCTTTGCCTTTTAAAGGTAGGTGTCAATCCATTGGATTATTAATTGTAATTTTTTGTTTTAATTACTGAAAATGGCAACAGATAAATGATTTTGCAATATAAACTACTACTAAAGTCACCTCATGTAGAGATAGATATAAATGCTTCTTGATAAACACAGAAGTAATAGCTAATCATAATTAGAGCTGAAATAATTTGTAGGATGAGACTACCAAGAAGAATTAACACATATCATCTGCTGATAGCTTGGCAAGAGTTAAAATGCTTCTAATCTTCAACAGACAAAATGTAAACCAATCACGGAATCAAAAACATAGGCTGAGGGTCTCAGCCATGTTTGGACAATATGTCGGTCTCACTGACATTGTTCTGACTACCATATGGATAATTTACGTGACCAGCATGGATTTTCTGTCTTGAGGGCTATCAAAATTGAGGGCCCTTAGTTTTGCGAGCTGTGGGTCTTGTAAGCTATGTTCAGACATACAGCTCTTGAGACCGAAATGTCAGTCTCACAGACATTCTTCTGACTATATGGAGAATTTACGTGACCAGCATGGACTTTCTGTCTTGTGGGCTAGTGATGTTGTGAGCCCCATACTTTTGCGAGCTGTGGGTCTCATAAAGCTATGTCCACACAAGGACCTTTGTCTATTTAGACTTCTAGTTTGAGAAATGTCAAACTCTAAGTGAACGACCCACTTATGGCAATGCAGATTAACTTGAGACAGATGCAACATGGGTTTAAAGTTTAAAACTACAGGTCAAGCAAGCAGTCGTATCTACTAACTGGCAACATCTCAAAGTAACCACATCATTTCGTAGTTTTCATGTTAACCATGAGATCGCTCATGGTTTAAAACTTCATGCAAACCACGTTCAAAACCGCGAGGGCATTCGCAAAGTCCTCAACTATAAGCTAATCTTGAAGTCGAGATACCACAAACTACACTTTAAGTTTACGGACTCCCATGTCAACCTAGCTATATATATAGACCGTTGATCTCTTGGGCCATGAATCAACCGAGATGTCCCTCTAAAATAGAAACCGTTTGTTTCAAACACTCACCTTGTGTTGATTCTTGAAGCCCCACATCAAAGGCAAGTTTATCTTTAGAGGAACTTGTTGGAAGACAGGCAAGATGCTGGATAAAATAAACCATTTAAAAAGAAGATATATGTTTAAAACATTTTTGCCATTACACATTTTATTTAACATCTCTTTCTGTATTAATGCATTTTAAGTGGAAAAAGTGTATGCCTATTATTATTAAACCTACAATTATACATCGTCGTGAAAGAACCTTTTCCTTGCAAGATTCAATAGAGAAAGATTCTCTGAAAGTAGTCTGCATTTTGTCTTGTAAGTATTTAAGTTATTGATAATTTCAAACACTAATTTCTATTTGGTGAATTTGTCCATAAGATTCTCAGCTGCATGGATATAGCATTCTTTAAATCAATAGTGGTAGTTATGATTTATCAAGAAGAAATGTTCACACATTTTCATACTTTAGTTGCACACAGTGAAATGTGCTACATGATAATTTCGAAAGCAAAATACAGCATCTCTCAATTTCTCTCAATGTCTCTTCTTCTAATTGCTACTAGTAGACGGAACTAATATCCAAAAGGTAAAATGATCTTATAATAATCTCTCTCTCCCTCTCTTTTTGACGCTCTGTAATTGCATTAAATTTATTCTTAGTCTGTACTGCTGATGGTGACTTAGACATATTTATCACATTCCTTCTTATTCCTTTGTATCAGATAGTCTATATATGACTATCCGTAACAGAGTAATTTGATTGTGTTTTGAAATTGCTGAAAAGAACTAAATCCATACATTTTAGAATGAAAGGCACTTTCTTATACAATCACAGCAAAGCTTTTCAAATGGGTTACATCAATAAATACCTCTAGCTATTTAGGACTACTCATAATATGTGTGTAATTATCTATGAGAGATATAAAGGTACAAATTTATAAAGGTGCGGACTTCAGCAGATGTCATAAAATCAATGTGATTTTGTGTGTATAGTTCCGACCTTGTCACTTTGATCGCAATCAAATATTTGGAATATTTGGATGCTATAAATGCTAGTGTGTATAGAACCAATGAACAGAATATTGAAAAGGCTATTCAAATGTAATTTGAGGAATCGATTGCGTTTCTGAATTCCATGATTCAGAAATAGTTGCAATGCAGAAATATATGTATATGTTGCATTTTTTTCACAGATACTCTAAAGAATGACATTTTGTATGTGTATTAATTTTTCACAAATTTTGTTGACAAGTCAAGATTTTTTTTAAATTGTGACAAATCTAGATTCATATGGTTTAATGCTGTGAATAGCCTCACTTAGGTGTATTGACATGAGAGTTTGCAAATTTGCAACAGTTTCACGTGGCAAAATGGCTGTGATCACACATTCACCAAAATTCAAGTTTTATAGTAATTAAATCAATGACAATGTGATAAATTATATTCTAACATTCTACTAGGACAGTAAGGGATGGAGAAGGGACAGCATTATTCCATAACCCGAAGGTGCCACGCTTGGAAGTGGCCCTCAGAAAAGATTTTTCCAGTCTAGGCGCAAAGCACTCGGAGCACTTCATCTTGAAGTGGCTGGCCGTTTTTCACTCCTTGCAGGTCAATGGGGGAGCAGCCAGTTCCTGCCTCAAACAGGACACTCTTGTTTGTAAACATTATGAAAGCATGCCTGAGAGACACACATCGCCTGCCATTGCAGATGCATGCAGCTTGTAAAGGGGAATAGTGATGTCTCTCCTTCAGATGCACTTCGTTGTGAAGTGACCAAAAGATCAGCTTGACTGACCAAAAGATCAGCTTGACTGACCTAAAGATTAGCTTGACTGACCAAAAATGACATAGAATCGAATTGGATTGATTTAAGTGAAGGTGGATGGGAACAGATTGGACTGAATTTGATGAATTAAGGTTGGTGATTTGCTGATTAGATTTGAAAAATGGATTGGGATGGGTTGGATTTAAATGGATTATAGATTTGATTTGGTTTGATTTAGATAGTCTTGCTTTGGACTGTGCAGAATAAAATCTTAGAAATTCTGTGGGATTGGAAAAGTTGGGTCATTCAGATTGGATAAGATTGAATTATGGGATGTTAGTCTGAATTGTATAGATGAGACGAAGTTAGGTAAGAATGACATTGGACCGAAATAAAAAGACATACATGGAATTTTAAACCAAGAGGATACCAAATAGCTTCTGGCACTTTTGGTAAAATAAGGAAATATTAATCTCTATGGCTAGAATTCACAATGAAAGATCATCTTTTAGATCTCCTTTGGCATACAAAATTCCCCCCCCCCCCCTTATCACTCTTATCTTGTCCAATATTTCCTTGTATTGACAGAAAGGTGAACCAATATTATATGAATATAAAGATTTGAAGAGGCGCGATGGCTCAGTGCCAGGCCCATCAGAGAGAACTTAAAGCCATAGGTCCCCTAGTTGCTTACTTACAGGAAAAAATTTGCTTTCTTAGCACTCAATAAAACAATAATAAACCATTAAAATACTTACCATGGAGCTTAGAGAGTGTTGCAGGAGAATAGCGTGACCATAGAGGAGGGTGCGGTGACCAGCCTGCCCACCCTGTAAACAAAAACAAAAAATATTTTCAAAAAGGTTAAAAACATCAATCAACAACATTTCAAAGAGATATCAAGATAAGGGAATGTATTGACATAAGTTTGCCTAGTAGAAATCATTTTATATTGCAAACTTCTAGACAGCAATGTAAAATGGTAATTTCAATTGATACAATTTTGTGATTCATTATTTATCATTTCAAAGTCTAACTATGACAACAACAAAAGATAGCATGGTAAAATTATAGGTACAAGTATAACTAATATGTGATTAGCACCAACAAAAATAGGATTCTTTTTGTCGTTGTCTAGCATGTTTCTTTAATGTTTGGGTTACATTATAACTCATAAAAAAAACATCATTTTCTCAAAGCAATTTCTTATCCTAATTAGACAATAAAATGGTAACAAGGGCAACGTTTTATGAAACCATTTTAAGTCACAAGCTCACGTACATCCCATTGAAATATGTGTATCAAGTTAAAACAAGTTTCGATGGGATGTCGGTGAACTGTTTCTTATGACGGTTCCATGAAACGATGCCTAGGTTTCTTAATCTGTGCCATTTCGTTGTTGACATTTGAAAGTACAATAAGCTCTTCCAAATAATTCATTTGAAATACGGTGCCTTGAGCCGGTTTGTTCCTTGTGGAGTACACAGAAATACAGGTCATTGACATCAACTACTGTTGCAAATACAAGCAATAAACAGAAATAGTGCCACGAATCTCATCAATAATGCACAATTTTCCTGCAGTACTTTGAGATGGAAAACAAAAATTGAAATGCCATAAAAAAATGGGTGAGGCCTAATCCTTTTCATAATAAAATGTTGAGCTGCTAAGCACAAACGGCTTTCTGTCTAGAAGTTCTTATGATACAAACAGCATATGCTGAAAGAGGAATATATTTGATTTGAAGAAAAAAAGTTAGTGAAGATTCATGCCTCATGCAACACTTGGTTAATTGGGAAGCAATAAGCAAAGTAAGTTGAGGGATTTTAAACATTTTGAATATTTTACAAGCTTTATCTCCTATTATTTCTCTAATAAATACAAATGAAAGTCATATGGTTCTGTAATCCAGACAATGTCTGTTTGGAGCAAGAAGGGTATTAGTTAACACATGTCATTTTACACAGAGTTTATGCCCTTCCGGCTCTAAACATACATATGCCTTAAAATGAAATTTGACCCGATATGAATCAGAGAGTATATATATGCAAAGGATAATGTGTACTCTAAGCACTATTTTCAATACACCACTATGTTTACCCCTGTGTTGTCTCTTGCCACTCATTTACATTTTCTTTCTTTTTTTACCTTCTCATTAAAAAAACCCACAGAATTACAAACTTCATAATACTGAGCTGTAACCATGGAGATGTACAAAAGATGCCAAATCCAACCCCATATTTTTTCATCAGTAGTTAAGTTAAGAAGCAATTATGATTTTTGCCATATCAACACATTCACATCAGCATTAGATCGCATTTGAGGGAAATGATTTTCTAATACAACGTTTCTTTATATGATGTACATGCATATTCTATTGTGTACGCCCCTTTTGCTATATGTTTTGTTACGCAAATATCGTCTGAATTTCCAGTGTGAACATCTACCTGTCTGAACTAGTTGTGTTATAACACCTATACCTTTATACGTTTCTTTATGAAAGTTTTATCTAACTTTCCTTAGTGTGAACAAGCAATCTGTATGGACTAGTTGTGTTTCAGCACCTACATTTACATCTTTATATGTTTCTATATGAAAGTTTCATCTAAATTTCCTTGGTGTGAAAATGCTCTCTGTCTGAACATGCTCTCTGTCTGAACTAGTTGTATTATAACAACTACATCTTTATATTTTTCTTTATTAAAGTTTCATCTAAATTTCCTTCATGCAAACAGGCTATCCATCTAGTTGCATTTCCACACCTACACATATCGTCTAGATAACACCATCACTGTTTTGATTCAACTTTGCTTCGGTTTTGACTCGGAGTGGGTTCACATCTGCAGTAGATTAGAACGGAGAGTCTGATGAATTCATGAATGTAACGTACACTGCAATGCTTCCTCTGGGACGGAAGCATAAACGTCATGAGGCCTGTTTTCATCAGCTCGAGTTTGCCAAATAACCCGCTATTTTCAGACTTGGGATATTAACTCACTTCGTTCCTGTTTTCACGAAGTGACGGTAGTGAGTAAAATCCACACGCAAATTGTATGGGATTATCATTCACTACCGTCACTTCGTAAATATAGGGACGACTTGACTCACTTGATCCAGGATTATTCAGTCTTTAGACTGTTGTTCCTATCTATGGTTTCCTTTGGTTGGGTTTGTCATCATATTTATCTGGGGCATCTTTCCACCATTTCTCAAGTCGAGAATTTTGTCTTTACCAGATTGATACGCTCATCAAAAACTAGCTCGGACGGGCGCAAATTAGCCCGCTATTTCCTGAATAGCAGGATATTTAGGAAACAAGACCAAGATTTCTCAGAATATTTTCTCGACCAAATATCCCGCTAATTGCAACTGGGGGCTGATGAAGACGCAAATTAACTGGTTAATTTGCAATCAGGGTAGTTAAAATAGCGGGTTATTTGGCAAACTCGAGCTGATGAGGACAGGCCTATGGTAATAGAAAGACACCGTTCAAAGAGGTATTATAGAGCTTTCAGTATTGGTTGAATAATGGGTGGCAGAGTGAGAGAAGGAAACGGTATGGAAGAAATGGAGAGTTTGACACAATTGCATAAGAAGAGTTTTCCTTTCATTTTTCACAAAAACCTGATAATGGCAAGGGTGATGATTCTGTTGGCTTCTCATCTCTATTACTTCAACTACGTTGATGTTACAAAGTGTTGGTCTCATTCAAAGTTTTAACTCCCTCTCTCTTTCTTCCTATCATTCTTCCTGTTACTCTCTCTCCCTCTTTCTCTCTCTCTCTCTCTCTCTCTCTCTCTCTTTCTTTCTAACTCTATCCTTTTTCTGCTTCTAAAACCCTCACCCTAGCCTCTTATCCCTTTCCCTATATTTTGGCTTTTACCGGTATCTCTCTTTCTCTAGGCTCCTTTCACCATTTCTTTTTTTTCCCCTTCTTTTGGGGGAATTTTTTCTCATTATCCATCACTTATCCATTTGATTTCTAGGCAAACAAATTAAACATCAAGGCCGTACAAATATGCAGCACTATGAATGGAAAAAAGATGGATACCAAATCTACTTCAAAACTCTTAACACTCATTTTGCAGAATGCTTACTGTACATGACCAATGATTGATACTAAACGCTAGACAATTTCACCCCTGGGACCAGCAAATCATCTTTCACCATAAAAATGTGAATAACCAAAACAAAATTGTTCCCTTGCTTCATATTGTATTATATTTCCATAAAGTTGTACTTTATTGCTCTACTTATCTGTTTCTTTACCTCTTACTTCTGTGGCATCTCACCATTGCTACAAACCCTTGTCTGCTTGCTCTCTGGGCATCAATATGTTAGCATTCTGATCTCTTTCTTACTGATCCCAGGAGAAGAGATTGCAAATATTATTATTTTTATCTCATATCTTTCTCCTCAAATTCCCCCACTGCAATACAACGTGACAAAAATTAATACTGGAAAGATATTTGACTCTACTTCCCCTCCCTGCTCCCCTTTCCCCCCCCCCCCCTCCCCTCTCTCTCTCTCTCTATTTCATCTTACCTTTATCTTTCTATTTTTTCTCTCCTCTCTCTATTACTCTCTGTATCTCTTTCTCTCTTCTATCTCTCCCCTCCCCTCTCTCTCTCTCACCCTCTCTCTATCTCTTTTTCTCTTTCACCCACCCTTTATCTATCTTCCCCTCCCTCTCCCTCCCTCCCCCTCTCCCTCTCTCATCAAGGGAAGAATTGGCACAAGAGAAAAATAAAAGTCATCCTGCATTCAAGCCTGGCTGCCTGTGTTGAATCACATATCGCTTCATGTGTAACAGATACGGCTGGCATTTTCTTCAGAAAAGACACCCGGCACGCCACACACCTCAACGAACCGTTTGAAATTTCACACAAAAGGCGTACATTTTGACATCTTGATCCAAATCTGAAGGGGATTGTGACACACGTTGTTGGAGATAACGCTGGTCATTCTGCACTGAGAGTCGATTCCGTCTTCTTGGCAGGGATTGAAATATCATTTATTAAATGATTATGAGATGGGTTTAGACTCTACAGCTTGTATCAAACCTAACTCTTTACGACATGTTACGAGTGGTAAATTTGGTATAATAGTGTACTTTTCCATTGCAAGGGAGGAGCAAAATGCTATGATTTTCTCCTGTTACAAAAATAGGTACATGTATCGTTCACTTGACAGGGTAGCAAACAGCCTACCAATAATAAATTTTGTTGTTGAACCATGAAATAAGGGGGTAGAAGAATATTATAATAACAGTGATGATGATGATGAAGATGATATTGATGATGCACAAGTACTATTAATAATAGAAGTAATAATGATGACAACTATGATTCACCCAGCGAGTGCCAGGTACCAATATACATCAGGGTGAAGAGTGGCAAATGTGTATAAATGTCTTGCCAAAGGAGTAAATATTGCCCGGCTGGGATTCAAATCCTCAACCCTTGGATTGAGAGTCAACATTATAAAGTAGAAGGAAGGTTGTTTCCATGGTTATCAAAGGCACTCATGCAAACTTGAAGTCATAAATATATTTTTATTAATACCATAGTACTATACAGTCAAACATATATTGAAAACTTCTTAAATCATTGTCACTGTCAATTGTAACAATATTTTTTTTTTTTGAGCTACTGATTGTCTGAAAAATTACAGACTATTGATATTATCTCTTAAAATCAAATGATATCAATTCAATAAATCCTTTCCTGAAATTGCAGATGATTTCTGTTAATGAAATCATCGTTCCATTTTAGCGCTGACAGGAAAATATACAATGGCCACCAATTACTCTGCTCTTTTACTCAGCAAATCACACTCAAATGGACCGAGACACTAAATGAAATCATTTCATTTATCAAGCAGTCGTCAACCTCCTCACAGAGACCTCTTCTTGAAGAAATGGATCGATATATAACTGATGATCTTCCCCTAGACATTAAGGACAAGTTCAGACGAATAAATAAATGATTCTTGCGAAAGGTCAGTCATCTACGCCGCAGAGCGGGGCTCCGGAGAATGGTGTTTACCCGATTGGATTGGATGGGGCGCACAAGAACCGAACCTTGTAACACAGCCTGATGGATGTCGCACTAATAGCAATTTAATGTCTGGAAAATTAATTTGTACGTGGTCTTGCCGCCTCCCAACCGCATCCCCCTTAATCCAGGAAGATGGTAGGGAGGGATGAGTGGGGATGAAAACGGAAGAAGGATGGAAAGAAGATGAGGGAAATTGAGGAGCGAGGGATTGAGGGATGGTAGTGGAGGGAGAATGCTAGAGGAAGATGTACCACAGGTTGAGGAGATACAGGAGAGAGAGAGAGAGGCATGCAAAGATAGAGAGGAGGAAAAGAATGGGAAATGCAATAAGATGGTCTAGACGCTAGAGAACATTGGATACAGAAATGAAACAAGAGAGATGGAAATTAAAGGAATGGAAATTAAAGGAATGGAGAGAAAAGTTTAGGAAGATATAATGGCAAGAGAGGAGAAGAGAGAAATGAGGTTGACTACAAGAACCCAACTCACCAACCCCCCCCCCCCCCCAAAAAAAAAAAAAATGACAAGGGGAAAGAGAGGGAGGAGTGGAAGAGAGAGAATGAGAGGACATAAGCTAGTATGGAGAGTTGAAGATGATGGAAGGAAGATGAAAAGAGATTAAAATTGTGAGGCATCATGGAGAGAGATATAGATGACTGAAAAGCAAGGAAAGAGAGAGAGGGAGTGAGAGAAAGATGAGATGAAAATATAGACAGTGCCCACACGAGATTTCTGCGTGTAATGCGAGTCTCAATTTGATCAATGAAATGTCTACAGAACCACATTGTGCCACGTATCCATAACGTGAGCTTAAACAGTAGAACAAAAATCTTTGACACTAAGTAATTCCCATCATCCAAGAAGAATCGGCCACTTCTTTGTGGGTAATGCATCCACAGGATAAAGAGTCTCAATTTGATCAGTGAAATACATTTATCTTCAGAACAACATATTTTTTTCATATCTCCAATGCAGATTGCAAACAATGCACATTTTTGAGAAAATCAACAAAATTAATGTCATACCTCATCTAGAATTACTTTATTTTCTCATGAGCACATTTTAACACAATTCATGCACGGCTAGCTAACAATCCACAACAGCAGTTAATTGGTGTCAAAAATTCATGCCCTATCACAACATACGCATATATATTATTTTATTATGCGCTAGTTATGAAAATTAATCTTTCATTTTTTGCTGACTGAAAAAACGAATGTAAGAAATACTTGAACAACTCAATGTTTGTCTCTAGTCCTTCTTATGTTACACCCTTGCTGCTATTTGATGCAGATGCTATGCACTATTATAAACATGTAAAGTGTTCGCAGACTTAAAAATACGACGAGCATTTATAAATATTAATTTTCATCTTCTTTGATGGGAGCCTTTGTCACTTTTTCAGCACGTTTTTGCAATTAAAATATATTCCAAAACTTTCGTTTTGATAGGCATTTGTCTTCAGACTTCTACATCATATCCGCATAAAAACACATTGTATGCCTTACTTCATTTCACCCCCCCCCCCCTCCCCACAGCTGTCTCTGTCTCTGTCTCTGTCTCTGTCTCTCTCTCTCTCTCTGTCTCTCTCTCTCTCTGTCTTTCGCTCTCTTCCCATCCTTTCTTTTTCTCTCTATTACTTCTTATTCTCTTTACGTCTATCCCTATTTCTCTCGATACCTCTGTCTTTTTTCTCCTTTTTCCCCTAACATCCATCTAACATGTGATGGTTATTCCAAATTGAGACCAATATGCGATTTATAATGTGATGCTTTAGCCATGCATGCTCAGAGCCTGTAACTGTACTTCTACAGGCTGCCATTGATCAGGAAAGTTTGGCCAACCTGGTTCGAGTTGGGCACAATATGGTGAAAACTGCTTTGTTGGGCACAAAACAAAAGAATATACCTTATGTTACCAACTGAAACCAAGTCGGCCTAACTCTGTGAGTACATGCCTCTGGGCTGCATACAAAACATCTTGTAGTATATTGGAAAAAGTGCCTCAAAAAAATTAATTATTCACGACAGCTTATTCTGCTTCTAAATGTCAAAGTTCTGCAAAATGGTGCAGCTTAGGGGGCATGGGGCGCCTCTCCCCCATTCCTCCATGAACTTACCTGATCTGCTTGGTCAGTGATCACCATCTCCTGTAGCGCCCTTACTGACAACGCTTGGTCCAGGACAAACACACATATTGATAGGTCCGGGGGGATATTCTGCATAGAATAAAAAAGATAAAAAGATATTTAAATGAGCATTTTATAACCACACAGCATTATCATTTGATATAGAGAGAGAATAAATGTATATAAATCAAATAAATCAGATTACATATCTATATTCTAGTTTTCAGCTAAACTTGTAGATGAACATCTGAGTGATATGATATGAAGTTGTTTGAATCGTGCATGAATCTATCTGATAATGCTTGAAAACAATCATTGGATGTTATAGGAGAACAAATAGTTGTTTCCTTCTGATTCTATTCTGATGACACCTCCGGCTGTAAGTCTGAGGGGTGCTAAATCAAATACTTTTACGCAGAGTTAATTCCCTTCTTACTCTTAACAGAAGACAAATCAAATTTTCAGACAATTTCCATGACTTTTAGTAATTCTACATTTTTTTCATTTTATTTTGTCTACACTATATTTTTCTGTATCATGAAATACTAGTAGATCCCATTGAGTTTATCATTCTTTTATGGGAGGTCCATTTAAATAAACGTTTCTGCTCTAGAAAAAACACATTACCACCATTGCATTGTCATTCAAAATTAGATATTCTAGTCCAGCATTGCACTATAGTATACCTCTGCCCCCCCCCCCCTCGCAAGTTTATAGAATCCCATCAATGGTATAGCGTTGCTTTAATTTTAGCATGTGCACAATCACAGTATTTATAAAACAATAATGAGTAACCTTGGCATTTAGATTTTTAACTTAATCAAGACTCTGTAAATGTTTTATCACCCACCACACCACACAGTGTGGGAGACAGAAGTGCACATCACCCCTGCAGCTTCTCTGTATGGGAAACAGCTGATCCAAGGCAAATTGGCAACATTATATATAAACCTCCGCAACGGGATATAAAAAGGACCCTCTTGCCTTGCAGATGTGTAACGAATGACATCATCCTAATTAGAAGATAATGAATGTCTGTTACTTCTGTTGTGTGTAGCTTTAGATAAAGAATTAAAATTGATTTACTACTGCCCGAAACCTGGGGTTATTCAATTGAGTCAAAGCTGGATTGGAGCATGGAAAAATGATGATGCATGTTGAAGAAAGGGAGAGAAAGGGAGAGAAATGGAGAGAAATTGAGAGAAATGGAGAGAAAGGGAGAGAAAGGGAGAGAAATGGAGAGAAAGGGAGAGAAATGGAGAGAAATGGAGAGAAATGGAGAGAAATGGAGAGAAATAGAGAGAAATGGAGAGAAAAAGAAACAAAAGAGACGGATACATTTTCATGCACCACCCCCCTCCCTAGTCTGCAGGCGCAAGACTCTGATTTGACACTTTATCACAATTCCTTAAGCCTTGAGGAGAGCCAAGCTCTGTCAGTCTCCGGCTGTGTCAAATAATTATAAAGTACAGAGCCACATGCAGTATGCTATCAGCCTAGTCTCAAAGTACAGACAATATTAGGCAAAGCAAAGGACACAGGTTTGTGCCTGCAAACTAAACCCATCCCCAAGTTTAGCCACGAGAGTAATGGTAAAAATGACTATTTCATCCTGATTGAAACTTTTAACCCTTTGTCTACCTTGGTCGACTACTGAAACAAAGAGTGGGCTGCCATAGTCAACATTTGTCACACAAACAGCTGGAATGTAACATACATGTACATGTACACTCCAAACAATATGGAAGTCTAGAGCTTTGGTCCTCAATGGATAAAGAGTTAATACAATTGTCAAGTAGGCACACATAAGAACTATCTTCACAATGAATTGAATACTCCCCTAGGAGTGTAGACCTAAACTAAGTCAAACACGAAGGAAGACAGATTGCAAAGATTACGTTAGAAATCTATAGTAGGATTTCAAACGATGACCTTATTAAACAGGCATCCTAGTTTCGACTGTCATCCCCAGCGACCGCATACACGCCTGCTCACACCTCAATAATTTACTCTCAGAAATATCAAGAAAAGAAGAAACCGATGCCTCCAAGAGAGGATAAAGATGAGAATTTTCTATCTCCCATCATCTCAGAAGATCAGTATATTTGTCGCGAGGCAAATTGTATCTTTTGAGCCAAACAATGCTCTCCATCTCGCCCCCAGGGCGATTCACAAGGTAAAATGGCATTCAATGACAGAAGCATTGTGACAAGGGGTATTTTCTGATGTAAAGATGTAAAGATGTGAAGAGGTATTTGAACATCTTCAGTAAATATAATTCTCTCGCTTCTTTCTTTCTTTCTCTTTATTTTGCTATGTCTCTCCCCCACCCCTCCTCTTTTCTCTCTCTCTCGCTTGCTCCTCTCAACATCAGACTTTTTTCAATGTCCTTCAATTTCTCTTTCTCTTTCTTGTTGTACATCTATTTCACTTTCTCTGTTTTCTTCATTCTACTACATCTCCCCCACTCACTGCTCTGTCTACAATCCTTCCTGTTTATCTCTTCCCTCCACACTCTCTGTCTCTCTGTCTTTCTCTTATTTCTTCATTTTACTACATTTCCCCACTCACTGCTCTTTCTACAATACCTCCTCTTTTATTGCTTGTCTCTCTAACTCTATCTCTTTCTATCCCCCCCCCTCCCCTACCCCTCCCCTCCACCTCTCTCTCTCTCTCTCTGCCTTTCTCTCTTTCTCTCCCTTTCTCTCTCTCTCTCTCTCTCTGTCTTCAATTTTTACTTCAAAATACAGGATTGATACCTTCACTTCGGCATAGATTTCAGTGACCCACTTTTTCAGTATGTGTTTTCAAAAATAAATATCTAGGCCTCCCAGTAAGGTTTATTTCTCATATCAGTATCATACACAATCTTCTTTCCCTTAATCTCCACATCAGTTTCTTTTCATAAAAGTATATATTACTTATTTATAACACTTTAGGCCTCAGCTCTAGACATTTTTCGTTCTAAATCTTTTAAACCCTACCTACTTTTAGTCTTTACATTTTAAAGAAAAGATTCATTTTCACTAATCTGTGCAAGAGAGGTGCGTCTAGTCATCTACATAGACTCTTTCACACCATGAACCTTCTAGGAATCTCAAAACCATGCAGGAAATTTATGAAATCTCTTCACATGCATTTTGTATACTTATTTCGGAGATGGTATTCACAGTAAAGAAGTCACACTTTGAAGAGTGCATGACCAGTAATGGAAGTTTTTTTTTTTTTTCTAAAAAGTTTTTTTTTATAAATCAAGATTGCCTCATACATTGAAGGTAAATCAGCAACGAATTTGAATAGAAATCAAGCAAATAATTTGAATTTGAATAAATATACAACCTTATCTTTTAGATTGGATTAATATCAAGATATCTATTTGAGGTATTCTAACATTTGATTCGGAAACAACGGGGCAGGGATGAACATTAGGAATGCTGGACAAAATTATGCAGTGCATTTTTTATTACAAAAGCCTGAATAATTTTTATGTTATAAATATGGTGAACATAAGTTATGACCAATAGGAACATTATAGCATATTCATTTAATGATCAATCACATATTTCCATTTTCAAAAATGCTGCACAATATTAATATTTAGCCATTAAAAAATTAAAATTTTACAATTAAATTTTGTTTACCCCTCTTCTCATCTTCTTCTCTAGAAGTACAGGCCACCATGTTGTCAGTGTATCTTTGTACTGTTAAAATTGTGTTGTTATTATGTACAGTGCTGTGGAACATCTAATCTATGTGCGGTTAAAGACTTTACCTCTAACATGAATCAGTCTAAAGCCAAATGGTAATACACAGAGTGACTTTTGTTCTAACCCAATTGCAATTGTGATAATATCTGCATTATCATGTTTTGCCGAAGCCTAGCGACTGCTTCGTGATGTTTAGATCACTGCAGGTATATCATTAATGATGCATGAAGGCCATAGACCAATGACTGCATGATCTTGTTCGTTTGCGCTTTGTTCCTAGTCATTTGCAGTTTCATCTTGGATAGGATATCATCTGTTTGGAGTTGGAAGGGCGTTAAATTGTATACTGTATCACAGAGTTAACGAAATGAAGAAATGTCCTTCTAATGAGATATGATTTCATTTGAAGAAAAAAAACATGGGTTTGATGCAGGGTGCAATGTTATGGTTTCCTGTATTTTCACAATACTTATCAATTACCCCCAGAGAATGCCATATTATTTATTTATTTTTTTTTTTTTAAATATAGATATTACATATTCCAATAATAATTTTTTAAAGGTGATTGGCCCTTTTCAAATCCTCATTCATAAATGTTGCAGTTTTGAAATAAGCATTAATTTACTCTAAATAAATTGTCCATATTTGAAAATAAATCAAATGCAAATCCTTAAAAGGACATTCCCTGTAAATTCCTCACACTGTTTCCCAGAAATAAAGACTCACGTTCATGCCTCACATTGCATTAATAAAAGAGACATGTAACTTTCTAATCACACACACCAAAGTGAAATTCTTTGCTAATTCTTATTCATTAGCAAAATGCGGCGCCTGAACAGAGAGAGCATCAACACAGCCGAAAGGAAAGTCAAAGTGACATGTTAAATTGGAACAAGGCCGTGCCTACCAATCCCAGACCAAATGAAACGCCAGCGCTACACACACACACACAAATACACTAGTTTGCAGGCACAAACCTGTGCCAGTCATAATGGGTAACAGGGTGTCTGCACTGAAAGACTATAAAGATTGTCTACTGATAGCCCCTGTGCTATAGCTGCTATAGCCAGTGACTGACAAAGTTAGGATCAGCACAAGGCTTTGGAAGTATTTGGATGTGTCACATTAGAGTCTGTGCCTCTAGACTATACCCCTCCCCCTCCCCCCCCCCCCCCCTTTTCTCTCTCTCTCTCTCTCTCCCACTCTTTTTCTCAAGTACACTTATGGATTGAGTCTGGTGAATAAAAGAGCTCATGTGGATGCGCTACTGCTGGGGAGAAAGCATCTGACAGAGCTGAGGTGATGACAGAGACTGCTTTGGAAACCAGCTTGGTAGCTGAAACCACATCTCCATATATAGACACAGGGGATATTCTACCTTCCACTCTTGCATGCTCTCTCTTCCTCTCTCTCTCTCTCTCCCTCTCTCTTTCTCTATGTCTCCTATTTTCTCTCTATGACTATTTCTAAGCATCTTATCTTTCTATCAAAATCCTGCTTATCACACCCCTCCCCCCTGCGGTCTTTCTCTCTCCTTCTATCTTATGACTAACAAAATTGAAATGTCCAAGTATATTTGAATAACCATTTCACTTCATAAAAAACAAAGAAAAATCCAACATATACCCTTCCTATAAAAACAAATTTCTGCAACCATAACCTTAACATTCACTACATCACAGAATTCCAAATTATATAGATGTAGAATACTGATTATGTCATGGATTTCAGGAGTGTATATTTCTGCTACATACTGCAAGTACCAAAATTATTAAGATATTGACCTGAAGTAATTTACTTCGGACTGACTGTCAAAGTTAATGAAATCTAAGTCATTCTATTTCTCGTTAGCTCAGTTATCCACCAATTTATCTTGCATTTACATTCAATTCATACTCTGTTTGCCTGATTCATTAGACTCTAATTTTGTTTGTGTCTTTAACTCTTGGGTCTTGTGCAATGGCATATAATGGCATTCAAAAAACTTCTCTGAACCTATTGCCTATGAGAGCCCAGCGGCCCCTGTATTAAAGCCTATGGGAATAGAATAATGCAGCAGTCAATTAAAGTTAAAAGTTAAAGTTGATTTCAAATCCTTCATTTCCTTTATGATTTTCTTACATCTATCTGTCAAAATGTTTGACATATTTGGTTCATCAATAAAATAATTAAACTTTTTTTTACCTGAAAACGGAAATTACCAAAATATCTACCTCAATGAAATGCAACGATAAGCTATACATATAAAAACACCAAAATGGCTCTTAATTTTTTTGGTACTATTAATGTAAAGTATCCCCTTTTCTACCAAACTGTTGCTGTGGACACCAATGTATGCTGAAGCATTTGACTGGAAAGAAATTCCTCTGTCTCAAATGAAATCATCATCTGTTTGGAGCCAGAAGGGCGTTTACTCATATACTTTAATACAGCATTAACAACCTTCTGACTCTGAACAGATAATAACATTGTCCTTTGTATCAAAGCAGGGCATACCTTTGCAAAGCCTGGAAGCATTTGAAGGTAAGTAGATTATACTATTCAGTATAACTCAACAAATCATTCTACCGGATGAAGGGGTGCAACAGTAAGAAGGCCATAGCATCAAATTAACAACTTTACACAAGGGTAATTGTTTTATAAAGGAAATGTAAAAGACACATGTATGACATCTACACACAGAGCATACATTCATATCACATTAAATATATAATTCAAGGGATAGCGAAATTAACCTTGTATTCAATATTTGATGTTATGTCAGTCAAACCTCACACAATTCTCAATCCTCACAAATGATGTTGAGGCAGTGAGTCAACCCTGATTCTTTATCAAGATCTCATACAAATAATAGGCCTGTCTTCATCAGCTCTGATCCGGTAAATTAGCTAGATCACGAAATAGCTGGCTATTTGGCAGATGAAATGCAAATAGTGAGCTATTTGCTCAGGAAATCTTCCCAAGATACCTTGGGCTAGTTTGCAAAATAGCTCGCTATTTGTAGTTCACTTCACCAGCCCAAAGACTCTCACTATGCGTGAATACTGAGCAAATTTCTCAAGCTTGAGTTTATTAAGACGCGATTTGTATTAAACTTCGGGCTAATTTCCTGGATCACAAAATAGCAAGCTATTTGGCCAACTCGGGCTAATGAAAACAAACCTAATGTGTTTATCAGTAACTTCCATTCCCTCTGATGACTGTTTGGCCTTGATCAAGGCACAGATTGACAAGCACATGTGAGGATGATAAGATAAAGAGCCCTCCTTAAAAAATATGATGTATGCCATCGGCAAACAAAGGGTCATCTGGTCTGCAACAGCAATAAGCCTATCAGCTTCTAATCCTTGATTGTAAATATTTTATCTTTTAAGATGTAATATAGTTCAAATGGCATAATAAATGTTCTTCTGTTCTGTACAAACATATCAAATTACAATATAACTTCTCTGTGCACTTTAGACTCAACATCACAATGCCTCCTTCAAATTAATCAGATATTTAAATCAACAGGATATTTAAATCTTATCTTTTAGATACGGTAGATATTGCATACAAAGGGAGCAACATACATTTTGATGTTAAATCAACCTTGAAGACCCCAAAAATGTCAAAAGCTTCTTGAGTATTCTCTTCACAAAAGGGCAAACTGGTGCCAAGTTTATTGGTTGAATTTTGTCCCATATTTTACATTATACATAGTTCATATAATAAAGCAACTCATCAAATTCATGAACAGTGTTGTGTTACACAGTCACCAGTAACCCTACTCGTAAAATGACACAAAATAGTTCCGGGCTTTTGCTATTATGATCATCCCATCTAAGACACTCAAGTACCATCATGACTAAAAATAATTCCCAAAATATCCCAAAACACTCATGTCACAAAGAGAAAAGGATTATAATTTCATGGGACTACATAAATGTAACATGAGAGTGACGAGACACAAAGTCTCTTAAAAGATGAAACATGATGCACCACAGCACTCCTATGATTTAACCCATACAACATGAAGCATCCTTAAAATGAGACTGGTTCCCCAGAATTATCAGCATGCATCCCCATTCCACACATACTTTCTTCTCTAAGCCCCAGTGAGGAGAAGGTCAAGAAGGGTTCAACACCAGTCTTCCAACCAGAAAATCATTGAAGAAAAGAAAATGTATGAAGCCCCAAAAGGCAAAAAGGCGTCTTTCATAAGGAGAATTCCAAGTATGTGTGAAATTCACATCCTATATTAAAGTGAAGTTCAACACTCAATGGGAGTTCAAGAACTAGAGACTTCGAGAGTAAGCACTTTATAATTATTATTATTATTAACAACTCATTCTAAATACTGATTGTAACTTTTTCACAATGATATGGAGAGATTTATTAAGCATCCTGTTTTTTATATAATCTTAAGATGTTTCCTTTAAATTCTGAACAGAATAGGGAAAAAGCAGCTATAGTTTCGTCAGGTCCGATATTATTTTTGTTTTTTATCTCCCTAAAACAAAACCCTCTAATCACATTGACACATGATCAGCCGTACGAACTGAAATCAGAGATGTTTGCAAGAAATTGGAAACTTCAAAACCAGTTTAATGAACTTTAAGGTCAAACAGGAAAAAATGTAATATTCAAGTGTGCTAAACACAAAAGAGAAATGATAAGACATGAGTTGAAGAATACAATCCTGATGTATTCAATCAAAGAATAGTATTATATTCCCTTGCAGTCTCAGAATTCAAGGGGTTGTAGCATGGCAAATACTGGTTAATCTACAGCATCTTTTGGACAACTGCACGTAAACGAAAGGACTTGATTGACGGTCAGCCCGCGCTAGAGATTGAGAAACAGACCAAACTTCTCCCGCGCTTCGGTTTTGCGTATGTTTCATGCACGTGAATACTGCGGTCGCATCCTCCATAGTCATATTATACCCAATTGCCCCAGAGTCAGGCCACGGGAAAGACACATAGTCTCGTCATGCTACACCCCCTTTAACATCTAGACTCATTAACCTAAATGTCCCACGTCCGGTCTTCCAGAATATATACATGAATATATTACGTCTAGAGTTCATATCCTCAATCGGCGGCCATGGCTGATGGTTGATAGGAGTTGCCATGGGAATACATCATCATTATCAGGATGTGCTATGCTTGACAGGCCATCACGGTAATTTCACGATTGGCTTCACATCAATCCCCTGCCGGGTGAAGGCACAAGAAAGCTCAAAAATCGAAGAGAGAGACTGAGAGAGGGAGATGTGGGTTGGTGACCATCACTGACCAGTCCAGAAGATCACCTTGCGATGTGGTCTTCTGGACCGATTCGCTTCCTAGATTGCCCCAGACCGATCTAGCGTGCAGTGTGAACATCAGTACAAGAATAACATCAGAGAATAATATAAGGAAAGATAGAGAGAAAAAAAATGATAGAGTAATAAAATAAAGAAAAACATGAAAAGTGAAAAAGGAAAAACAAAGGCTAACATAAGGAAAGACAGAAAGAGAAATTGATGAAAATAAAACATTCAAAGACAGAAGAGGAGATGAAAGATGGAAAAACAAAGAATAACATAAGAAAACAGAAATAGAAAATTTAAAGATAGAAGAGGAGATGAAAGATAGAAAAACAGAGAATAACATAAGAAAACAGAAAAAGAAAATGATAGAAGGAAAACAAAGGAACGACATGAGAAAAGATGGAAAGAACAATGCAAAATCACACAAGCAGAACATAGCAGATGATGAAGCACTCTCTTTGGTTTTAAATACCGCGCGAAACATTTGACCCGCTAGCTTGTTAAGTGTGAACACAATCGAATCGTACCTCTGGAGAAATCCAGCGGATCAGTCTAGCCTAGATCAGTCCAGTAAGTGAGTGAGAATGGGGTCTAAGACAGATGCATAGAGAGACAGTGTAGAGAACAGATAGAGAGAAGAGGAATAGAGACGGACAAGGAAGGAATGAAGGAGAGATATATGTTAAGGGAGACAAAGACTGAGATAGAGAGACAAAGAACAAAGACAGGAAGATGCAAAGACAGAGAGAGAGACTGAGATAGAGAGAGAGAGAGAGAGAGAGAGAGAGAGAGAGCATAAGGGGGAGATATTAGAGATATTGAAATATAGGAGAAAGAGACATATACAAAGACAAAAAGAGAAATAAAATATAGAGATAGAGAGAGGGGAGGGATAGAGAGCTGAAAAGAGAGAAAGAGAGAGAGATAGAGAGAAAAAAAAGGATAGAAAGAGAGAGAGAGAGAAAGAAGAGGAATAGAGGGATACATAGATAGAGACATGTAGACAATACGAGACATAGGCAGAGATAGAGAAAACCGCTCAAGGAAAAGCAATTGAATAATGACTAGTGCATCCAAGAAAATGACCTTGCTATTTCGCGGCGACAAATTTGATACCTGCTGCGCAGTGAAGCTCAAAATAATTGATGTGATTAACCACTTGCATGAATACAGGTACCAATAAACTCAAATTTTGCAGTCTACAAGTATATTTCCAGTTCAGCGTTTCAGTTTGCGATTTAAATTATAACTCTGAGTAAATTTGGGTCCAAATTTAATTCAAAACCACAGATGTTATTAGCTGCTCCTGATTACCAGTAGCAAAACACTCATACTTAACAATTCATAAGTATTTCCTCTTTCGCATCTCATTTTTACGGCTTAGATTGTAACTCTGGGTAAATTTGGGTTCGAAACCACAAATTGTTTAATCTTCCACTGTCAGGTATTAACATTTCTTATGAGAACCAGTTAGCTGATAATTAGATTCTAGGGAAACAGATGGCGTCATCTCATCTTGTTGACTCTGGTATGCTCTTTATAAATGCATAATGATTGTTACATACACAAATAGTATTTTACAATTTGAAATGAATACTATTCATATCCTTAAATGGGGTTATGTTTTGTCTAATTGCATTTTAAGACAAAAATTGTTAATATGGGAATTGAGAACAAGTATACTGTAAACGCTATCATTTTTGCAGCCACATAACACATTCGCTGGTTGTTAAATTCGCCTCGCACGCAATTTAGCCCTTCAAAACATGCATAAAAAGTCATGCTTATAATTTTGCGAGTTCTAAAATCCATGAAAATGAATGTACCCCAATTATTTTTTACTTTTACAGCACTGACACTACTGCTCTCAATTCTACAAAGTCTTTTTTTGTTGTTAATATCAATTGTCCAGATGATTTATCAATGTCTTTGCACATTCAGAAAACAATGAAACGTTACATCAGAAGGGCCTTCTAACTCCAAACAGAAGATTTAATATCATAATTCTGTTTGCTTTATCATCAGTGGAGAGCCAGAAGGGCGTTTACCAATATCACTTTCCAAAGAGTTAACACCGTTCTAGCTCTCAGCGCCATTATCATGATTTTGCCCTTTAAAAAAAATATGAGAGCATGACCAAAGTATGTGTGAGAAGGTACTGCAAAGTTGCAATATCAGATTTCAGAGCATAAATCAATAAAGCCGCCATATTCTACCATCCCGCGTGTGCAATATCGAGGCAAAGTCACTATAAGCATGATATATTACATGAGAACATTTCTGGGACATGATAGTACTTTCACATGAGTTCTATATTTCAAGCTTCATGTTCCACTTCTGTTTTCTTTTTTCTCCTTATTTATGCGTAAATGCATCTACTTCTGTCTC
Source organism: Strongylocentrotus droebachiensis (assembly GCA_035222895.1). Taxonomy (NCBI): domain Eukaryota; kingdom Metazoa; phylum Echinodermata; class Echinoidea; order Camarodonta; family Strongylocentrotidae; genus Strongylocentrotus; species Strongylocentrotus droebachiensis. The sequence continues at coordinate 175,726 of JAVYIG010003702.1, forward strand.
CCTTTTTGACGGTTTCTGCTATGCCCCGCCCCCCCCCCCTTTTTTTTCAATTTCTGATCTGTCTCTCTGTCTCTCTCTCTCTGTCTCTCTTTATATTTCTCTTTCTCTCTCTCTCTCTCTCTCTCTCTCTCTCTCTCTCTCTCTCTCTTTGAAAATATTTTGTAGGCAAAAGTAGCTGCACATCAGAACTAGATCACAAAGTGAACTTTAAAAAAAAAATTAAGGAAAGAGTAGTTTCACATCAGAAGTAGATTTCGTAGAGCACTTTAAAAATAACGTTTAGGTTATAGTAGATTCACATCAAAACAGATCTATACATAACATATGTACTTTTTTTCTTAAGGGAATGTTAGCTTAACATTTAAGAACTAGATCTAAAAGATTACTTTTTAACTATTAGGAATGAGTAGTTTCACATCAGAACTAGATCTCATAGGCGATTGCACTTTCACATCAAAAGTAGATATCCGGGGGGACACAATTTTTTTTATATTCAGAAATCGTAGTTTCACATAGACGTGAGAGAATGAGAATATGAGAACTTGACATTCTATATGTTCTCCTACAGTCAGTCTTTCTCTTTCTCCCAAGTCTCCCTCCTTCCTTCCCTCCTTGCTCTCTCCTCCCCCCTTTGTTCTCTCTCTCCCACTCTCTATCTCTCTCCCCTCTCTCTTCTTTTTCCTCTTTTCTCTCTCTGCTCTCTGCTCTCTCTCTCTCTCTCTCTCTCTTTCTCCCTTCCTCTCTTTCTTTCTTTTTCTCTTTCTCTCTTTTTTTTCCTTTATTTCTTTCTCTATCTCTCTCTCTCTCTCCATCTGTCCGTCCTCCTGCCTATCCCTTCCTCCATCCCTCTCTCCCTCTCCTTTTCTCCTGATTTTTAAAATTTGTTCGCTTCTGTGTATTCACGAAGATACCTCAGTATTATAATCAAAATCAACATTTTCTTCAAAGAAAGTAAACCTAATGATGAGGATATATTTCTAAACTTTCTACCTCTTCCCTACAATCTACCCCAACCCCTCCCTAACCCTACCCCTCAACCTGCCCCTACCCCCTGAGGAAGGGGTCACAGTGGTTTCATCCCATTTAAATTGATATGGTCTCGAGGGTAAATGCTAATGTGGGGGCAAAATAAACACCTTCTAACACTCCAATTACTTAAAAGTGGTTTATGTGATGATATATCGCTGTTTCATTTCCACTAATGCCTGAAGGCTCTGTACAATACACATCTACTGACGAGAGCGAGAAGGGTGTTAACACCCATATCTGTACACAGACTTAACCCCCTTCTGGCTCTCAACAGACAGTATCATGGTTATTCTATCTAGCTACATGTATATCAGAATATGGCCACCTCTGCATAAGATAGGTCTATAGGTAAAGGAAAAATGAGTTTGAAGGATTTGTAGATGTAAATATGATAATTTCTTTTGGCATTCCTTGTGTACAATATGTTTGTGTACAATATGTTTCATATTCTGTTCTTCCATTCTGTGTTTTTAATTTTGCACTCTGTAAAAATAAACATTTATTTTCACTGCAGCGCTTAAGTATTCATAGAAAGATATCCTCTATCAAATCTCAACAGCCGTGTTGAAAAATATGGTACACGTTTAACCTGATGAATATAATGAAAGTGTTGATACAACACACTCTTACCAGGTACACCAAATTCAAAGTTATCTTGACCTAGTAATTTAAAGAAAAACATGGAAAGCCTTTCTCATCCCTCTCCTCATTATTCCCTTAATAATCCACAGACTACTGAATTCTCGCGCTCCCAAAAGCTTAATACATGAACCATCCAGTTCCTGGAGGCAATTGGTTAAAAATATGGGAAGCACAACGCAACAGATCTGATTGGAAGCCTCTTTAGGTAAACAGTTGTGTTTGCTGAATCTTTCAGCCCCTAAGCGTACATGACACAGTGATTGTGAAGAACATACTAATGCTCAAATCATTTTTCTCACCCCTCTCCTCTTTCTATTCCACCATAACAGTAGCTGAGCAAAATGTAGTGGTACCAAAAGACACAACAGGAACACAAACTGCATAATTGTTCAAAACCATCATGCAGACGTAGAACTTCATCGCTCAGATACGGAGCTGGTAATATGCATAAACCTTCTCAATGAGGTTTGATATTGGCTAAACTTTCATTCAGATGTGTCTTAAAGGCCATCTGTACTAGTGTATAGGAGGGATTAGACCACCCTGCAAGGTCACTGGACAGGTGGTTATCTCATCAAATCAGCTCTCAATTAACATAAGAAAAAGAGGACCGATTATGCATTGTTTATTATATGGAGGGCGCAAGTAGCTATAAGTAGTACAGTGGGCCATTAAAGAACTTTTAATAGACAAAAATCACTGACTTTTACCCATTTTGCATTCTGGACACGTCTGTTTGTGTCACTCAATCTTGCGAAGCTCATCGAAAAAATGACAGAAGTATAAACACAACTCACCTGGTTGGAAGCCTCTTCTAGCACACAGTTTCGATTGCCGAATCCTTCGGCTCCAAGGAGTACATGACCCAAGGATTGTGAGGAACATACCAGGTTGAGCTGATCACCCTGTAAAACAATGAAAAAAAAGTATGATTAATAATCAAGAGCTATCTTTGAAATAATTAGCTTACATATTAATATGGTGAATGAGAACTGTCAGCTTTTACAAGAATATTTCAGAAATGTTTTGTTAAAGAAATTGAAAATTGAATGATGTTAGACCTGGACCCTGTTGCACAAAACTTACCATTGATTGTTACTTTGCCATCAATGGTAACTACCATGAAAACCTTGATTTTGATTGGCTGTTGAGCCCTCTTGCCATGTTAGTTGCCATTGATGGCAAAGTTACCACCAATGGTAGGTTTTATGCAACAGGTCCAACCTGAATGTGACTTGATTTTGGTACAACATACTTTCCACAGAAACCAACCCTATCTCTGGCTTTGTTAGTGTACTCAATCAGATCAGGCATTCAGTATTTCTCACATTGATGGAATAAAATTACAGATGTGACAAGCATTTGAAAATGAGTATTTGCCGGAAATTTCAGAATGAATAATAAAATCATTGCTACTTAGCCACTATTATACAACACATTCACATCTGCATGAGACAGCAATAGAGACAACCTTGGCTGAATCCATGTGGCACACTGAAATATTCACCAAACTTATCAGTTCATTATCATTCCATTTCTTAGGTCTATGGTTGTAATCTCAGAATAATACCAAATATATCACATTTCATGTGTATTGCACCCCAATTTCATCTTTTACAAACATGCAATTCATATTCATGTACATTTAATACATGTCAGATGTTTTCTATAATAATCTTGCAGTTCATTCCCTTTTCATCTTGGTTAAAGATAAGAACCAATTCCTAGGATTGTGTTCATTATACCTTTACGTGACTTGTATAAAATTGAATGAATTAATTGAATCAATTAAGTGATGCTTATGTTGTTTACAATGAACTTGTTTAACATTTCCATACTTATTACCTACTTATTATGTAAACTAAAAATAATGTGTTGTCTCTTGCTATTGGTAAAGAGTATACACAATCATGCCATATCATATCATATCCTATCATGTCATATTTCTTTTCTTATTCAATGTCATATCTGAACTAAGCGTACTCAAATCACCCACGGCTAGATCACCCACACATGAATAATCTTTTTTCTTTCTTTTCTATACTAAAAGCCTCTCCACAATAGCATACAGTTTTGCGGATTGCATTATGCAAGGCTTTTAAGAGATTTCACCAGTCAAACACCCCAGACATCACAATATATGCCCTAGCATCGAATTCTATCTCAACCGATGACCCTTATATCTAGATGTGGCAGGGAGCCATCATTTCTAAAACCATTTATGCCTCTTCCGGGAATTTTCTCCCTAAGTAGTCTGGGGAAAGGGAAGAGGAGGAAACAAGCAATAAAAGCAAGAATAGATGACTATAAAGTGAGGGATTTGGCATCAGAGCGATTAAAGGCACACTGTCCTACTTGTAGCTACTTGCTCCCTCTATATAGAAAACTTCCCAAATCGGTGCCTGTTGGTCCCCCATGATCCTCTTTTTCTTATGTTAAATGAGAGCTGAGTTAATGAGATAGCCACCTGTCACAGTGACCTCGATGGCTCGCTATGTGGTCTAATCCCTTCTAGCTGCAGTAGTAACGCCTACCTTTAAGGTTCCCTCTTTCTTTAGTGTTGGTTTTGAGTTTGTATTGCCATTATTTGATGGTTGTAATGTGTAAGGAGTTTTTGTTATGTGTGATGATTTGTTGTTGTTGAATGTAGAGAGACAACCAAGTTTCTTTCAAATTTATGATGAAGATGATAACCTGTTTTGAAATATTTTCTACAGAATAATCAACAATTTATCCAAGAAATGTATTTTTTTTTTTAAAGTTGTTATAAGATATTTATGCCCTGCCAATAGGTATGAATAACTTAAAGATTGATCAACAACCATAGCTAATATTAGACTTGAATAATAGATTTCATTGAAATCGTTGTTAAAATTATAAAGAAAATTGATGCACTTTTTATTCAGTTTTACGCAAAACGTTTAAGGGTTGCAGATTTCAAAAATAATCTTCATCGATGCTGATAGAAAACAAAAAGAAGAAGGTTCAAGCAAGAAACAAAATGATGAAGGGAAATAATTGTGTGGAGAGTGTGAAAGCGCTCTAACTCATATAATTTTTCTCAGGCAGACTTAACACTACACTGGCTCACGGCACACCAATTATCTGTAGTGTCTCCTAGAAAACTACTAAAACATATGTTACTGGCTAGACACAAATAAAAGTCAGCATGACATATCCTCTCTACTCCCACTCCTCTCTCTCTATCACTCTCTCACCTTCAGAAATAGCCATATTTAAATTCCCATAAATCTTTTGGCCAACACGTAAATGAACTCTGCAAATACTCGTTAGAGAATGGCTTTCCGACAATATTTATGATGTGTGTTTGCATACCTAGACTCATCATTGACCGGGACTATCACTCATGCTGTCCTTTGGGGCTGGAGCGATCCCTTTCATTTCTCTTGCGTGTGTTTACACGTAATTCACTAACCTGGAAGGATCGTAAACATACACATCGTCTCTGCCTGTAATCGATGGGTGGATGGAAATAATTACTATTTTCACATTTGTAAACCCCAAGAAAAGATGTGAAGAAGATGAAGTTGCGTACTGGTCATGCGAATGGTGCATTTTGAAGGAAAGTGTCCAACAGTTCATTGGAAAGATTGAAATAACACAGGAACACTTTAACCAGCATCCTCTAAGATTTTACCCCAATGCCAGACTTCAGATTTTGTTCCAAATGGGGTTTTTTAACAAAGAAAATTAGTAGAAGGTCTAAGTTTTCCCTAGACAATAGTGATCTTAGATCCAGGGTTGGGCTTAAATATCAAACATAATAATCCCTGAAGAATAGAGATAATGCTCAAATGATATGATTGTTGCTATATAAACGGCAGGTGGAATTGAATGACCAGTTTCAGGTACGGCAGGTGCTAACGAATTAAAGCATATTTTCAATGCTGGTAAAAGAGTTGTATTGTAAGAGGAACCAGCTTCAATTGCTTCTAGAAGATTCCCATGCAGTTAATGATAATAATAATGAGAAAAATAATGAGAAGAAGAAGATGAAGAAGAAGAAAGAAAAGTAGAGGAAGGAGAAGAAGGAGAAGTAGGAGAAGAAGAAGAAGAAGAAGGAGGAGGAGGAGGAGGAGGAGGAGAGGAGGAAGAGGAGGGGGAAGGGAAGGGGGAGGGGGAGGAGGAGGGGGGAGGAGGAGGAGGAGAAGAAGAAGAAGAAGAAGAAGAAGAAGAAGAAGAAGAAGAAGAAGAAGAAGAAGAAGAAGAGAAGAAGAAGAAGAAGAAGAAGAAGAAGAAGAAGAAGAAGAAGAAGAGAAGAAGAAGAAGAAGAAGAAGAAGAAGAAGAAGAAGAAGAAGAAGAAGAAGAAGAAGAAGAAGAAGAAGAAGAAGAAGAAGAAGAAGAAGAAGAAGAAGAAGAAGAAGAAGAAGAAGAAGAAGAAGAAGAAGAAGAAAACAAAGAAGAAAGAACAAGAAGATTATGTCCAATTCTGTGAGACTCTATTTAATATTTAAGTAGTCGGGTTTTAAAGGCACATTTCCCAAAATCAAGTGCTTGCAAAAACTTGTGATACATGACCAATATGTTTATCATGATCTGTATACCCGAGAACCTTCTAGGCATCACCAGCAGCGTTTACAATGAAACCCTAAGATGCCATCAAACAATGACATCGGTGTGAAGAGATAATTACATTTATCGAGATTTGAAGTGATGCAACAAGTTTCCCCCCAAGTCATCCAATTAATACCCTCAAGAACTGCTCCTATCTCCTTGAGTTCTTGAAGGCAATCTTTATTAGCCAAAGTTTTTTATAATATCTTGCTCATTCTGCTCAGGAAAATCAGGGTGCGTTCATTATTTTTTTTCAACTCAGAAACAGCGTTTTTATATATACATATCGAACCCCACTATAAAAGCGTGATTTGGGAAATGTGGCCTTTATCAACTCGCCAAGATTCAAAATAAAGGCCTTGTCTCTGCCCAACTGCTTTGCGCCGTTTGACCCGGAAACAGAGAGTTGCTCAGAGGTCAACCAGGGCACAGCACATGGCGCTCACTATTTCACTGAACAGGATATTAGCCCGGGAAGGTCCAATATGTTTGTGTGTTTCAAAAAAGCTTTGCATTTATCATCTCTCGAAAACTTGATTCTGGCTCATTCTCACATTCAAACACACTTTTTTGGGCGTTACAAATATACCCATATCTAAAGACGTTTGAAAACAGGCTTGCATTTATCACCATGCAAATTTGCCTGAAACACGTTTGAAAACGCTGATTCTAGGCCAGAAAAGGGATGATAAACGCACCCTTAGCCTGATCATAACTAGCTTGAGCAAATTTGAAGTGAACTAGTGAAGATGCAAACAGCAAGCCATTTCATCCATCATGCAGTGACATGATTAAAGAAACCTGGTGCTGTGTCCTGAATCACCACAAAAGTCGGATATATCGAACCTGTCATTAAAGACTGAGAAACTACAGGGACTTATAGGGGGAAACAAGGTTGACGATGGAGGGTCACAATGTAGCATATGCTGAGAGCCAGAAGGGCGTCATTAAACTCATATCCTTTAAAGGTATAGACCAGTTTGGAAACGCCCCCCTCCCAAAAAACGAAATGGAAGCTCTTATTACCAATCATGTGAAAGAATATGTTTTGACTAATACGTGATGATACAAATTTTGCCGGGGAAACTGCCTTCTAATTGATATATTTGGTAAATTATCATATCTATCAGGACTGGATAGATATCGCGTAGTCCCATATACATCTTTCTGTGTATAGTGCTTGTAACTTTACCAAGAGTGGGCCAAATTTCTTATCATTTTGATGATCCGAGAACCATGCAGTACACACCAATACTAATGTGCTAGATGACCAACCTTTTCTGATCGATTCCACAACGTTTCTTTCACAATGCAATCGCATGACCAGAACTGGTCTATACCTTTAAAACAGAGTTAACGTGATTCTAGCTATCAGTGGTAAGCATCTGATACATTCTAGTTTGGTTCAAACTTGTCAGTTATTTCTCATCATTTCTCAAATATGAGGGCATTTGACGAGCAGAGGGGACACATCTAATATCATGTTCTTCCAAACTGACATACAAATAATGGGAAAAATCTCAACTTATTCTGGCCCTTTACCAGAATTTAATGTTCACTTTACGGAGGCCTGAATGATGCCCGATGATGAATGTGTTTTGACAAGCGTTGGTCCTCAGAGCAGCATCTCGCATGACTGTCGTCGCCAATCCCAATACCCATCCATCTTCTGTGACTATAATCGCTAATATACCGCCCATTTGATCAATGTTCTGTGCTGTTATTGCGTGCCATGTTTACGTTGTCTTCACATGAAATGTTTGAGTAATACCACGCATAAAAAAAAATGTTTTCAAATATGAAGGTGAAAGGATTTAGAGAGAGAAAAATATTGAGTCTATTTTGGGTCACGTAATCAATCAAAAGATTTAGAGAGTATGATCCTAAATTTGACGTACACTTTTGGAGTCTTACAACATATGTTCCGGTGACAATTGCTGGAACAAATATTCTGTTCCATATATCTGAACCTCTTGGCAATGGAGCCAGAGATTGAAGATACCATATTCTAGGGTCCATCAAAAATGTGTGATCCAATATAACATATCATGTTTACTTGAATTGAGTTAATTGCACATTAATTTCTCTTCATGGTCTTTTTCCAAAGTCACAAAAATAATTACAATTGATACATCATCAACATAAAATTCTTACATTGTAATACTAACATAAAATAGTAAAGAAGAAGAATTGCTAGATATGCTAAGCTTGAGGGCGTGGCAAATACATCATCGAGCTAAATGATGTTAGAGTAATGTGCATAATTATTCAATTAATAATGTACGATAGATCATGGAACCTAAACCATGAAAGTATTGTAATAAGGAAAAATAAAAATAAAAGGAATCCAAGATACAAGGGCAGAGTCAGGTTTTAACATTTTTCACATACTCATTTAATATCTACTACAGATTGCATGTGTTATAATAGTAGATGCTAAATCTTACTGAATATCAAGGAAAAAACATCATGATAGAGAGAGAGGAAGAGAAAGAGAGAGGAAGAGAAAGAGAGAGGAAGAGAAAGAGAGAGGAAGAGAAAGAGAGAGGAAGAGAAAGAGAGAGGAAGAGAAAGAGAGAGGGAAAGAGAAAGAGAGTAAAAGAAAAAGAGAAAGAGAGGGAGAAAGAGAGGGAAAAAGAGAGAGAAAAAGAGAGAAAGAAAGAAAGAAAGAGAAAGAGAGAGAGAAAGAAACAGAGACAGAGAGAGACAAAGACAGAGACAGAGGCAGACAGACAGACAAAGACACAGACAGATAGAAAGACCTGGATAAACTGTCAAGATCGTAATTGAATTTGGTGGTTAAAGCAACAACAAGTCATTACTTCAATCTGAATTATAACATGTAACAGGTGTGGCTTTCGAGATAAAATCATATTAAATTTCCAAGAATCCAGAGGCTGTTTCCCCAAGGTTTGTGATAAGCCCTCATTATATACAACAAAATGTATTCCTAAAATATTTCATTTTGTCCTTCTTTTTTGTAGGAAAATATAAAAATGCACAAATTTATCAATTGATATTTTTTCAAGATATCTCTTTTCACAAAATAGTTTCATAAACATTTTTTATAACAGTTTTACACCGTAAGCAATAAGATCTACTATAGCAGAACACCATTATGATTTATGAGACATGCAGCAATAGAAAATGAGCTCACAGCTTCAGAACGTGTGTGAAATAGGATACAACTTGACAGGTATATGACCTTATGAAAGTATGTATATCTATGAGGGGGAGGGGGGGAAGGGGGGAGGGGGGGAGGGGGCGAGATCCATTGTCTGCCTTTCCCTAAAGCCCTATGGCTATTCAGTGACATTTATCTTTGTTCATTTGTTCCTTCTACAAATGAATTGTTCTTGTGTTGAGAGAAACGTTTGAAAGCATGACAGAGATATCAAATAAGATGGCTTAGAATTTATGCTTCAGCATTTGATATATGAAAGTATGTACATGTATATCTACTTGGAGGGGGAGGGTGCGCAACTCACATGATCCACTGTCTGCTTATTCTTAGAAACCATATTCTATGACATTTTTCTTTACTCAAACGTTCCTTCTGCACATGAATTGGTCTTGTGTGGAGAGAAACATTTGAAAACATGACAGAGATATAAAATAAGATGGCTCAGAATTTATGCTTCTGCGTTTATTATATGAGAGTAAGTACATGTATATCTATTTGGAGGGGGGAGGGGCGCAAGTCACATGATCCATCGTCTGCTTTTCCCTGAAGCCATAT
>JAVYIG010003703.1:0-185705 GCA_035222895.1 Strongylocentrotus droebachiensis
TACAATTTCTTTGAACGGATAGCAATATTTTCTGTAGAGAATGCTTTCTCTGCGAAGAAAAGACAAGACGTGACACACTTCAACATAAAAACTCACATTTACACATGCCAGTCTAGCCTTTTCTTCAAGTATATGATAACGAATCTTATATGAAACGGTTCAATTGCACATATTGTACATGTACAAAAAAATGAGAAAAACAAAAAATGTTACCAAAAAAACTTATAAAAAACCAATAAAAATTAAATAAAAACTTATAAAAAACAATAAAAATTAAATAAAAACTTGATAAAAAAAAAAATTGAATGTACCTTGTGTTTTTATTTGAGTTGTCTCATTTTATGCAGATGTGATATATCTCATTTCTTCTTTAGTCATATCTCTCTCTCTCTTTAGTCATATCTCTCTCTCTCTTTCTCTCATTTCATATTTTTCTCAATCATTGGACACTTTTCTAGTAATTACTGGTTCTCCTCTTTCCCTTCACATTCTTCAACCCTCTTCCTATCCTCTCTCTGTCTTTCTCCTATCCTCTCTCTCTCTCTCTGTCTTTCTCCTATCCCCTCTCTTTCTCGTATCCTCTCTCTCTTTCCCACTTTTTCCCCATTTCATATTTTTTCTCAATTTTCTAGTAGCTGGCTCTTTGTGATGTGGATGTTCATGATCGGGGTAAAATAAAGAGGGCTTTACAACGTAAATACCTCGGTCACACCATGAAACCAACTCCAAACTGATTCTAAACCGACCAATTACCCAGCTATTAGGGGTAAAGTATTATTTTGTTTGGTCTGTTGTTGGTCATATAATTGATCTCTTCTGTGTACCTGCAGAACAATGGGCACAAGGGACATTATGGGTGCTCAAAATCTCTGGCCAGAACCCCCAAATTAGAAAAATGTGAAATGTGAAATGTAAAATTCAATCTGGGACACGTTTTACAAAGCCTTTTTTCAATGACAAATGACAGATCTGCTGATAACCAATCAGAAGCAAGGATTTCCGTAGCTTAAAATAAAAACTAATTTGTCACTGATGACAAGTTTTGTGAAATGGGCCCTGGACTACCGATGATAAAATGGGAGCCCTGCTATAGGAAAATGCATCCTTTGGTAAAGGGTTCTGAGAATATCACTGGAGATATTCAACAAGGCGGAAAGTGGAAGGATAAGGAAGGGCGAGGAAGATGATGAACATACGTGTATTAGATATTCATCTTGTCAGGAGGAAAATTAACAAGCCACTCTGTGATTACAAATCTTTCATTTATTGTGGTAATATTCTGTTTTAATAAAAAAATAGTTACAAAAAGGCATGCCCCAGTCAAACATGGCCAGCCTCATTCATACACTATGATAAACTTTTTTAAATATTATAAGTGTATCGCAATCTACACCTTTTTCTTTCTTCACATTTCTCTTAAATGCTCAGTGGCTTTTGTTCCATATACAGCTACATTTTACAAAGGTACCTGCCATTCATTTAGGTGAATTTATCTTTTAATTGGCAATGTAGGTTTTTTAGGGTTGGCCCACCATGTCTGAACAAGGCTCTAGTAGATCCAACTGCACACCAGAATCCAGAATCTGGCCGATGTAATTTAAAATAATCTTCACTAAGGTAATGAGATCTCTCCTTACTTGCTGCAAATCGTTGATTGCGTGATCTACGAATTTCTATTGCGAACGGATTCATGGATCGCGTCATCTTCGGCTTGCAGCAGGTGGGGATGGGAGAGATCGCGATCACAAAATAAAATAAAAATGATCCCGATTCTGGACTATAGTAATTACACACATGTACATTTGCTTCTCTAAAACAATCTGACAAAATGAAAATGTGACGGGTACTACAAGTCTGATTATACATGAAATGTTTTTTATATCTATCACATATACATAATTCACATTGTATACATGTATGTATGATATTATATCCCTTATCGTAAGATTGTTGCATTAGGAGTGTACACAACAAGAAAATGAATAGTTTTACTATAAAAGACCGTTTTCCTGCCGCCTACATCGAAATAGTACCTCTTTATTGATGACGTCACGCATAGTACCTTTTTTTCCCTAGGGAAAAAGGTACTATGCGTGACGTCACAATAAAAAAAACGCATATTCTTGAACTCTGCGTTTTCCCAGCGAGCGCGTACATGATTTCAAATGCCTCTGCGCGGTCAATCCCCGCGGTGTCACGTCGCTCAAGCCATATGCAATTTACGCTGTGCGATAACTGCATTACACTAGCGCCAGCTAAACATTTTTACATCCTTCAATGTTTCATTTGAGCCGTGCAATTTTCTTTATTTCTTTTCGATCTGAATGTACATGTGAATGTGAGTATAAGGTTCATGTTATTACAGAAGTGTACAAGGAATAATACAGATGGAAGGGATATAAAACAAATATAAAATGACTCATTCTCGGAACAAGCTAAAAATATTCGCACTCAGGAACATCATTAGTACTTTTCTCCCTCGGGGCCGATGGCCCTCGGGAGAATAGTACTATAGTTGATGTTCCTTCGATGCGAATAGTTTCAGCTAGATCCTTGAGTGTCATTGTATATTTGTATATTATGTTATGGCACTATTTTAATGCAGTCAACTGAACTGTCAATCATGTATATGGAGTTGGTGAAATCTGTCAAAGATTAACAGTTCTCCATCCTTACAACATATTTTATACATAATTTTCTATTCTTTGTATATGTTATTAGAAATAAGGTTTGACCCATGTGAAAAGAAATATTATATCCTTGGGATATTACTGACTAGCTTATTCAACCATGAAGCCATACATTATCTACATGGAATATTATCTACAGCTATAATTGTTTTTATTAATATTGGTTCTAAAAAGGAATCTGATAGAGACATGTATATTCTTACCCCGGATAAATGTTTACTGGTAGACCTACCCGCAATATTCTCCACAAATCAGAAATCAAACCAATCCATTAGTTTTACTCTTATGACTATGTTTTTTGTGGTTTACTAATTAACTAAGAACAATCCCAGGCTCCCTCATAACAATATGGGCATAATATTAGTTTTGTCATGGTAACAGGAAAAACACCAGCTGGATTAACAAATTCACTCGAATACATCCTGGTATACACTACACATACTCATTCACCCCATACAAAATAGGCCTTCTTGAATTCAGACAAAATCAATTTGTTGAGCTCCACAAGGGCAAATGCTCAATGTTGAAGATTTGTAGATATATTGAAAATATTTTTAAGGGGTTAATTGTCTTTGTCTCAGATTCTGAAACAAAATCCTGGATTTAGCTCATGCTGCAATGATAATTGTAATTCTTTAGGTCAGTGACTTTTACAAGCCGATTGCCTGTCTGATTATCAAGATATTTATGATTGGAAATTGAAATTTCAAAAAAAAATTCCCAACAGTTTTTATAACACTACAGTCGATTGTGGAAAATGAATATGGTAAAACTGGTTGCTCAAAGATTTTTACTTTTTGAGGCACTTCATGATCTTTTTAAAGCGCAATTTTTTTACGGCTTCAATATTACACCATATATCACAGACATTGATAACATGTAGGGCCATGCATCTCAGATTTGACATTGTTAAACAATGCCTTTAAAGTACCCAAGTTGATTGAAAAGTCTTTAATCTCAAGCACCTGAAGTTACTACATGTATTATACTATATCCTGAACTGCCCATACGCTTGGGCACGTCAAGTACATAGAAACTAATAGAAGGGGTATTGCGCAATAAAATGTGATGTGCTTTATCTTTGGGGATTCCCAAATGTAATTCAATACTGGAAACTGTGTGTTACAGAGGAATTCATTCTAATCTGTCTGAATTAAACCATGCAAACCTAAATGCAATTGAGTGATTCTTCAAATGGTGGTTCAGAGGAAGAGTAATGGTTTCATTACCAGGAGATCCTGGGTTCAAAACCAAGGTCGGTATGTAATTCCTCTTAGGTAAGGCAACAAACCTCCCCCCCCCCCCCCCAAAAAAAAAAAAAAAAAAAAAATCCATTATAGTTTAACCCTTGTGACTATATTTTGAGATTTACTTCACTTGAAACAATCCAAGGATATACCTCATTACAATGTGGGCATAATATTAGTTGTGTCACAGTAACAGAACAATTGTAAATATAACAGGAAAAACACTGACTGGAATAATGAATTCACTGGAATACATAATGGTATACAATAAACATACTCATTCTATAAGCCTCTTGGAATTCAGACAAAATCAATTTGCTGAGCACCACAAGGAAAAACCTCAGTATTGAAGGTTTTTTTAGATATAATTTATGAGTGAAACCCCTTTTTGTTTGTCTTTCAACACATACATGTATAATAAATATATCTATTCAACTAAAGAAAAGGATACAAAACTTGTCTGAACTCTAATAGAAAGGAAAGGTTTCAAGTCTAAAGCACCTGAAGTTGTTTTTATACTATATCCTAAACTGCCCATACACTTGGGCATGTCATTTACATAAGAACTTCTAGAAGGGGTATTGCGCAATGAAATGCTATGCGCTTTATCTTTGGGCCGGGGATTCCCAAATGTGATTCAATGTTGAAAAATGTATGTTACAGAGGAATGCATTCTAGTCTGTCTGAAAGCTTGCAAAACTAAATGCAATTGAGTAAACAAATACTATGCCATGGCATGATGGTTCAGTGGTATAGTAATGGTTTCACTAAAGGAGGACCTGGGTTCAAAACCAAGTTCATATTACCTCGGGTTAGGCAACAAACATGACAAATCTTTAATGAACTTTGAAAAATTGATACTATTTTCTGAATATTGTATATTCATAATCATTGATTTTTATATAAAATAATATGATTTTTCATGATTTAATTGAAAAAAAACTCTTTATTATTAAATGCATCCACACAAAAACATATTACTATCAATATATGCTGGTGTGAGGAAATAAGATTTTTAGGGGGAAAATTGGAAATTTATGTTATCAATATAAAAGAAACAATTAGAGGATAGTGAGGCAATGACGTCGCAGACTCATAAGTGAATTGCCAATTTGTAACTTCCTTATTAATTATCTGATTTTGCTCAAACTTTGTTTGATTGGTTTGTCCAATTTTTCTGCTACTATTGAAAGAAAGTTATTTTTGGAGTGGACTTGCCCTTTAACCTCTGCTACAGTAACATGTGTTTTAATTAGTATGGACAGACATAATTCTGAGAATCACCACTAATTTTTGTTGTTCTTCCATAAACCCAATGTTGTAAGTGTACAATTACAAGTTATTAGTGAAAATTTATGTTTTTCTTTCATATGTATGGCAATGGCATTTATGATAGTTTCTTGTATTTGAAAAGTATGGTCCATTATGAATTGTAGCGTGTGTTTGTTAGGTGAGTTATGTATTAACTTAGCCTTGTACTGTGTTCATTCACAGAAAGTGAAAAGTTAGAAGCCAAGTCAAATTTGCATATCTTAGATAAAGATGAATTGCGCATACATGTACAGCGTGTCCCAGAAAAAACGAAACCGAGAATTATTGATGTTTTTGCAACTCATATGATGCATAGTTCATGCATGAGTGATTAAAAACGATTTGAAGAGGAAAAAAAAAATCGTTTGGTGGGCGGTATCTGAATTCAAGGAGAAAATCACATTTCTAGAAAGTTCAATTTCTGCCCTTTCATATGACACTTCAATCAGCAGAAATGTGCTAGAAATAACAAAGTTCTGTTTGCATTTACATAATTTGATTAAACGAGTTCGTTTTCACTGACTGCCTGCCGTAGCAACATAAAGAGTTGACAAAAGACTCAACTCCGTTTCGTTGACGATCAGACATGCATCAAGTCTTTCGTCTTTTTTGTTCAAGAGAGTACTTGCAAGCAAATGAGAGGATTGACACATCAGCCTTCTTCTTCAAGTCTGTGCAAAATTACTACACCTTAGCTGCACAATATATGTTGAAGAAGTTCCCATATAAAGACTCTGTCATATGCAATGCAGAAGTGAGGAAAAGAGATAATGTGAACTGTGGGATTGTGAGATACTTTGCTGAGAGATTCAGCTGCCTCGGTGTGAAGTCTAGTCAGCAGATGGACCAGCTGGAGAAAGAGTTCCTAACTTATCAAGTGGATGACTTGCCCAAAGAAGTGATTGACTGCCCCCCCCCCCCCCCCATGTTGATCAACAGTGGCATTTGATTAGACAGCTCAAAGATCTGAACATGCACATCAAGTACCCTTCTCTCCAGACTTATGAAAGCAGTGTTACTGATTTTCCATAGTAATGCTGATTGCGAAAGGGTGTTCAGTTTTGTGACCAAGGCAAAGACAGAATTCAGAGCCAGTAAGAGTACTGAAACACTAGGAGATATTCTTATAGCGTATATCAATTTTGCGGCAAACAACAAAATTGAAAGGAACCAGAAGCAAGGCGCAGCAAAGAAAATCAAGATAAATGAGGTCACTGCAAAGGCCAAAGCTAGTCACCCCAACAACTAAGCCCCAAGTGCAAATTTGGATATGAAGCTTATACAGGAATGCATTTGAACGATCGTCCGATCAGAACTGGCAGCCGTTGCTCCCGCACCACCTAGGCAAGCTATCCTCACGCCACCAATTGTTGATCAGAGATATGGGAGGGCTTGTCGACCAGACTGGGGTTGTCGAGAATGCTGCCTCCAAAGAAATGGGGATAACTTCAACTACTGCTTTCGGTGTGGAAGTAGTGAACACTTCCTACGTGGGTACAAGAACTGACAAACTCTAGCGGGAAACGGCTGGGGGCATCCGAGAGGGGCGAAGGTTTCCCTGGCAACACCCACAGCCCCAGACAACAGCAGCAAAGATAAGTTCCCTACAACTGAACAACCCAAGTACCAAAGCCAGAAAGATTTCAAAACTTATAGGAGGTAAATGCACAATAAAATGACTTTTAAACGGAACAAAGACTGGAGCCCTGTATGACACAGGAGTCCATCCACCACATCATGTATCCTGGGTATTGGCTGTCGATCATCAATGGTGGGGTTGCTCCTCACTTTGTTTTGCCACGCATCCTAGTCATCACCTTTCTTTATTCTGTTTTCCTTTCAAGATAATGCCCCCCTCCCTGGGTGGGCGCTACACTTGCATTGAATTGCATGGGCGTGCACAGAACCCAACTCATTCTAGGAGATTCTGGGTGCGTTTAATCGACACTTTTTCACCCTAGAATCACAGTTTTTAAAGACGTTTAGTTTAAAACGCCATTCGTTCAAGCAATTTTTTTGTCGGTCGTAAAAATAAACGTGTTTAAAAACACAAACATGAAACGCTGAAAAAGATGCGTTTTGTATCATGATTCTGCAGAATCACGGTCGCTAAAATTTGATTGAACGAACAGAGTTCTCAATCATGATTGTATGACGAAGCATGTTCCGGTTTGGGAAACACCACGCGCCCGCTTTGCATGCATTTATGTACCCATAAAATACCATGCTCGATGCTCTGCACTCTCGTCGACGGACGCATTTCCATGTTTTGTCCATACACCAAGCTTTTTAAAATCATTTCCCATTTTAGGACTGTTTTTCGCCAAATACAATTAAAGGTAAAGACCAGTATTGGTAACGCCCCAATTTCAAAAAATGAAATGGAAGCTCTCATTACCAATCATGTGAAAGAATATGTTTTGACTAATACATGATAATAAAAAAATTGCCGGGAAACTGCCTACTAATTCTTATATGTGGTAAATTTGTTTCTCTCATGGTCGTGTGAGAGATATAGGGTAGTCCCATATACATCTTTCTGTGTATAGTGCTTGTAACTTTACGAAGAATGGGCCAAATTTCTTATCATTTTGATGATTCCAGAACCTTGCAGATGCTAGATGCTAGATGATCAACCTTTTCTGATCGATTCCCCAACGTTTCTTTCACAATGCAATCGCATGACCATTACTGGTCTTTACCTTTAATTTAGGAATAATAAGGAATGGCCAGTACAGGAACCAAATGGGCGGATAGTGAGGTGAGAGTTCTGCTAGTGTTATGGGCTGAACCCGAGTCACAAGAGGAACTTAACAGGATACATCGGAACAAATTGTTTTTCGATAAGTTGGCCGACCGTCTTGCTCAGGAGGCGTTTCATCGGAGGACCGCCCAATCCTGCCGCGACAAAGTCAACAGGATCAGAGGGCAATACAGAGCCCTGGTTGACAAATTAAACCTGTCTGGCCAGGATAGGGACGACGATGAACCGTTCTGGTTCAAGATCGTGGATGGGGTTTTAAACAAAAATCCAAGTACCAGGCCTGTTGCCAGCCTGGACTCCGGGGCCGTGGCCGGGGACGACATTACAGATGATATCTTGATCTTTTCATCAACACTTGACGAGCACTTGAAGAGATTGGATAAAGTGCTGACAAGACGTCAGGAGAATGGTTTGAGGGTGAAAGGAAAGAAGTGTTCCTTACTGAAGAAGGAAGTCACATACCTGGGACATGTGATGTGTAGAGATGGTATTGCTATTAATGAATAGAAGATCAGAGAGTGGCCTACTTCCAAGAATGGACATGAAGTAAGCTCTTTCTTAGGACTGGCTTCGTATTACAGAAGGTTTATATCTGAGTTTGCATGTATAGCCAGACCACTACAAAGAGCCTCTGCTAAGAAAAAGCAGATCAAGAAGTCATCCTTTGAGTGAAGCGATAAACAAGAGACCTCTTTCAAGGCTTTGAAGGAGTCATTGATCAGAGCCCCAGTCTTAGCCCATCCATGTTTCGATAAGGACTTCACCTTGGAAATAGACGCTTCGGGTAAAGAATTGGGTGCATGCTTATCCCAGAAGGATGATGACGGAAGACCCCACCCAGCCGCATATGCCCGTAGGACTCTTTGAGGCGGGGAAAGAAATTACCCTGACTTTTCAAGCTTTAAGATTTAAGAACTGTGAGCCCTGAAATGGGCAGTGGTGTATAAGTTTGGCCCTTATATCCAAGGTCGCCATTGTGAGGTGTTTACTGATCACAATCCCTTAGTGCACCTCAAAACTTAAGAGGAATAGGTGGCCCTGCTCGCTGCATTTGATCTTGACGTGAAGTACCGCCCAGGTCGATCAAATAGATGTGCAGACGCCTTGAGCAGAGTGGTAGATGTGTCAGATGAGGGAATCAATGCCATGGTAAATGAAGTTACCGGTTCAACTAGTTTGCTGCCATGTGATGTCCTGCAAGACTCAATACCTAAGCATGACAATGGAGATGGACCTGTTTCCAATGTACTCCCATCATACAGCTACGAGGAGTTGGCAAAGATGCAAGAAAATGATGATGTACTGGGAGAAGTGAGGCGTCTTTGGAAGGAGAAGTCAACAGACAGATTCCTGGAAAGACAGAAGGATGTTTCACGGGAAATGATGGCAAAGGAGGACCTGTCGAGGCACCGCACCACAAAGGTTGAATCCAAGGTTCTGAAGCCGATTAGAAAGTCTGGCGCCTCGGTGGAATTGGGGTCGGCCGTTGGACACGACTCAGGGAGCCATGAACCCAGTGGCTGTGTCGAAAGGTTAAGCATGTGAAGCTGGCGGGAAACTCCTGAGAATTCAAGATCATATGGAGGATGAAGAATCATCAGCATTCCGATTCCGAGTCTGAACTCTGAAGAATCTGTCTTCTCAGATCCCAGAAAAATAAAGATGGGTAAGGAAATCCCTGCTCTCAAGATGGATCACATTTTGCCAGGCAACTTGGTTAGTGTGGAAGAAACCAGTTCATCTACTTATTTTTTCGGGACAGACCAGACTAATCCAAGAACAGAAACAAAGGAGGTACAATATGGCAAAATTGCAATTGTCCAGCACTCCCCTCCGTTTAAAACGGGAAATTTGAGCATTTACATTGATGGAGTTCCAATCCCTACAGACACAAAGGCAGAACTTCAGCCTGCCCTTGACAGAGTTGTTTGGGGAAAGGACGTGGATAGTATTGAGTCGCCCCTGGGCAGTGGGAAAAGGGGATCAGTACCCAAAGACCGCTTCTCTGATTCAGAAAGCGACATGGAAATCATGGATGAGAAGGACCAACTGCTGTCATCGAATAAAGATAAGGTACGATGCTTATACTTCAAATTCAAGAACATCATTTGGGATAATGCAAGGGTTGCAACATTTATTATTGTTGTTTGTCCTGCTGAAGAAGTCATGAGGACAAATGTGCAATGATGTGTGTCATTTGAAAGATGTTCAAATATGCATTATAGTCATTGATGGACTCTAAACCTGGGAAGATTTATGCCTGGAATGTGTAGTTAATTGTATACAATTATCCCTCAATGGATTAGATATTAAATGATATGTGAAGACGTGGGAAAGCTGTTTGTAAGTTTGATAGTTCTTTCAATTGTAAACAATACCATGAATATGTGATAATTCTTCTTAAACCCATAGAAGCAGAAACACAAGGCTGTCCTCGATACGGAGACAACAGAGGCAAACAAACTCATCGAGGAGATAGTTCGCAAGGGTAGTGACAAAAAAGCCATGGCAGAGGTATATTTAAGAGTGGCTGTCACCAGTAAATCTTAGCAGATATGCCACAGCAGTCTACCGTAAGGGCGCAGCTATACAGAACTGTTGGGGTTTCGTAGACGGGACTGTTCGACCAATCTGCAGACCCAAAGAATACCAAAGGGTTATGTACAATGGCCACAAGCGCCCCTATACTATGAAGTTCCAGTCCGTTGTTGCAGCTAATGGGCTAATAGCCAATTTGTTTGGCCCTGTTGAAGGCAGAAGGCACGACTGCTTCATGTTGAGGGAGTCTGGACTTCTCACAGAACTGGAGCAGAGATCCTTCGACCCAAAGGGCAACATATTATGTATATATGGCGATCCTGCATACCCTCTCCGGGCTCATCTCCAGGCACCCTTTAAAGGGAACAACTTGACTGAAATACAATCAGAGTATAACAAGGCAATGAGCAGTGTAAGGATTTCTGTGGAGTGGTTGTTTGGAGATATCATTAGCTACTTCAAGTTTGTTGACTTTAAGAAGTCCCAAAAAGCTGGCCTGTCAGCATGCGGCAGAATGTATACTGTTTGCGCTCTCCTAACAAATGCCCATACCTGTCTGTATGGTAACTCTACATCAAAGTATTTTGAAGTAGACCCTCCAACATTGGAGGAATATTTTCAAGTTGCGGCTTGATTTTGATAAGCTTGATTTGTGAGGCAGAGTTTTACTCTCAATTGTTTATATATATGTTTTTTATTCTTTCCATCTGTTGACAGGCCTACATGTATATTGCGACAAGTCAACCTCAGAAAACAAACCTGAAATTACCTTCTATTATTCTTCTAAACTATGGCATTGCAACTTCACTGATTGTTTCCTTTCATTACACACTTCTGTCCTCTGCTGTTCTTTCTTGCATACATTTGTTATACCGTAATGTATTATTTTTTAAACCATGCCATCCAATACTTGTACATTTATTAGACTATGTTGTATGATATTTTATGCTGTTCAGTTTATATTTGTCTCATGCCTGTGGTGGCCAAATTCAAGACGAATATAGGGGAATAGGGGAATGGCTTACCGAAATACTTCAACCTGCTTTTTGTGAAGTGTCTGATTTTGTTATCAAGGATTCGTTCAAGAATAGTACAGTTTTGTGTTCTTATGACATTTATAGCCTTTTCACCAATGTACCTCTGGTTGAAGCAATCGATATTTGCGCACTATTGCTTTTCCACAGCAATATTGATACACCTTCTGTTTCAGAATCCGTCTTCAACGACGTCATATATGCACAGATTGATGGTGTCGCTATGGGCTCGTTGATGGGCCCAATACTTGCAAATATCTTTGTAGGCTTTTCAACGCGATTCTCATCTTGATTCCTGCATTCCTTCTACCCTATACTGTCTGTCTTCAACTCACATTGTCATTCTCCCTCTACTTTTTTTGGTCTTTCACTCTACTCTAGTTCTTATGTTGTACTTTACAAAGGTTGAAAAGATAAACTTACCAGTATGTTTTATTGTTATTATGCAAATATGTTGTGTTTTTTCAGGGATGTATTGTTGTTTTTTGTTATACTTGCCATTTGTATGTCACTTACAGTATATACCTCATGTTCAAGTTCTGTATATAGGTATATTGTATTTGTTAGATAGTAGGAGAAAAGAGGGTTGTGTTTTATTTTAACTTGTATACCGGTATGCATATATTTGTTATCAGAAGAATAGCATGTACACCGTGATACACCTATGCATTGTGTTTTAGTCTATGTGTTCCTTGCTTCTGAATTTATTTCCTAAACTTTCCAGTTTCTCATTACTCCTCTTTTGTTCTTTCTCTCTACTTTTGTACATAGGTTATTTTGTTGTCTAAGTGTATACACATGTAGTTTAAGGAGTTTTAAAGTATTTTTGTGCTTTTCTCGAAAGATTATTTCGATGTGATATTATCTTGTTTTGTCAAAGAGTGGTCAGAGGACTGCCCACACTTGGGGAGGGGCTGTGTAGCATAACCTGTCCAGTATTTAGTAAGACGTAGAGGGTGTAAGAGACGTTCTTTTGAAGATGCATCTGAAGAGAGGTCCAGTTTTTTATCCTTGTAGCAAGTTGGCCAAGTGAGGGCGACAAAGGTCGGGAACAAATTGACCATGAAAGGTTAGATTGAAGCCGTGTCGTTGAGCTGTTTTTTGTTTTGATTTTTGGACAAGCCAATGTTGTAAATGTTTATATATCTGTATTTCTATAAAATGTAATATTTGAGGATTAATGTTTGCCTCAGTTGCATATTTTGCTTTGCCGTTCGGAGTTACGTAGTGTATTGTAACGTAGAATGTTATGTTCGATTGTTGTGTCGAAGGTGTATGAATTATAAATATTTATGTTGAAAGAGTTTTTAGATAGTAAATCAAGGTTGGTTGGTTGGTTTCACAACAACTCGTCTCCGAACTGGCTCATGATTTGTCTGCGTTTAGATGAAAATCGTTGCCCATGAACAGCTTAACTTTGCATGCTAACATTAGTTCAATAACAGCTTGAAAGTTGAAAAGGTCAAGCAGTCACCATGAGTGAAGTCCAACCAGAGGACTCTGTGAGCCAGACTGGGCAAAGTTCAACCGTAAGTTCAACCGTAAGTTCAACCGTAAGTTCAACCGTAAGTTCAACTGTAAGTTCCAGTAGTAGGGTTAAAGCTCTGGCAAAAAAGGCAGCCCTAGCAGCTGAGATGGAGGCTCTTCAATTTCGACAAGAGTTTGAACTCGAAGAGCTAAAGCTGAAGCAGAAGATAGTGAAACTAAAACTGCAGACAAGACTCAAGGACATGGAAGCTGAAGGGCGTGTTTACACTCAGTTTGAGGAAGGCTCCAAAGCTAGTAGAAGTGCAAGTAATGTAATAGCCTTCAAGGTCCTGTCTGATGAACCGGTTGAAGGTAATGTCTCCAAGGTTGTTGGAGGAGAGGAAAGCACTCTTCAATATCCCAGGAAATATACAACAAAACAGCCAGCAAGGATTGACGTTCCCGGTGAAGTAGCTGGACCACCAGCATCTACTTCAAAGGACAATGAGTCTTGGCAAGTTAAGAGTCATTTGGACAATGAGATTCTGAGCCATTTGCAGCTTGGCCAAGCAAACCAGGAACAGCTTTTGGAATCTCTAAGTCGGAGTTGATGAAATTTGATGGCAACCCGTTGATGTATTACGAATTTCAGGGATGCCATTTAGAATTGATCAGAGGGCCTTAAAATCACCTAGAATTAGCTATTTTGTACACAAAAAAGTCTAAACTACGGTCTGAAAATAACTCGCCAGGGCCTGAATTCAGGCTATTGCCTGAAAACTGGCATTCCTGGAATGTATACAGTAGTTTGACTGCATGGTTGGCGACACCTTGTTGTCTGCAAGTGGGAAGCTGATGAGATTGTTCCATTCCTGTGAAGGGATTGCAAAAAAGGTCAAAGCTGGGAATCATCAGTCAAATGAAATGACACACATAGGTGCTCCCCAAGGTTGCGTTTTATCTCCCGTTCTTTTCTTGTAGTACACAAGTAATTGCAAGAGCACCAAATCCTCTTGCAGTTTAGTTAAATATGCTGATACTGTGATAACAGGCTACCTGTTCAGTGACCATCATGAATACGTCTCCCAAGTTGAAGACTTTGTCCTTTGGTGTGACAACCATTACCTATCACTGAATACCAGTAAAACCAAAGAAATTATCGTTGACTTCCGGAAAGGCAATACAATACATGAGCCACTCCGTATTCATGGAGACATCATTGAGCAGGTACATGAGTACAAATACCTGGGAACAATCCTTGATGATAAGCTTTCTTGGAAGCAAAACTGTCTGTCTGTACAAAAGAAAACGAACACAAGGATGTTTTTCTTATGGAACTAAAGAGCTGAGCAAAATTTCTATGTAATGTTTGCATGCATGGACCAGTAAAATAATCTTGAATACAGTGCTGTATGATGATGCCACCTGATCGTGGCTATGTGAGAGCCAGGGAGCTCCGCACAGAGAGATTTGGAGACAGCCACAAAATTGAAGAGGCCTGGCTGAGACGGGCCACAGATGGACCAGCAGTAATGAATAACAGTAAGCAGCTCCGCAAATTTGCAGACGAGTTGCGAACATGTATGGAGACCCTTAGTGCCATGGGTGTAATCCAGGAAGTGACTACTCGGAGAGAACTAGTCAAGCTCATTGAAAGGCTACCCTATCCTCCGAGAGCCTGGTTACGCCACAATATTTTATTTGTTTGCATGGCGATGAAATGCCTTACAATTATTCCCCTTCAAAATAGACCATAATCAGTTCCAATGCTTTATCCCCAAAAAGAGAGTGTAAACTATTTAATTTCTCTCTCTTTCTTTCCCTCTCCCTTTAAAATACCACACATAACCTGAGATTTTCTTTGTCTGACTACAACAATTGCTTTATACAGTTTAAAGGATGTATCAGTATCACTCTCATGTTTACACCAATTTCACGCTTTCACATCATTCCTCTTGAAAGCATCGTTTAACAATGTTAAATCTGAGATCAGTGTCTGTAATATGGCGTAATATTGAAGCCCTAAAAACGTTGCGCTTCAAAATGATCATGAAGTGCCTCAAAAAAGTAAAAATCTTGGAGTGACCAGTTTTTACCATACTCATTTTCCCCAATAGACAGTAGTGTTATAAAAACCGTTAGGAAAACGAAAAATTAAATTTCCATTTTCAATCATAAATGTCTGGATAATCAGACAGGTAATCAGCTTGTAAAAGTCATGGGGTTCCTGACTGACCTAAAGGTTTATAATTATGATTGCAGCATGAGCTAAATCCAGGATTTTGTTTCAGAATCTGAGGCAATGTTACCGAGTCACTTTAAAGGTAATACAAAGTTTTGGGAATTTTGAAAATTGGGTGGATAGTGATTCTTTACAATTTTGATATATTTGGATACCCCCGTGGATGTATTATAAGCACTAGAAAATTTAGCCCCTAAAACACTTCTGCTTTAGAGAAAAATTGAATATAAAAATTTACCTGTGCTCCCGGTAAATTTTGATAAATTTCGAATAGCGACTACGGCCGTACAATGGTAGCTGCGACCATGAAAATCTCAGAATATGTAAATTTCCAAACGGGAATAGCTAATCTGTCGATTTTAGTCAAGAAAAAATGTTTTAAAGCTTGACTAATATCTTGACCTTGAGAGGGATCTATACAACATAAAGAGTTTATCATCAAAAATTTCACAATTTGAGACTCGATTTCAACTGCGACAACGATCACTGAATATTGTAGGATCGCATGTGTTTCCAATATGTTCATTTGAACCAAATTTATGACCCCATACCAAAACTTTGTATTACCTTTAATAAAGGGCAACTCTAATCAATTTTTCAAGTTTTATTGAATTTCAAATAAAGAAAAATGAAATAAACATAAGAGTGAAAGTTGCATCAAAATCGGACAAAAAATGAGAAAATTGTTAAATTTCAGAGCTTTGCACAATATCCTAATATCATTCCTCTTCGATTCAGCATTCTAGCAGATCGCAAATGGGTTTCCTGGGACAATCTCATAGAGTAGTAGAAATGGAGTACCTCCCCCTCACATAGATGTAATGCAATGTCCAGATTAAAACAAATTCTAACTGATCACATAAAAGTGACAAAAAGTAATCAAATCATGTATCGTCATACTTTTTATATTAGTGTAAGAATTGAATGCTTTGGACTGATTCCTTTACAGCATAGATTCCAACTGGTTCCAGATCTTATCTCTTAGATGAACGGACAATGTATCTTTCTCTTGTTTAACGATGCAAGGCATCAACTGGATACAAAAGTCCTTCTTTATGATCTTACCAACTAAGAATGACTAATGTAGTTCACATCATACTTTTACATTTGTATAGAAACATAGCTCCCAATTGACTTCCCGGTCCCATCTCGAAGATGACTAAGAAGTGCATTCCTTTTTCCTTTTCACAGATACAATGCACATTTCTGGTAAAAACACCTTTCTTCTGATCTAAACAAATAGAATTAAGTGATCATACTTTCACATTTTTATAGGAATTAGATGCCTTCAAATTGTTCCTTTTAAGCATACTTCCCAACTGACTTCCCGGTCCCATCTCGTAGGTGAACGGAAACGGCGTTCCTTTCCCTCTCTCGTAGATGCAATGCATGGTCTGTTCCCACAACACTGGCTCCACAACCTGCTTCTTGAGTTGCTTGCGGATGTGCGCTGGACCGCCGTACGGCTTACCGTCAACGTTGGAGTGGATGCAGATGACTGGTGTTTCTATGGTAACCGCATCCAGAGCTTTTGAGATGGGTTGCTGAGCACTGGACATGAGGGAGGTATGGAAGGCACCGCTGACCGGGATGGGCTTGACCGCTCGTAGGTAGAAAGACTTGGACTCCTCCTTGATAAAGGAAAGAGCCTGAAGAAAGGATAGAAAAAGAAATAACTTGTTAATTACAGTCAAACCTGGTTTAGTGACCACCTGTCTACAAAGTCCACATTTTTTGTTTCCCTTGAAAATGGTTTCTCATTGAAACATGAACTAGGGGAACCCGTCTACAAAGACTACCTGTCTACAAAGACCATTCCCTTAAAATGGTTTCTCATTGAAACATGTACTAAAGGAACCTGTACTTAAGACAACCTGTCTGTAGAGACCACTACACTTCATGATTTTAATCTCACCCTCAAACAAGGAAGTTTTTGTTACTAATGAAATTCCACTGATTTTGTTTTTATCTTTAATTTCTATGAGGTTCAATAAAGCATGCCACTCATGTATCCTGTATCAGCAAAATCATATGCACACAGTTAGAGGTTGAGTTAATCCAATTCTGTTTCCACTTCCACTGACTAAGCAACTCATGTTTGGATTTTAAACATTTTGGCATTCAAAAGTTAAGATTATTATAATAGATGGCTCACCAGCAAAAGGTTTCATTCTTTCAGTCAAAATGTAGTCAATTCTTGAAATGACCTTTCTGCTGACATTGTTGAGGCATCATCATTTAATGTTTCAAGTCCAAACCCAATGACCACTGGAAACAGAAGTGTAATAAGTTTAACATGATTATTTGAACTAAATTGACCCTGTATGAGGATTGATTTGATAAGCTTGATATGATCAGGAGCAGACCTATTGAATGGCCCTCTACAAGTCTTTAGACTTTATACTGCAGTGGCGGATCTGCAGTGGGCAAAAAAAATATGTAAAAACACGTAAATTTTACCTTTTATTTTGGAGATGGCCCCCCCCCCCGGCGTTCAAAGGGGGGGGGGCAATTTTTCAAATTTTTGAGTGCCAACAAAAAAAAAATATGCTCACTACCCCTCCCCCCCACCCTCCACTGAGCAAATTTTCTGCCGACGCGATTTTCAAATTTTCGGGAGCAAAAAAAAAAAATTAGTGCTCACTACCGCCCCCCCCCCCCCCCCCCACCACTGAGCAAATTTTCGGGACCAAAAAAAAAAAAAAAAAATTGGGCCCCCCCTAAGAAATCCTGGATCCGCGCCTATTATACTGGGCATCATCATCATACCTGCCAACATTTGAAAATGAAAATTAGGAATTTTTAGCACGGTATGCCTTAAAAAAATCTGTACCCTTAAGCGTTCACACATGCAGCGGCAGTGTAACTGGCAATACGAGGTAAATCTGTACAAAAAAAGCGAATACAATTTCGCTGCTCAATCATGCAACCCTTCAATGCACGCAATACATGAACTCTCATATCGCGGCATATGATAAAACAAGCTTAATTTGGCTTAAGCAACAAAAAAAAAGGAATATTTTGAATTTGGGGGTCCTAAAAATCCAGAAAAACAGAATATTCTGGATTATTCGTAAGGGTTGGCAGGCATGCAACATAGGTAATTTAGGTAATAATCACCTCTGTGTGTCCTGCCAGTACTCTAGCATCAGGATAGAGATAGTTGGCTACCCGGCACACCGGATGAGTGATGCCATGGCGATTCCTGCAGTAGTTCTCAGCTTCCTTGCACACATACTTGTACCTGGCCTTCTTCCCTCCCATGACTGATATCATCCCACTGGAGATGGCCTCGGAGGCACGCTGCATCGCTTCCGCTCGTACCTTGATCAGGTATATGGCTGGGCAGGGGTCAAGAAAAGGTGAAAAGAAAATGAGGGAAGTATCTAAATAGTCCTAGACCTGATTGGTGGCATTTCTTTTTGAAGTGAAATGGCAGTAAGACAAAAAGGACTCTCCTTTTCTTTTATTGTCCAAGCTCACTGGTTTGTGTTAGGCTTAGGACTACCATAAAAATGAGCTGAGGGAGTCAGGGAACCAATAGGATGTAGTATTACAAGAGTAGAATATGAATACTAAAATAGTTTTAATGTAAATATTAAGATAAATAGAACTCTTCTATTCTTTTATTTTCCAAGCTCAGTGGTTCTTGTTAGGGCTAGGACTAGTTTGAGAATGGACCAATACGATGCAGTACTATACAATGCCATAAATACTAAAATAGTTTCTGATGTAAATGCAAACATTTTAATCATGTTTGTGTTTTCATAAATGAAAATAATAAAATGATAATAATAAATTTACCATTTCAACGGAAATCATGCAATTCACTTTTCAATCGATCTATGTTTGTATATATTTTCAATGGTCTGAAAGCAGTTTTAATTTTGCGAACAGACAATAGAAGGTATGTGAATGGTGTGCTGAAAGTGAACAAATTAACAGGTGGATGAATGTATTTTCCTGCCCTGTTTGACATGCTTAATAGAGGGCATTTGATCTTGATTTTGAAGGGAAATGTGTAGGCCTAAACATCTTTTGAAATAAAAGATCCTATTATATACCCCAACAAATTTGTATCAATACCACACACTAATATTCCAATAGTTACGTCAAATCTTTTATAGTTTTATGATTTACCATCTTGAAAAGAGATAGATCCACCAAACACCAGAGCAGCAAACTCTCCAACACTGAATCCTGCTGTGGCTACACAGTTCTCTATTGCCTAAAAGAAATAAGGTCAACAACGTAAGATGAAAGGTATTGCAAATTGGTAAGGACAGCAACATTAAAACGTACTCAGCAATTAGTTAAGATAATTTAAATATGAATTTTGCAAATATGATTTTGCAAAACATAAAATATAATATGTCCAATTTAAAAAGTAAGAAAACATCAACAATGACACAGTTGCAAGGAATGAGAGACTTCACTGCAAACAAATGAATAATATGGGATAACACATGAAATACAAATATTACTGGCAAGAATGGTCAAATTTTTATAAAAGGATCTTATAAAAATGTATTGTTCATTTTACAGCATAGGATCAATGTTTCAGAAATGTATCATTACCTATTTAAATTTCTGGTGAATACCATTCTTTCATTTAGGAAGAGAAATTACTGCCAACTTCAAAATGAGGATAATACGATTTTGTGTTTAATTAGATTATGTTAGGTTTAAATAATAACAATCTACAAAAAAATAGACCACTCTTTTATAGCTGTCTACAATCTAGAGGTAGAATTTATTCTCAGATATTGGTAGTGAGATTAAATTTCATGATCATGATTTGACAAAACAGTTCCACATCTTCACAATAACCTGAATTGAAGAAATAAAACAAGGCTGACCTTCTATAGTTACCGGTACCTGTTACCTGTCTTCACAGGCTCTAAGATATAGATATAGATGTAAAACGACTATGGTGCAATACCCGGAAGCTGGGACATCCCCCCCCCCTTGAAGTTTGACCTGGAAGCTTGGCAGCTGGAGACGGCTTTCTTCCAGAAGCTTTGGTATTCAAGGTATATTCAAGATAGGTAACAGGTAACTATAGAAGCAAAATATATATAACAAAATTACAAGAAAGCAAGTTTACCTTTGGTTGTTCTTCTTTGAGTCTCTCTACAGCAGCCAGTGATGTGACCACCACAGCAGGCTGACAGTGTATGGTTCGATTGAGCTCATCAGCTGGGCCGTTCAGACACAATGCAAGTAAATCATACCTGGTAGCCAAATTAAAATAAAATGTATAAAAATATGCATTAGACATCTAGCATTCAAGGGTCAAATTTCCCATTTTACCAAGCATGAAGGAAATAAAACAAATAACCATAACAAGGGCACATTCTTTATGGTAGAGGTAGGCCTGTAACCGATATGCGAGGGTGTCGCTCCGGTCTTCCGATCCGATCAAAGCCCCAACTTACAGGGTTAGGTAGGGGTAATAAATGTGTTATATTCAACCTGCAAAAATGCTATAATTCTCCTGCAATCCTATTTGTATAAATTTGATGTCAATGCTGGAACTTTGTTCAAAAGATACAACCTAACAGATATTGTTATTGAAAAATTCAATGACATTTTTGAAAAGAAATGTTAATTTTGATACATCTTCATTTCTGTAACTTTTATCCAAGCTATGTCTTTTATTTTCATATTTGGGTAAATGTTTATAACAGATTCAAATAAAATGTAACACATTTAATAACAGACTACTAAAACTTAAAATGTAATATAATCATTATAAGTAAATAGTTGATTGATACAATAAAAAATGTAAAAATAAGAAAACGGTTGACTGTCTAACTTTTCATACCCAAGAATTTCTGATGCAACTGCAAACATATCTTCCACATTTGGGTACTTGAGCAAATCTCTTCCCATTCCAACAAACTGAGAGCCTTGGCCAGGAAACAGAAGAACAGATGTCTCAGCAGGATCAATCCTTGGCTTACTGGACTGAGGTTTCCTCTCACCGGGACTAGTCTCTAGGTCACCGTCAAAGTCAAACTCATCTGGAATCTTCTTGTCACTCTTGGCTTCATCAAGTAATGTTCTGACTGATGCCTGTCTCTCCTTCGAAGCAGCTAGCCCTTCGTCAGCATCTCTGCTGCCCTCTGTAGAGGATGGCACATCAGCATCATCCTTATTTCCACTTGTTGTATCATGATGCGAAGACGAGGTGGAAAATTGATTTGAAGATTGAACCCAGCCAATGCTAGAACTCTGGTTGATTGAGAGACAGTTATTGTGTGTAATAGACAATGATCTGTTGTGTCCGCTGAGCCGTTGATGAAAGTGACAATCTCCCACTTTCTTCAGTCCATCGATAGATAATCTTCTGGAAGTCAATGATACACTTTTCAAGCTGTGTTCTCTGACAGGAGTTAAAGTCCTTGTCAATGTATGGCTACATCTGACGATAGGCTTATGACCCGAGATGTGTCTTGATGTATGGTATTGCAAACACAGAACTGACCTCAGGACGGTTATCTTGTCCATTGTTCTCCAACAGTTTACAAATTCTGAATGAGGAGAGATAAAGGATAATGTAAAATTGAAAATTAATTAATAACTGCTGGTATATGTTATTAGGTTTGACCTCGACATCTAGTCATACACTCTTCACTGTGAGACACCTGCAGATGCAATTTAAGTTTCAGACTTAGTTGCATTACTCTGGATCAAGCCTTAAATGCAATCTTTATTAGATAATGAATACCTTCTCAATGTGTTACTTTACTATGAAAGGACAATATGTGCAAAGTGCTACTTCCTATCCCATGACCATTATCCAAGTAAATGATAGCAGGCCAGATATCCAGATAGAACAAATAAAAATAATCATTTCGCAGAGCAAGAATGAATGTTGTTGGTTTTTGGGGATAACCCTCCTTATTGTTGTCAGCTATTAAGCATGGCATTTCTTTGTATACTCAATCAGCTCCGGCCTCAAATCATATAGTATTTCCAAAAGTTCCAGTGGAAAAAGGAATCACAATCAATTCATGCAGCTTGCTGAAAAGCAGCATTAGATTCCCATTTCAGTTTCACTTTTGAATGATAGTGCAAATTACAATAGGTCCCATGATATATTACACTTCAGGCAATTTTTTAAAACAATCCCTTTGACATTCAATTTTAAAAAAGGATTTTGGGGGACATAAATATAATGGAAATGTACACAAAATTTAACTTACAATGTCAATGGTGCAGGTGTAACTTAAGAATGACAGATCTTTGGGAGCTAGTGCTTTAATTTATTTCGCACCGCCACTGGGCGTGCTTCATTCCATCGCACGAACTGGTGTCCTCATTACCACTCCTTAGACTCTACACACAACATGCTTGTGATGGAATGAAGCACACCAGACAGCCCCGTACAAAGTACATTAGATTAGGGAGGCCAATGCCCGGGCGTTAGGCTTCTACGCCTACGATTTGTGCGCTCGTCGTCCAAGTCAGAAAATTACCAGAAGAAAATAAAAGGGGAAAAAAAAGAAAACAAATATCTATGGAATAAAATGTATAACAAATACACAATTACACACTCCACAACATACCTATAATCACGGATCTGTAATGGTCTTTCACCATTTGTTGACGATCTTGCAGATTTTGATGTATTTTGATCCAATAATTGCGCTAGCAGACGAAAATAACGAACGCACGAGAGAAACTAGACGGGTCCTAGAGGGCGATGAGGTTAGCTCACTAAAATCCTTCTCAATGACTGAAGGTAGCGCCTAAAAATATGGAATCAATTTAATATCAAAGAACTTTTGATAGAGATTAACATATCAGTTGTGCACAAATGTCACTTTTAACAACTAGAAAATATAACGAAAAAGGATTATATCTTTTTAATTGCAGATTTGTACAAACTGCACAATCAAAGGTAGATAGAGTACGATGTTTTTGTCAATCTTGCGTTGGTTTGAGCCCCATAGCTAGAGCCATCTCAAATTGGGGAGCAAAACTGTGACAAAGACGTCATTGTTCCAGCCCAAAATAGAAGTCTTGCGACATCATAATATGAATATGTATGAGGTCCGGTCTCATCGCGCGCAAAACAAATTTGACGTAGTCTCACACATAGTACCTTTTTCTCAGCACTATAGTAGTACTGTGTCGGTGTGTGCGACTAATTCGCGAAGTTTTGAACTTGTTGTCCGGGCAATGACCATGATGACACGCCCATTCCCTCGGGCCTGTCTAATTCTCAACGTAATTTTTGGGACCATGAAATTGATTGTTTCAAGGCTCTTGCGTACGGCCAAGCGTAGAAGGAAGGGAGTGCTTAAAAGCTGGATATCTCCTATTTTATGGAACTTCTGGAGTCGGCAGATGGGTGAGTTTTCTTAGTGAAAGTAAATGCTTTCTTTTAATCTTTGTTTTATTTTAAACAAATTCGTAATTAAAAAGTTAGATTTGGGCATTGGCCTCCCTAATTAGATCTTTCTTCGACAGAAACCCAAGATTATTTCAAACAATACGAGTAGCACGAGCAGAAGCACAGATATTGAACCTTTCATGGATGTTAAATCCCCATTACATCATAGCCACAAAGTATAAGTAATAAGTAAAGTTAGAAATTAAATAATAAAGTGAACAAATAACATAACTCGAGGCATAGCAGCTCGCAGTGTCGAGTGCAGTGTAAATGCAAAATCAGTCCCCATAATATATTCCACACATGTACACACACCATTCTCAACACATGGGACCGAAATGAACATTTTCCATATTTCTACCGAAATAACCCCGAGCTAATAACAAACATAATTGTACAATATCAAATGTTCAGATTATTTGTGTCCTCTGTTGTAAATTACTATTACATATTCTGGTACATATAAGCTCACCTATGAGGAGAAAAACGCGGTAAAAAGTCAGAAACCTTGCGGCCTACACGACAGATCAACATGCAGCAGACATTATGCGAGTGATTAGACATTTCTATTGAGTCTTAGGTATTACTAGAATGAACGCTGTCATATTTGGAAGAATATTTTCTCATTTGTTATATTGTGATTTTAAATTAAACGAAAGAAAAAATTTTAGATTAAATTGTAATAGATTAATTGATTAAAATCTCTTGCGAGGCAATGATAATCCATTCCAAACACAACATTTATTCATTTTAATTATCCCTCATTCTTTTGTATTGCCCCATACATAAAATGTAGTCGTCCACTCGCTGCCAAGCTTTGTAGTGTAAGGTTTCCCCTATGCGTTTCGTGCACATGCATGAGATAATAGATCGCAAACTCTAGCTTCGAGCTCGCCGAACTGTCGGCGGGGGTCTTCTTATCACACCTCGCTCGACTGCCGCCCACCGACGACTTCAGTGGTGGTGCATATGCTCAATATTACAGTGTTTAGATAATACACGCATGCCGATGATCCAGGCCAACGTCGAGATGAAGATGGCTGCAGCAGGAGTTGCTAAGTCGGGTTTGTTGGAGGTTCTTGTCCGTGATCAATGGTGTCGAATCCTTGCCGCACTCGACGAGGAGGCCTTGACGATCAGCCTCGAGGACGGGCACGACATCAACGGAGTAAGCAATGGAAATAACGACGGCGGAAACAAGACGAATTCGTCGTCTGCGGGATCGGGAGGAGGCAGCAACAACTCCAATCGTAACAACGATTCTATTCGCTATTCAGATTACATGCATAATCTGCAAGGAAGTGATACCATTCCAGACTCCATCGCGAACCAGAAGAGGATCATTAGGGTTGTCAAGCAAGAGGTTGGAGGATTGGGGATAAGCATCAAAGGAGGCAAGGAGAATAAGATGCCCATCATCATCAGTAAGATCTTTAAGGGTCTTGCAGCTGATCAGACGGAATCTTTGTACGTAGGTGATGCGATCCTGTCAGTGAATGGGGAAGATCTTCGAGATGCATCTCATGATGAGGCGGTCAGATTGCTCAAGAGATCGGGCAAAGAAGTCACTCTTGAAGGTAAGCCGGATCAAATGATTTATTAATTAAAGATGTTCCCTTGTAATATTCAGTTTTCATGCACTATTTTGTTCCAATGGTTCCATTTGTTTGTCTGGTTGTAATATTTCTTTACAACTTAATAAAGGTTCTGTTTCGTTTCAGTTATGAATTAATGTTGTGTACATCATAATTTTGACAGGTCACCAAGTTTTTTTTACCATGTCATACTATTACTAATTGCTACATCGTGTGTTTCTTGTTCTTAGTCTTACAATAGTCATTTGATAAATTTTACCTCACATTTCAATGACATTTCATGTTTTTAAATGTATCATGTATGTGTAGGTCAATGTTCAAGGTATATTCATATAGTTGATTAACTGTATGTATCCTGCAGCTTCACAAAGCCTTGCTCCAAAAGTTTTCAATAGGCCGGTTTACTAACATATTCAAATGTATGGATGGTTCTTTCCTGGGGACCATTAACTTTGTTATTAATGAATGAACTGCAATACTTGGAATCCATTAGTCTACACTCTACACACATTACCTGTTGCTATGTCTGGCAATCTTTTGGGTTGTCAAGAACAACCTTTCTTAAAACAGTATGCATACAGTATGAATGTATGTCAGTAAATGGCCTTTATGGATCTGTTGACTTGGCTCATATTTAATATGAAAAGCTGAAACCTACATTGCAATTATTGTTAACTCATCGACACTTGGCGATAATGACTGAAAACGATCAATTAGGCTGATAGTGCATTGTAAAACCAAATGTTATAACACTTATTTAACAATAAATATATGTAACAATGCAGTCTTCTATTCCAAAGTTCATGGCTTTGTTTATTCTTCATTGTCGCTTGGAATGTGAGAATGTACTTGAACTTCACTCATCAAAGTAAAATGCATCCCAATGATCCCATAGAATCTGGTATGGTGAATAATCTAGCAATCGTTTATTATCATGATGTATATTCTAAATGGCCTTTCCAGTTTTCATACTGTACTTATTAGACAAAATGATTATTTTTTCATACCGGTATTTGTTTTGTTTTTCCTTCATATTTTAAAAGAACCCTTCACAAATCAGTTTCAGAACCCTTCACACTCAGTACATTAAAAATATAATAACATAATGTAATAAGAAAATAAAATAAGAAAAAGTAACAACAATGATAAATGGTATGATAAGATTATTGAATATAGAGGCTTGTGTAGGTACTATCTTATATACATTTATGTATGGTGTGTAAGTGATATAACAAATAATCTGCACGTACTGTTAAGAAACACTAACAAAGCCCATGAATGTTTTGCTTACGATATTATTTTTCGATACTATCCTAAAAGATAAATAAATATAAAACGAAATAAATATATTTTTTAAAAATTCAAAAATGAGAGATATAACACGTGCCGTAAAGTATTTTGGTGACAATAGTCAAATTACTGACTAATCGCCAATAAACCAAAACACAACAACAACAAGTTGTCAAATGGTCTTCTCACAAGGCAATTTTGAGTTTGAAAGTATGATATTTTTTTAGCTCAAGAGTGTCACCTATTTAGAGAAGCTTGGTATCCTCCAGGGTACCATTTTTAACGCTGACTTCTAGTTTTTAATGAAGAAACTGTCATTTCTTTATGCTACTGTTATGCTCTTAAAAACCTAGTGTTACTATGTGTACCGGTATACATGTAGCTCCTGAATAATTGTGGACAACAGAATACTATTTCTGTGCCTATTTATGAAGCTAGAAAAGTGATATCATAGTAGTTCCCGTTAAATGCCAACAAAGGTAGTTCATTCTATTGTGAATGTCAACCACAATTATGTGTGATTCATACATATGTTTTGTGTCAACTTGTGAGTCAATCAATGACAATCATAATGTCTATCAAAAGGAGAACAGTAAAAAGTGGAAAAGAGAATCAATTGACAGTCATACATAAAAATAGGTAGAACTGTATGTATTCAAATTCCGGGTTAGATTGTTTATGCTGATCCATTTTGATATAGTAAGTGGCTACTGGCTAGGCTCTTTATCCTTTCACACAGTTGCAGCCAAAGAGAATTAAGAGATATATAAGGAGAGATAGAGAGAGAGAGAGGGAGAGAGAGCGAGCAGTGAATACAATGAAAAGATGACCTTGATGTAGTACACTTCATTGGAAGTTGTGCCACCATTTAAATACACCTGCTGTCTTTGTGGTCTAACTAGGCGTACCATAAATTTGATGAATAGTCAGCACAATGTATTCACTATTCAGGGAATGGTGTTGAAAAGCAACAAGTAAAATCTAATTGTATAGTATTCAAGTCAAGAATATTTGATTGTGAATAATGAATGAAAATCAGTATGATGGAAATTTTGGACAAAGGCCAAATACGAAAACTGATGAAAAGCTCTTTTATAACAAAGATGAAGGATGTGCCTCCATAACTACTTATTTGATTTGATTTACAATATTCTTAAACAGTGAAATAAAATTTGAATAAAAAGACCCTCGGTATAGGGTGGCAGTAAGCCCTTGAGGAATTGTTGAAGTTAATGAAGACATGAAAATCAGAAGTCATGTATTTTCCTCAGGAAACATGCTGTGAGCTTTCAAAAGCAGAGGGAATTATTTATAAATGTAAATAGCATAGGCCACATGAGGAAATCATGATGAGAAGTTCTTTTCACCAAAAGTGAATAAGTATGGAGCTCCATAATCTCTGAGGGTTTTCAAACTCCTCGGACATTGAAATAAATGAGGTCCTTTGAGTAATGAAGCCAGACTCCAGAGAAATCATTGAATGAAGCAAATAGGGGATAATTTGAAGTCATGTTTTTTTTCCCTTGGGAAACATACTTGTATAATGGAGAGAGGATTATGATAGCTAAGGCCAAACAAAGAAGCCATGATGGGAAACTCTTTCGTATATAATAGAAGTGCTAAAGGATGTAGCTTCAAGATTCCTATTGATCATGTCAAGAGTCCATACTATACCTCATTTCTATAAACTGATTGGAAGGCCCTGCCAGCAATTACATTGTGTATGTCTCTTTATAACATACAAGGTGACATCCTTGGAAAGTGATTGCATTTGTATCTTTTCTAAGCTAAAATCCATACAAACAGTAATAGTGCCCCAAAAACCAAAAAAAGAAAGATTTGTAAAGCATACATGTATAACCATGCATAAAGAAGATATAGGATTCATAACTATGTACCTAGTATAGTTAAAGGTTATCTTGATTTCTGATCTAAACACAAAACTAACAAAACATAAACAAAATGCTCACAGACAAAATCATGAAAAGTTCAAGACTGCAAATGTACAAATATTAGCAAATCAAATTCACTGGAAAGTGTATTAAGTTGAGTTGGTTTGTATGAGCAAAGAAATCAAGATTATCAGAACTTCTTTAGAACATGTTTGTGGTTTCCTTTCCATGTATGTGATTTTCTGCAAGATTTTAGTGTTTATATCAATTTTACTTTCCATTTTGCTTGTGTTATTGCACGATCCATCCATTGTAGATAATTCATACCTCAGCCTTTTAGCCAGATAAGCAGACATTTGTAGTAGTGTATTTATTTGTATTTGGGAACTGGTATTCAAATCAGGATGTATGGTACACTCTAAACTTAATCAAATGAACTTGGAATCATATTTAGAATCTCAATTTTCAAAGACTTACATGTACAAGTTACAAGATGTGGCAGCCGAACTTTGTTACAATACATGACATTCAAAGTGTGCTATTAATAGAAGGAATCTCCATGTGGTAAAATCATTAAATGCTTAAAAGTGAAACATTTTATAATGGCATATCAATATTACTGTCTCCACATCAGGAAATAATCAAGTTCTGAATAATATTGATGAATGATGTAAATCTCTAAGCCAAGTCGGATAAGATAAAGACCTGCCTCAAGATGTTTATAATTCATTATTGTAAGCTTGTTTTCACTTCGCAAATCCCCATCCTTCCAAGGGAATTCCATTGTAATTTCATAATTCTGAGTTCCGTCTATATGACAAATACTCATGACAAGCCAGTGCAGCTAAGCATACGACACCTTCAGGGCATGTGCGTTTTCATGCCATGCAGTATGAAATTTCCAATTTATGCATCAATATGGAGTGTGTGTATACTTCTGGTGGTCTATTGTCCGCAGTTGCACACCGTTAAATTTACAGAATAGAGAGAGAGATTGCGTAGAGAGATAGAAGGAATTTATCGTTGACAGTGTAGCACTTCGCTATTAAGAGCTGGATTGATGTAGTGAGGAATGTTGCAGTGGGACAAAAGATGCATAGAGTATAGACCCAAATGTCAAGCCATATAAGCTTCATTTCGTGACCTATAAAAAAGGTGGCGATAATTTTTGTTTGATAATTTAGATAAAAATACAAAAAGTAATCAGTTAATTTTCACAAGTGTAATTTTGGTGCATTATTGATAATTATGGGTTTTATTTCACTATTTTTGGCACAAATCGTCGCGTATGCTTAGGAAAACATTGACCAATCAGACATCGTATTAGATCGCTCGTAGTATCACTCGTAAAATTACAGCCAATGACAGCTCGCGTAGTATACTTGCGTACAGTGTTCAACATGGCAGCTTCCAGTGAAGAGGATTGTCCGTCTTCTTGTGAAGAAAGTTCGGTCGAAAATGTATGTTACATGTGTGTACACCCATCGAAAAAAGCGGAAGTTACTCCTTTTTCGGAGAAGACCTGGTTCCGATTTCTAAATTTTGTATCGAAATGGAGAAATTTGGAAGGTCCACAAGCAAAGATAGCGGCAGATTTTTCTGCTTTCTGCAGCGGTGCTTCATCTACTACCGACGGGCCCGCCAGTGGCGGGGCAGACTTCCCTGTCCAAGAAGGTACCGGGTTTCACCGGATGTGCTACGCACGATTTACGGATTCTCAACGAGTGGAACGAACAATCAAGAGCATGAAGAGAAAAGAAGATCTCATAGGTAATTTCTAGACTTTTATTTATAAGGAATGAATTTGATTAACTAATTAATTAGGTTTATATAGCCATAAAATAGAGGGGTTTACTTTAGTGAGTAGATCTCTAGGTCTAGTATTTATAGTAACGGATGTGAGTAGAAAAAAAAGGTTAGTTAGACCTTAGGCCCTACACCTAGAAAATTGCTAATTATTTTAAAATCATCTATGAACAGTAAATTATTATAGGCCTACATCTTACTCTTATGAAAGAGTGTTTTACCCAAAATCATTTGGTATCATTTTTGTGTGGTATGTGTTCTCGCTTGGATGAACGGGACACAGGAGGCAATGTTTGTCATGTTTGTGAGAGTGCAAAAATTGACTTGCGCCAAAGTGATGCCTACACTACAGTTACGGTAGATTTTTCTATGTGATATGTTGGGATTAAATTGAGAGAATGAATTGAATGAATCAAATGAGATGCATTGCATATGCATCACACATGCGAGCACAAATGTTTGTTGATATTTGATATGTGTGGCATGATTAATTGGGGTCGATTAATTTTGTTAGGGATGTTATTTGGATCTGCAACGATCAAATTAATACCCAAATCCCAGTTGTTTCATTCAAACATCACATAAGCAAGTACTAGTAGGGTGACCGCACAAACATTTGAAATTTCTGCCTTTTGCACTCACACTCGCACCCACAAACGTGGTCATGGTACGGGGGTAATAAGAATATCAAAGTTTGATGCCTTTGTGACATGTGATCCACTTATCCAATTTTTATGAAGGTCTATGATGACGTGACTAGGGTTTATATATAATATTATTACCCATATCAGACATCTGAGCTGGTCATTTACAAAACCGTATTGCCCTTGTTTTCAATAGCAGTGGGAATGGAGGGTATATTCTTTGTATTTTCTTTGGTCTCCCTGCCCGTATAGTCTTTGCATGTAGAGACGAGTGAAAATATAGTCTCGTATTGACCGCGCATTATTTTGTCATTTTCATTGCGCATCTATTCCTGCGCACTTTGAGCGTACTCTATTGTGACGTAATAATCACACTAAAGGCACACTGTTTGCAGTGTATCAAAAATTTTGTCAAGCACTGCTGGTTGACAAAGTTTGTTCAGTTCTTTGGGATTGTCATGCTTGATTTATGTATTTGCTCTAGATGTCTGATTTGAATGATAATACAAATATTGACTGGCTTAAAGATAAACTTGAGTACTGGTAAAAAAAAGAAAATTATTTCTCACAGAATCAAACGAAACTTACACTGAATGTTCAAGATTACAAATAAATGACATGTGCCAAACAATTTTGGAAGAAAATGTATACTGGCTGAGTAATGAGCATAGAAAGACAAGGAATCAAGGTAGTACCAGCCCCGACACCATGCGTGTTGTCCCATACATAGCTTTCTGTGTATGTGCTTGTTACTTTACCAAGACTCTGTCAAATTTATTATGATTTTGATGACTCCAGAACCTTGCAGTGCACACCAATACTTACATGCTACATGATCAACTGTTTCTGATCCTTTCCACACCTTTTCTTTCACAATGCAATCGCATTACCAGTACTAAAGTTTATCTTTAACTTTCGGTAGATACCACATATATTGCCCTCACAAGACGAGGGGCAATATGAGTCTAGTTTGGGCAATATAATTGGTATCTCCCTTAAGGCCAGTCAATATTATATAAATGTAGATCTACTACCAAACCTCCAAAAGAAAGAGAATCGTCTGCTCTATTATTAAGACATGCATATAAAACTAATAAAAGTCCATTAAGTCACTACAAGGTGGCTATATCCAAGGGGCATTTAAATAAAATCTTTTAAGTCCCATATCTTGTGCATACAAATGTCATATTTACTACAGGCTAGCCGAAAGATTTTATTATATTGTTGATTTTTTAAATATTGTTACATGTATATAATGATATATAATATAGGTCTAGTAGTGTAACTTCAATAGCGCATTCTCTGGCTAGGGTTTTACATGGGCTAAATAATTTCACATAAAACTCACACATGATAATCTACTTTTGGGTAGTACTAGTAGTAGATCTACATGTACAGCATGACCTCAATCAACCTGCTTGTAATATTTTACACCCTGGCCTGTATCTTGCTCT
Source organism: Strongylocentrotus droebachiensis (assembly GCA_035222895.1). Classification (NCBI taxonomy): domain Eukaryota; kingdom Metazoa; phylum Echinodermata; class Echinoidea; order Camarodonta; family Strongylocentrotidae; genus Strongylocentrotus; species Strongylocentrotus droebachiensis. The sequence continues at coordinate 32,379 of JAVYIG010003703.1, forward strand.
TGTAATTGTAAAATAGAAAAGAAAAATCAGTACTTGTCTGCAAATGAAAAGTAAACACTGCCCCCTTTTTTATATGAGAAAAGAATGCCACCAATATTAACATGAGCATAACACTTCTTCTCCTTCTTCTTCTTCTTCTTCTTCATCTGATGATGATGACGATAAATTCCATTCTTTGTTCAATTCATGATGATGATGATAAATGACGGGGGCTATTTTTCAAGCTTGCTTGCGTGAAAATAACACTCTTCATTTTGTTTTGCATTGAACTCTGTCTTATGTATGAAAAAAAATGTATGGTTTTATGAACTAATGTTATTTATATACACATGTATGTTGTAAAAGTTTGAGATTATGATGGAAGAATTAAAAAAACAAGAATTGAAGAAAAAAAGTCTGTAACTGATTAATTTCTAAATGTCAAATTGAATTAGGGGGTTCTTGATTTAAAATCCATTTTAATGTTTATTATTCTCTTTTCTTTCTGATTACAGCATCTACATCCAAAGATGACAAGGGTGAGGAAACCGAAGCAGAGCTACCACCAGCAAGAAAGAGGCGCATTCTTCGGTCCACTTTTGAAAGACCATCTCAGCCAGTTAGAACAAGGTATGTTTTGCCCAAAATGTGCATCTTGTGTCAAAAGGAAAAGACTTTGGTGTGTAGAGTGAGTGCTAAAAGAAAGAGAGAAAGCCTAGTCACATGCTCTACGGTTGATGCACAGAATCTTAGGAGAGCTGCAGAAGACAGCGGAAACGAAGCTCTGAAAGTGCAGATAGGAGGTAAAGATTGTGTTGCGATCGAGGTTAGGTATCATAACTCATGCTATAGAGACTTCACAAGATATCTTACAAGGCCAGTCAATGCAGCCAGCACTGAATCATCTTATGCCCAGGCCTTTGAAGTCTTTGCGACTGAAGTAGAGGATCGGATCATTAAGAAAAAGGAAATCATGAGGCTAAAAAAACTTAATCACAATTTCATTAAGCAAATAAAGATCACTCATGGAGTGGATGCCAGCTCCTACAAGACAGGTTTGTTCTTCTGTCTGTCCACGGAACCCTCAGTATTCGCCGATACACCCACATTTCAAACATATCTCCCCTCTTTTCGTCTCTTTTCGTCGTGGCCCATGTATGTAGCAATGGGAAATATAGATGTCAGTGCTATCTTTAACTTTAAACTGTTCTTTATTCCCCGGCTTCTCCAGATATTAACCATTTTCTGAATTTGCATTCCTTGCTATTGCTAAACTCCTTTTGATTTCTTCTCACTTGATCCTTTAGCGCTAACAAGTGATCCCAGGTATATGAAATCCTGGACTTCAGCAATTTTATTTCCATCCAAAATAAAATCATTAAAATCTGTTCGATTCCTGTCTATTACTAATATCTTTAAAACTACCTTTATTACATAATATTTATTTTAAAAAATCATTTCTTTTCAATTATTCAAAGAGTTTTATTTATTTATTCACTGTTTTGAAAGCTGTAATATCAAGCTCAAGTTTTATTTAACTTTTTATTATTTTCATCCTTTTTACTTCTTTATTTTCAGGTATCTTCAAACGGAGCTTAATCGCAGAGCCCAATGTACCAACACCCGAGAATCATGGATGGAAGATGGAAGAGGGGAATTTGGTCATCAACTGGATGAATCTTCCTCCTGCCCCAGATAGCGTAATGGAGCTCGCGTATTGTTCCGGTAGATGCAAAAGGCATCAGTGCGGCAATGAAGACATCTGCTCATGTTTGCAGAACAACGTTCCTTGCACCGATCTCTGCAAATGTGCCAGAAACAATTGTTGTAATATTACTGGACGCAATGCCATTGAAAGTGACAGTGATGATGACACCGATGATGATGGAAGTGGTGATGAAGTGGAGATGCCTATGGCTATGTAACTCAAATGAATGTGAATCCAGACCCCCCCCCCCCCTCCATTGTGTGGATTGTGCCAGATGTGAACTGATTTAGCTGACATAGTGATGCCTTAAATTAACATTGAACTACACATGTAGATACCGGTAAACAAGTCATCTATGACAAGCTCGCACCATGGATGTCCATGTTTACAACCTCCTTCTTCATTCACAATGCCATCAGAAAGTAACAAAACCAATTAAGACCTGTCACAAGGATAGCTGGAGATGACAATGAACTTGATGTACAGAATCATGTGTGACAAGCTCCCATCCTGCACCCTTCAGAACCATTCTAATACCAGTACCGATTTACCATTTGAGAGATGAGTACAAGCTACACATCATACAGGTGAACTACCTTGCAGGTATGTACTTTGTGAGTAAATTCACTGCAAACATTTTAACAATGAAAGATGTGGAAGCTCAATGATTTTTTTTTGTGAAGATCGTAGTCCTAATGAATGACATATTCTACACGAAAATGTGCAGTTCATTTTATCATTACAGAGAATTTACAGAATGTCTAATTTATTGATTTCATTATTATAATTTTTTTTCTCAGTATTTCATACTTTCCATTTTCAGAACTATGTGATAGTCCATGTAGTTTGTGACATTGCATGAAGCATGGTACCTACATGGAGACTCTTCGTAGAAAAAAAACTATTCAGGTATTGCCAAAATAAATCACCCCTGCATTTATTCTCCAGAGGAAGGCATACAAATTGATCTAATGTTTGTACAATTTCTCATCTGAATTTTTTTTAGTGTATTGGCCTTAAACTTGAACATAGAATTCTACTTTTTATCTTCCATACTATTTTTCTTCAGAACCATGCCAGTTGTTGTGCATACTGGAATGGCGTGATGACAGTCTAGATGATTCCAAGAGCCAGCCATGTTCAACTATTTCCCGTCCTCCATCAGATGTGACCCTCTGAGTGTGACCTACATGTAGCTTCAAGGCTGTCATGATGATAGCTCGAGCCAGCAAGGAACTACAAAACCCCTACCCTTCAGAACAGTGCCAGCAGTTGGGAGGTTACTCATGCCGTTGTTGTGGCATGTCTACCTGACACCTGTATACCGGTAGCCCTTTCCTGAAATTTAGGTAGTCTCATCTCTATTTTTCCTGATCCTCGGCATCCTCTTGATTCCAAGAGTCAGCCATGTTCAACTATCTCCCGTCCTCCATCAGATGTGACCCTCTGAGTGTGACCTACATGTAGCTTCAAGGCTGTCATGATGATAGCTCGAGCCAGCAAGGAACTACAAAACCCCTACCCTTCAAAACAGTGCCAGCAGTTGGAAGGTTACTCATGCCGTTGTTGTGGCATGTCTACCTGACACTTGTATACCGGTAGCCTTTTCCTGAAATTTAGGTAGTCTCTCTCATCTCTTTTTTTCCTGATCCTCAGTACATATTCCATGTTCTGCATTAAATGTTGTCATCAACAGAGCACAGGATGCTGCCACATTGGGTACATCTCATGATATCATCATGCATTATAGCTATAGGCCTACTGTATTGCCGTGTGCACAATTATGAAGTTGGTTAGGTGGACTTTATTTCTTTTTACTATTTTGTGATATTCAATTAAATTGTTCACCAAGTTTCGGGATCGGATTAAGAGCAGAACGCAAATTATGTACCAGATTCATTGGCGAAACCAAGAAGAAAAAAAATAATTTGCAAGACAGTGTGGTTTGATTTTTTGAAATCTATTTATTTCAATTTGTAATGAAAGGGAAATAGTCCCGCTTTAAAGGGCACCGTTGTAGGTACATTTGTGCGATTTGAATCAAATGACCTTCAGAAACAAATTTTTATTTTAAAATGTACAATTCAAACTAATGTTAAAGGTAAAGACCAGTATTGGAAACGCCCCAATTTCAAAAAATGAAATGGAAGCTCTTATTACCAATCATGTGAAAGAATATGTTTTGAATAATACATGATGATAAAAATTTTGCCGGGAAACCGCCTACTAATTGATATATATGGTAAATTGGTTTATCTATTGGGATGTGAGAGATAAAAACGCATGTGTGGCGCACGTGTGCGTAGTCCCATATACATCTTTCTGTGTACAGTGCTTGTAACTTTATGAAGACTGGGCCAAATTTCTTATCAATTTGATTATTCCAGAACCTTGCAGTACATCTATGCTAGATGATCAACCTTTTCTGATCGATTTTACAACGTTTCTTTCACAATGCAATCACAATACCATAACTGCTCTTTATCTTTAGTTTGAGAAAAATCCATTCAGATATTGCCAAAATAAATCAACCCGGGCAGGGGTGATTTATTCTCCATTGGAATGCTTACAAAATCCAAATTACCTCTTTACCGTATATAATTTTTCCTGAAAAGAGATAAAACATTAGTTATTTGGTCTTGTTTATACTTTCAGTGTTTGTTTTGGGGGTCAAAAAAATTGAAATATAGTTAGAAATGAAATAAAACAACAAAAACAATAAAATAAATAAGATAAAAAAACACAGAAATACTAAAGAAATTATAAAAACAATAGATAACATAAGGAATAACCTGGCTCTTCCAAATTTTGTTGTTGTATTATTATTCCAAATGGACTCAGAAATATATGTAGTGAAAACAAATGTTTGAATATGAATAATTTATGATTTATGGGTAAAAATGTGAATTTTATGACCTTATTTGCATAAATTACAATAAATATTTCTTTATATTTTACATTTTGTTGCTATTGTTTTTGTTTTTATTTATAAAAGACTCTTTTCAAGCATTATTAACCTCAAATAGATTGATTTATTTAATTCAGTTTTATTTAATCAGTTGAATTCCACTGAACATGTTAACATGTTTAACATAGAATTTGTACAAGAAATCACAGATTTCACCAATAGAGGGCGTTAACGTTTTCGCTGTTTTTTTCGCAAATGCGCAATATTTGCGCGTGTGAAAAAAAATATGTTGTTCCTGACCATAAATGCTTCCATATGACACCATTTTCACCCCCACCCTAAATGTAGGTCACAGAATCACATTTCTGAGGGGATATTGACCATTGGGCCCACTGTCTAGTAGGCTACATGGTAAAATTTGATGTTCAAGGACATTTGGGTGTCTTCAATAAAAATGGGAGATACAAAGACAGGAAACAGTATGTTTATTCCATGACAGTGATAAATCAAAACATTCACTACAAACAAAATTGTAAAAAGGGGAAGTAGAAAAGGGAGAGAATTAGAGATGGATACATTGTAGATGGTTGAGAGAGAGAGAGAAAGAGAGAGAGAGAGAGAGAGAGAGAAAGAGAGAGAGAGAGAGAGGGAGAGAGAGAGAGAGAGAGGGGGGAAAAAAGAGAAAAAGAGATAGCTTGATAGAGAGATAATTTATTTAGATAGAAAGAGATTGAGGGGGCGGAGGGACAGAGAGAGAAAGAGAGAGGGAGAGAATCAACACGGAAAAGGAAGTAATCAGAAGGGAATAACTATTAAAATAGTACCTTTCTGTTACTCTCCATTAACCAAGGGATGTATTCATTAAATTGTTTTTTTCTTCTTTCTGATCATTAGAAAGAAAGAAATCATGTTTTAACTGCTGCTTTGAGTGACATGTAAACACCACAAAAATTACAAACTATTTAGTGGACATTGTACATGGGTGGATGAAGGTCATTGGCCATGAAACTCAATTGGTTGGATTGTTTATGCACATCGGTGGGTGACTCATTCAAAAAAATATTGTTTGTATTGTTGTTTTGATATCCTCATCGGCTCACCAACACCAATATTCATTGTTAAAATGGTGAAGAAAATATTATTGTCTAATTGTTGAATGGTGCAAAAATGTATGTTCATGCAGGGCCTTCAAGTTAGGCTGTGTAGTAAAACAAAATACTGACATAATGTACAGATATGATACAGTACTTAATTCGATTTAGTACTATTGGGTTAGGGTTAGGATAAGACCTACATGTACACGTACATCAAATAAAATATTGAAATAAATAGTATAGTTCAGCTACACATTAGTCTGCAATTTGGAATGTGTTTCACTTTTTGGTAATTGTTCCATTGTATACTGCACTGAATTTTACATTTGGCATTGTAAGGCAAATTACCTTTCTAAAAAAAGAATCCCTTCTCTGCTTGAGGTGTGTAGTCTGTGGCATCTTCTATATTTAATACCTTACAAATACATAATTGTATATGTTATAGTTTATAAATAGGAAATTGTCTGTTAAGAGCCAGAAGGGCCTTACCTCTGTGTAAAATGACATAGTTTAACAATTTAACACCCTCCTGCCTCTCAGTCTCAGTAGACGAAATGATGGAATTGGCATCTCCATCAGTCCATGGTTCATTAAGCAGTGTCCAAAATCCATGTCCATGTACATACGTACCATCTGTATGACTACATGTATTAGGGATTTGCTGGGCACGGGTCTGATGCATTATGTATTCGCACATTCATATTACATGAGTTCAAAATCAGTCGACCATGGTCCACCACTGTCTGCCTCTAATCATAGCATGTCCGACTCTGCTCAAATGCTTGGGGTCACTGCATGAATGCCTGTTCAGATGAGATGAAATTTATACGTTTCTCGTATGTAAAGAAACGATGCTTAAAGAATCATCGTATAGCGAGTGTACAGACTTGAAAACAACATCATATAATGAAACATGGTATAAAGAAAATAATTTTGAAGAGGTCAATTGACACGACAGCTGGCCAATCAGAGTCGATGCTCATGATAAGCCCTGCCCAGTTAACACGATATTCGAACAATACGACGCTCAGACTAGAGTTGGATGCTGATTGTTTATCGAGTTTCGTTCGAAGCGATGCTCAAACAGGCGTTCTGCTATACGACATTCAGACTAGAGAAAAATTAAATACTTATCATACAATTGTCATACATATAGCTATACAATGAATTCAGGGGGCGTTTCACAAAAATTGTCATCAGTGACAAATGACAGTTTTTGTTATAAGCTACTGAAATCCTTGCTTCTGATTAGTTATCAGCAGATTTGTCACTGATTTTTGTCATTTGTCATTGAAAAAAGGCTTTGAGAAACGCCCCCCTGGTAGTCTGAAATAGTCTGAATGCAGGGTTCAATGTAAAAAATAACGAAGCCTTCAGTCTGTGTGCCAACTGATTGGAAATGAAGTAATGGACACACACTCTTTTACTTTAATAAACCATGGACCTAATAAGAAGCATGGAGTCGTGCCTCTTTGATGACTCCTGTCTACATGGAACCTTTTTACTCATTTGTTGACATCAGAGCCCATCCAAGTGATCTGTGGTAAACTGTTCTATTTGGCTAGTAGAGAGCTTTGTCAATAAATGTAGCCAAAGTGAAATGGACAGTAAGACGAAGAAATATAAAGCTTGGACAGTTTGAATGATTACAGTAAGTTTGCAGATAATTTATGCCTGTTTTTAATCTTTGTTTGTACATGTGCCAAGGGTATGGAGAAGACAAATAAAAAAATAATACAATTTTCCATTGAAAAGCTTTGACTATAGATAATGTATGCAAATCGATTTACGGGACACTTTCCAATATGTTCTGTAACATGTTGTATTTTGGATGAATTTCAACCCCTTTTATTTCATGATGTAAAAAAGAAGACCTACATTAAAACTAGATCATAGAGCCTTAGAGGGATTGAATCTTAAAACTGATTAACTACCGGTATGTTTTTTATGAATATTTCTTCCCAACTTACATTGTACCTTAATACTCTTTTCACACTGGTTTTGCTTAACCCCGTACTTTGCTTAGCCCCGTACTATCCTTAACCCCAGACTATTTTTTTTTGGCTTTTCACACCCGCTGTTTTTAGTCCCGTACTAGCGCCTATTCCGGAATAAGAAAATTCCCGCTGTTCTCACTGCATTTCGTTAACCCCGGATATCGTGCATGTTATGATTGGACATACTTCGCATCTGGCCAGCTGCGATACGCTCCATTGCGTAGTACCGGACTATTTTTCGTTTCTGTTCTCATTCATTTGCTTAGCACCGCAATTGCGGGGTTAGCAGGAGTTAGCACCACAATTGCGGAGTTAGCCCTGCTATTTTGCAGGGTTAGTTAACCCCGTACTATAGGTGGGGTTAGCCAACTTTAGCCCACTTTGGTAAAAACCAGTCCAGGCCTTAAATTTCAACATTTTTAGGGCAAGGCCACTTTTCTGTAGGGCACATTCCTATATTACAGCACCAATGGGAAGAATTGGAAAGGGCACAAAAAATCTCCAAGGCCAATGAGAGGGGCATTGAGGCCAATCAAAGGGGCATCCAAGGCCTGGCCTTGGATGGCCTTGGATTAATTTAAGCCCTGCAGTCTGAACAGAAAGTGGAATAGGCTTAACCCCGTACTATAGGTGGGGCTAAGACCCCCCCTTAACCCCACCTATACTACGGGGTTAAGCAAAATATTGCCAGTGTGAAAAGAGTATCAGAGACTAGCCTTTTTTCTTTGATCGGTATTTAAATGCATAGGTTTAACTGCATCTTGATTGAATTGTGACAGCTATGCGGTGTGAGTTACAGTTTATTTATTTACACATGTATACATGGTTAAAAGCCTCCCATCAGCTAAGAGCTGCTTTTCAGCAGGGCCGAACTGCAATAAAATATGTAATACATGAAGAATAGAAAATTGAAAAAAAATGATATAAAAGTAATTATACAAGACATAAAACAAACAAAAATACATTCAAAAAGGATTTGGATTAAAATTTTGACAATGAAATGCAGACAATACAAATGGAACAGGGTGAAAAGTAGGATGCCACTTTATAATTAAACATAACATATTACATGTAGTTATTAGTTCAAAAATAAATTTAGTTAACCTGTCGGCTCTGGGGGGGGGGGGGGGCATTTACACATACATGTACCCTATGGTTCCTTGCCCATGCACCATTAGCCTTTTGTTATCAGAGAGGGAAGGTGTTAATTGAATTACCAGTCACAATACAGCCATCCATCAGTGTAATCTGTCAAACAGTCAGTGACCTTAGACTCCAAACATGCCTCGTAAAATGTCACTGTTTATTAAACTGCACTTGGTAACATGTCTCATTTTCATCAATCTGCATCTGGAAGATTTTCATAACAAGGTTGATTTTCAAAGTGCCAACCTACTGTACAGTAATTGTGGGAATGGAAATCTACAACATTTATTTGGTATTAGAATTAATTTTCAGGTGTGTACAAGATTTTCCACTTATTCTGTAGTGGTTTGCAAGACATGATGTCTCCAGTCAGAGATACTGCCTCATTTTTTATTTGGATTTCGGGTTGTCATCTGGCATCTGGGGCACTTACTTTGACCAAATTCTGGTTACCTGTACATGTAGGTTACCAATTTCAACGCTCTATTTCACTGCTCTTGATAATGTTTCTTTTTCTGCGATGTACACTGTACACAAATTGTATGGTTGATTCAAGAGTTTTGCCTTTTGATTTTAAACAGACTTTCAAAAAGAACCTAGACAAAATACGTCATTAGAGCAAAGTAAAGATAAATCATGCAATTATGCTATTTTTTGTATGTTATACATTGACATAATACAGAAGTGTAAGCTCAGGATTATTTAAGACAACCATATAGATATTTGTTATTGCAACCAACTTAACAACAAACAAACATGTTTAAACAATGAACAATTAAAATCAAGACTTGATAAACCAGCCAAAACAACTGAAAGGGACAGAATAAAATAATTTCAATCTCCTGTCGCTACCATAGTAAAACACTCATCTAAGCCTTCATGTACATTAGAGCTTGTGTCAAAGCTATGGTTTGAAAACTAATTAATTGGTGTTTACTAATTAGTAACGCTTCATATAGTATTCAGTATGCATGAATATACAGCATTGTATTAAAGCGGAGTATCTTTAGCTGGGTAAATAACATTGTTTAGAACTGTTTATCACACTGTACCTGAAGTGTTCTTCTTTTCGTAAGAGGCAGCAGAATATAAAAGTGTGAATAAATTCTTTTTCAGATACCAGCTATGTTCACGTGGCATTGTCTGTTTTAAACTTTAAGTTAAAGAAATCATGAAGTTTAAAACAATGCAGGTTCCCACGGCACTGAAACAGTGCCTGCTCAAAGTTTTAAATTACAAGCCAAGCAAAGTAGACATTAATGTTGAAACCTCAAAGTCAATTGTGTCGCGCAAGGCTCATAACTTCAAGTGGGAACCTCCACAGCTTATAGTAAACTTTATAGAGTAAACTGTGAGTTCCTGACATCATTAGTGTATCGACACAGACCTTAACTACAAGATAACTTTAAAGTTTAAAACCAAAAGTTAAAGTTATAGCTCATGGACTTTTGTGTGAACCTAGTTACTATTTAGCCGGTATTTAATCCAAGGAGAAAATCGTCCACCCTCCCTGTAGTCAATGTGCATATAATTGATGGATTACGCTAATACTGTAACAATCTCTATGTGGTGCAGAGGAGAAAAAAATTCTATGGAGGCCCTGAAACACTTTTCTTTGTAGAATTTCTTGAATAGGAGGCCCTGCTTGAAATACAGTTTTATTAAGGAGTAGTATAAGTCCCTGTTTTCATTTCCTATTACTATTACTAGTGACTCTGTAAATGCAAGAACCTTTGTGATAAGGGATAAGTCAGTGTAACTTCTTGGTATAAGGAGGCCTCTGTGTAGCTATACACGTAGTATAAATCTACTGTATATGTACACTTTTTTGTGAGTAGAGAACCTATTTCAATTTCTTGGACAAATATGAGAGATGATCAATTCTCGAAGTATATTTTGACAGTGATGATCACTTTGATTATCAAATCAGATCTACAATGTATAAAGTACAATGAGTCTGGTATAAATGACCACCAAATCTTAATTCTGGACACCCAAATGTAGAAATTAGGACATGAATACATGAAGGCCCTTGATGTCATTTTGGACCCATTGTGATGCAAGCATGTACAATCTGCATGTGTACCAGTCAAATGGGCGGGGGGGGGGGGGGGCAGGATTGCATGAGCTCCGAAAGTCTGACAAAGGATGTACTTGCAGAAATATAAAATCTGCCTTCAGGATATCACACATAGTGGAAGTAAACATTAACAAGAGGAAGAGGCTGTTGTCAAAAGCTCCCGCAAAAGAAAGAAAAAAGATTTTGCTTTCAACAAAATTGTTTCAGTGCATAATTACTATTTTGTGTAGAATGAATAAAATTAAACCCCCTTTAACCGCCCACCATGACTGCAGTACAAACAGGCTACATACCATTATTTTGACATGTTTATAATAACTTTCCATTTCTAGTTCAAACCAAACAACTCAGAATTCCATCCAAGATAAAATTTATAACAGTCCTCTACTCTTATTATAAATACTAAATTCTTGCAGCCTGTACTAGACAAAATTCTCTTTGTTTACACTTTTTGTCTGTGATCTCTGCTACTTCCATATCACGATCAAGATGCCTTCTTCCAGTAACAAATCATGATCCAGCCAGGATGGTTAAATTTATGGGTGAATTTAGTCCTTTTTTGTCTGCTAGGAGGGCAGTTTTCTGACAGTTTTATCACTTACCATGTGGGGGGGAGGGGGGGGGGGACTAAATATCTAGCTGTACATCAATGGAACTACACCATATATACTCAGGATTTCTAATGAACTTATATTCCCGAGCTAATCTCTGAGATAAATTAATGGCATGCAATCCGCACTATTAAATGGACATAGTGTTAAAGCTTTTGACTTGGTTTTGTATCCTTTCACCAAGTTGCATAAATACAACGTAACTCAAAGATCACAGAACTTCTACAAAATGTGTTGACTGAAAACCAACTTGTGGGGATATTGTATTGACTTGAAGACAGTGAGCTATGACATAGTTTGTAGAGGACTGTTGCTATTAAACTTAAAGGACACCAGCAAGGTGAGATCTTAATAATAATACTAATAGTGGAGCCTTATATAGCGCTCATGTCTGGCTCCATTATAATTACCCTGGCTTTATAGCTCGGCTGCCGTTACGGCGCTCAAGCATTTCAAGGAACTAATTCCTACCAGGTACACATTTTCCTCACCTGGGTGGAGTGTTGCAATTGTAGATTAATGTCTTGCCAAAGGACATTGGTGATGTGACAGGGATTCGAACCCTGTATCTTGTGGTTCACAATCTAGAGACTTATCCACAACACCTCTACAACACCTCTTGCTCATGATCTTGGCATCCTCCTTGACTTTCTTCTTATATTCAGCATCTAACTCTAAAGCTATTGAACTTCAGATTGGTCCTATTTACTCTTTAGTCAAAATCAACAAGCCTGTGTGTAAAACAAACTACAGGTTGTTGACACATTGCATTTATATTAGCGTCAGTAATGATACACATTGCATAACTTGTACCGTATTTGCATAAATTCCTTCAAGTTTCTTACTGGTGTATTTGATGTGTATATCGTATTTTGTTTGAGCACTTTAAAATGCAGTGCCCTACAGGGCTTGTACATGCTCGTACCTCAGCAAGTTTCTAAACGGAAAAACATTCTTACAGATAAATGCTTCATACAAATGCTCATCATTATTTGGTAGTTATCAAAAACATGCTTTCAGCCGCAAGGATGTTTTCAGCAAGTCCATGTATAAAAAGAAGACAACATTACAAAAAATAACCTCAATAACAATTACATGTGGTTTGTAATATAATTTGAATGAGGTAGGCGTACATTGTTCATGACATCCCATGTTTACACTGTTGTGGGGGAATCATATGAGTTAAAAGGGACAATGACAATGTTTATACCCACAAAAACAAAAGACTATAAAACAAATAAAAACAAGTTATGAATATCTCTGGCCCCTGATTTTTAAAAATATAAGTGTGGGTGGGCATCTGAGCTGAGAAATAGAATCAGGAGAAGAAGAAAAAGAGGGGCAGGCCAAGGAGATAGATAGAGGGAGAGAGAGAGAGAGAGGGACAGACAGACAGACAGACGGATAGAGAGACAGACAGACAGGGACAGATAGAGAGAGAGAGGCAAAGACAGAGAGAGAGAGAGAGAGAGAGAGAGAGATACAGACAGAGACAGACAAACAGAAAGACAGACAGACAGAAAGACAGACATACAGAGACAGACAGACAGAAAGACAGACATACAGACAAAGAGAGAGAGACAGATAGAGAGAAATTGACAGTGATACTGATAGAGAGGGGGAGAGATGTACAGATGAAAAGGAATAAGTGAGGTTAGGGTGTAGTTGTGGAGTAGAAAGAGCCTCACAGGCAACCATGGTTGAGAAAATTTAGTTTTTAAAGGTAATACAAAGTTTTGGTATGGGGTAATGAATTTGGTTCAAATGAACATATTGAAAGCATATATGCAATCCTACAATATTCAGTGATCGTTGTCGCGGTTGAAATCGAGTCTAAAGTGATTAAATTATAAATAATAAACTCTTTATGTTGTATAGCGCCCTCTCAAGGTCAAGATATTAATTTAGCTATAAAACAATGTTATTTGACTAAAATCGACCGATTTGCTATTACCGTTTGGAATATATATAAGATCTGCATATTCTGAGATTTTTATGGTCGAAGCTACTATCGTCTGGCCGAAGGCGCTATTTCAAATTTATCAAAATTTACCGGGAGCACCGGTAAATTTTTATATTCAATTTTTCTCGAAAGCAGAAGAGCTTTAGGGGCTAAATTTTTTAGTGCTTATAATACATCCATACGGGCATCCAAATATATCACAATTGTAAAGAATCACTATCCAGCCAATTTTCAAAATTTACCAAAACTTTGTAATACCTTTAATGTCATAGAGCGCCAATTCATGTGTTGTAACTATTGCTTTATGTCATTTTTCAGACTCGTGTATATACCCCCAAATGGACGTGCAGTTTTCAATGCACTCGAATTGATCATGCATTCTATATATTTAGAAGCTCATTGTGAATATGTAGAAGCAATGTGTCACAGTCACCTCATGTGGATCTTAAGGATTAAATGACAGGAGATAGAATGTGATCGAATAGGATCTTAAAAAACTGAATGTCAGCAATTAAAAATGCTTTCTAAAATATGGATTTTTAATGTAAATCAAATCTTTCATAAATTTTCCTTTTTTATGATTCTCTCTGATAATCTCAACACATTCTTTGACGTTTCATGTAGGCCACATGTTTTATGTAGGCCCTTTGTTTTACAATGTATGTGTAAATATATGGTATCTTGGTATTCTATTATGCATAAAGCCATAAACATGGACAGAAGAAACGATTTGTACTGTATACACTTGCATGCAAACCAAGTTTTCAGGAATTTTAAGGCCCACATTTAGGCCTCTATACTAGGCCTGAACAGCTGAATAAATATATCTCCATAAATGTATATAACCATGAATAAATATAGCTGCGTGACCTGGGGTCATTTTGGTATTTGGAATACCCCCTCTTCAAACCTCCTCGGACATCACACCGGGGGTGAGGCATCTTCCAGAGTTAGTCCCGTGCCAGGGGGGCTACAAACCAACATTGAACTTCATGGGGCATTACCACCCCAACTGTTTGATGCCCGTGACCAGTGTGATATAGAATCTACTACTATCCTCTATCTTTGCATGTACATGTATGCATAGGGTTCATTCAGACCTGGGATGGTACACCGCTCACCCCAGTCACACTGCCACATAAACCCAACCTGACTGTAAACCGATGATTCTTGCCTGTATTACATGGTGTTATTTGGTATGTTGTTGGCGTGGTGTCGGTCTCATTGGTGTGACTGGAATATTTTGGAAAGAACTGTTGCAGCAAAATTAATTTATATAAATATTTATTATCCTTTGACATATTGATCAGTGAGTACACATAGAGACAGTGCGGCTATGTTTTCTAAATCCCCCCTCTCCCCCCCCCCCCCAATTAAAAAAAAAAATGTTTTGCTTCTCTTGAGTCAAGTTGTATTGAGTTTATTGGTTTCACATTTCACATATATTTCACAAATATAATACAGATACCAAAATATACATAGAAGACATATTGTTTCATAATTTAAAAAAAATCATTATAGTAATTGACAAGGTAATTAGACTACAAAGTTACATTCATTCACATGCAAAGTTTTGCTGTCACTGTCTTTAGGCAGTTTACCGCATCATGTCTAAATGGGGCTTTATTATGGAGATCGCCGATTCTGCCTGAAATGTTGGAGGAGGAGGACGAAGATGGAATCCAAGCGGCTCATCCAATTGCCATCCGCTGGCCCCTGATGAAAGGAGATGTCTGCGGGGAGCCCCTGAGCGATTACCCGCTGTCCAATTGACGTGGCTATCTTGTGAATCAAATCGGACGGCAGTACACTTAGGCCGCAGGGAACCCATGCTGGCCGTGTAATTGTGTTTCTGCATCTTCTGCTGCCCACTAAACATTGCATATTGTGGCACCTTGATTTTTTACAGAAGATTTCAAGGTCTTATAGTACTCTGATAGCTTTGAATTTGCAAGTAGTGTCTGTATAATATGCCCCAAAGCTGGCTGAGGCATACAAGTATGCTGGAATATACTGAGATATGCTGTATGCTGTATATATGTACAATGTACATGGAATAAGAACCAGCTTGGATATTATGAAGATCATGTAATTGTGTTTCCATTTTCCCCTGCCCACTGAACATTGGGTATTCTTGCACCCATATTTTCTACTCTGAAGATTTCAAGGTTTCATAAGTTGTTACTGTAATAGCTTTTAATTTGTCCAGTCCATGTGCCCGACTCAATGTAGTATTACCGGAGCAGACTAATTCTGAAATAGCTAATTTGAATTCCTAGTAGTAAAAGGTTATTTTCAAAGGCATGGGCATGACAGCCTGATAGGCCTGACATATTTCTGAAGTGGGTTGGTTTGACCATTTCAATGTAATAATCAAACTAAATGAAAACTTGCTGGAAAATCACATTGACTAAAACCAAAGAGTTGTACCTGAGAAATGCAGGTGCGAGGGACAATTCTATAAAAAAAATAAAATTAAAAAAAAGGGATTAAAAATAATATGTCTTTCCTCATTACTTTGCTATTTAATAGTAATATTGAATTTTCAGATTAAATTTGGTTTTAATATGAAATTCTACTTATGTAATTAGCAGAACCTGTGATTACTAATGAATGAATGTTTGAAACAGATGTGGATCATCATCATCATTAGGCCTAAAAAAAAAAATTGATGACTTGGCGTAACGGGTCACTGAAAATTAGGGTAGGTAGGGCGATATTTTTGTTGTTGTTTTTTTGTTGTTGTTGTTGTTGTTGTTGCTTATATTTGCATACATGAAATTAGCCATTCATACACATACATACATGTACATACAGTGGCGTAGATAGGTCCTCAGACCTTGGGGATGATCTGATGAGAGGGGTAGACCACAATATGTTCAAATAACTCCACGCACACACACACACATATATGGACACACACACTGTGTGAGCAAAGTGAGCAAGAAATTGTTGAAATCTTGAATACCCGTGAACTGAACGCCATAGGACGCCATGTTGGGGATACAATCGCCTAGCGGTACTATGGCGTACCTGCCCGCTGCACTCGGCGCGCGAGCTGGCCCAAACACGGCGCGGCAAAGCCCAGAACGAAAGCAACAAACATCCGGGTTTTCCCCACTGCGATATCGATATTTACGCAATCGCAATCGGATCAAAAAAAATAAAAAAGCGTAGGGTCGGCGATAAAAATAGGGTCGGGCGGGTTACGCCAAGTCATCAATTTTTTTTTTTAGGCCTTATCCTCAAGGAGGCATTGAATACAAGTAGATACCCATTATATAGGCCAATTTCATTCCTCTTGAAAATGGTGTAGAGGGCTAAGTATGCTGGACTAGAAAGTGTTCCATTTTGAAGGGAAAGCTTCTAAACTATGCCAAGATGCACAATATAAACACTTGAAGACTCTTCAAAGCATTACAACTTTGTTCAGCTCCTGCAAACCAGGCATTGTTGCAACATCCGCACTCCGTCGGCTGCAAACCTGCAAACTGTTGTCTGGAACTTATAAAGTGGAACCATTCAAAAGGAAGCTATACAGGCATGGGAAACAATTAAGTGTTTATATGTTTTCTGTGTATTTAGAGATGGGAAAGTTGGCTTACATATATCTATTTCGAAACAACTAGCAGTACAGGACAAACTACATGTACATATAGCTGTGAACAAAATAAACCAAAATATTCCAGACCGTATTCCAGAGGGCGTTCAAAATACGTACTCGCTGGCGGACGGTGCTAGCTGCCTATTGACATCAACAGAATACGGCTCTTACGCAGATGGCATGTTCCGAATGCCCGGACAATGCCGATTATCGCATACATGTGCCGAAGTAATACCAATCGCAGTTCGGCTCTAAGATTCGGCTGCTGTTTCCGCCCACTTTCGTGACGTCGCGATCGGCAGCAATCAGCTGGCTTGGTGAAGGCAGGCCAGGCCGCGCGTACTTTGATTGACAGCTGTATGCAAATTAGAAGTCGACCTTCGGAACCAAAATGGCGACGACTAGAGCAGCGATAACTACACTGGCGGGAACATGCCCCTTTAAAGTATGTTGCTTACTTGCTTGCCACTCTCTAGAACCCATTAGCTTATTGTATTTTCTCATAATTTTTGTTGTTGTTTTCACTTTTACCTCTAATAATTTTAAAAGATTTTAACAATTTTGAAAAAAGATTATGGCATTATTGCAGCTAGTGATATGTTGCCCAGCTCTACGTGTACATCTGCATGTACATGTAGTTTTGTTCGGACAGAACTTTAGACAATTTCAAGTAATTTTATTACAATTAATTTGACCAGCTATTATGCATTCATGACATTGTCATTACCACATGTATATCGGTTTCAAAGCACTGGATCTTATTTGCTCAGTCTGGGCTCTTAGCTGGCCGGCTCCAATCTTCTCATGTTCCAGTTGATTCTGCAAATCTTTTGGTGCAATTTTTTGCAATCCAAGACGGAAAGTGATGCTCATCTAAGGATTTCTAACATTTAAAGATGCACATGAACTGCTTGTACTCTTTGTAAAGATTCAAAGTTGTGTTATATATTAAATAGTCAAATGTGACAATGAGTATACCTATATTGATTCTTTTTTTAAGCATTTTTGTTCATTATGCTATTATACATTCTGCCTTTTTCTACATAGCCAGAGAACTGTGGCATGAAGTCTAGCATCTATCCTTCCACAATTTTGGTCAGATTTCCTTTACCGGTTTTATTTGGTAGAATTTATGAGCCCAGATATCAGTTGTCATCCAGATCTAAAGGATCACCCATTCAAACTGTATTTCTATGTGTCAACATATCAGCATTGCCATTCTTGATGCAAGCTAAGTGGACTAAAAAGAAGCAGGGTTATTGATGACTCTGGATCAAGGATGAGAAAGGAAGATTGGAAGGAGAGAGGTGCTGTAGATGAGCTGGAAAGATGAGTTGAAGAGGCTGTCAGGAGATAAGCTTAGAAAAGAGATTTAGAAAGGGGGAAGAAGGCAATACAGAGAGAAAGAAAGAGAGAGAGAGAGAAAGAGAAAGAGAGAGAGAGAGATAAAAAGGGAAGATGACAAAAGACCGGAAAAGACCTTAATGGAAATGTCATATTTTTGAAAGATTTACAGAGAAACAGTAAAATGAAAAGGATATCCCAGAGACAAAGATTGAAATGTACATGTATAGTGAAGTGGCTGAAAAAGGGAAGGTATTAGAAAGACTTTTCAAAATTAAAATAATAATAATTTTTGCATTTCTTGTTTTCTCTGTGTCTAGCAGTGACTGAATCTAGATTATGAAAATTGCTAATTCTTACACAATTTCAATGTACCTACTACCTATTCAAGAACCTGCTCTGAAGTGTTCAAATAATTAGATAGCTTTCCAATTCAATATGACCTATTTCTCAATACCAAATATGTAGGCCTGTCTTCATCAGACAGAAGTGGCAAAATACTTCATCAGACAGAAGTAGCAAAATACTTCATCAGACAGAAGTAGCAAAATAACCTGCTATTTTCAGACTCGGGCTATTTCCCCGAAGTTCAAAATTGCGTCTTCACCAGACCCATACGCTCATCAAAAAGTAGCTCGCTACTATCCAAATAGTGGGCTATTTTGGAAACAAGACCAAGATTTTTCCGGATTTTGTCAAGACCCAATAGCCCGCTAATTGCAACTGCAGGCCGATGAAGACAGGCCTTTTGAGAAACTTTTCAGGTCAGTATCCCTGAGGTGTTGATATTATGATAGACCCACTAGGTCAAGATGATCAGTGATATTGATTTAATTCATCATATCCTTCTTTATTTCAATTTTAGAGGCCCTTTTATTTTGCCCTTTTATTCTGCCCGAGGTGGAATATAGATATTGAGGCAGGGAAATGTATGTATAAAACCTTGACTCCGAGTATGCAAAGATAATATTTTGTAAGTATTGAGTGTCTCACCTGAATAATTAGTTTTTATCCATTTAAAATTGGAAGTTATGATAATATGGAAAAAAATCGGGATTAAATTGATTTGGATTAGCAAAGATATCTTTAAAATATTGTTCTTACAATAAACGTGTGAAAAATCTTACCCTGATATATATTTTTTAATAAAAAGTTAAATCCACCCTAGAAAGTGCAGCTGGAGTGGGAGTAATATGACTGCATGTGTCTGATCTTTTGTAGAAGAATATGAATAAAGATATTGCAAACCATGATAATTCAATACCATAGATGTCTGAAATCTGTTAAAATCATCCTGTGCAAATTCCCAGGACAACAGACTTTAAAAAAATTACAATTTTAAAATTATTTTTTATTCCATCCGTTGTTCTGTAGGAAATATGAACTTGTACAGGGAAAATGTGATGCTCCTTTGTATTTGAGAGTTATATTCAAAATGATTTTCACCATTTCCTTTATTCGGTTGATCTATATCAATGATACAAGAAAAGATTTATGAATTCATTGATTCAGCTCCATGTCACATTTTTATGCTCCGTTATGCCCATTTCATCTCCAAACATGTCGAGGACGAAGCTTTATAGCCCTCACACGTACTTCCCACAATGAAGGTTCTGAGTCCCTACAGCAGCAATCATGGCTGGAATGTGATGCAGGCCGAAGAAAAACGTTTTCTCGATCGTGTCACTTGCAATTATGCAGGCGCTGCATACGATGCACGGTGGAACTGATGTTTGGCACCCTCGTCACGTTTAGTGGGGTGCTAGGGCTATTACCCTGTGTGGGTATAGGGTTGCAATGCCAATTGTCGTCTCATCTTGGTCGATGTCAGCATGGTTGCCTTTATTTGGAGAAAAAAATGGAGTTTGATTTTAGTCGCACGTAAGCAGGGAATTGGATCGGAGCATGAATTTATGGGAGATATCTGAATTATTAGTTTATTTTTGTGATTGTGGAATGGGCTCTTGGATCGCATCTTTGTTAATGTTAGTCTTATACTTTCTTCAAGTTTCAGTTCTTGTGAATTTCCCCTTTCTCTTC
Source organism: Strongylocentrotus droebachiensis (assembly GCA_035222895.1). Lineage (NCBI taxonomy): Eukaryota > Metazoa > Echinodermata > Echinoidea > Camarodonta > Strongylocentrotidae > Strongylocentrotus > Strongylocentrotus droebachiensis. The sequence continues at coordinate 52,853 of JAVYIG010003703.1, forward strand.
TCCCCCCTCCCCTCCCTACCATCCTGTACCTCATTTTCCTACTTTCCCCTTTTCTTGATAATCTCTTTCTTACTTCATCTTTTACAAGAATTCTTCTCTAATCCAATAAACCTCCTCATCCTTTGTAGGCCTAGAGGTAGATCTCCCCCTCCCCCTCCTTCTTCCCTCCCCCAGCCCCTCCTTGGCCCCTATCTCTCTTTATCTTTTACCACCCATCACTTCCTTTCAAGCTTGGTTTCTATTCTGAGACGTCTTCTAAATAATGAAATATAAATAAGAACTGAACAAAAGAAAGCCAAACAGGCAGGCTTGTTTAAGAAAAACAACTTTTGTCAAATCAGGGGCTTTATCGGTCCAGTCTTTTGATAACAAAAAGCTTACGCTTCATTACGTTACAAATTTTACGATGAATACAATCTTGTCCCCACGAGGCACTGCCGGTAGTATATTTTAGATAAATTCTTCCTCCGCCTGCTCAAGAAAATTGTTTCAGTTGTGCTTAGACTGTAGTTAGTTCTTTACAGATTTCATGCAACCATTTCATCACCAAATCTGATGTTCTTCATGGCGGTTCATGAATGAAGCAAGTCTTTTTTACTTTTTACTTATTCATACTGGTTAAAGAGTGTTCAATCTAGAGCAAGGAAAAACAGTTTCTGCCATTCTTCCATGTGCTATACACCAAAAACACATATCAGTTTGAGGTACAGTGAAACCTGTCTATAAAGACCACCCAAGGGAGACAAGAAAAGTGCCTTTATAGGCAGGTGGTCATTATTTATAGGTTCCTTTAGTACATGTTTCAATGAGAAACCATTGTCAAGGGAACAAAAACTACAGTCTTTGTAGACAGGTGGTCACTAAAGCAAGTTAGAATGTATATGATGAGAAGGATATCTGAGACAAGGAGAGTCTGGATTTTGGCGTGAAATGTTTTCTCCTTGTAAATCAAACATATTCTTTCCTGATCTGCTGTTGTATTGCACTAGTCGCCAGTCACAAAGGGATACCAATGGAAACAATCACTTGAGTGCTTTGGTCCTCTATAGTACAGTTGAGAAGACTTGAATCATTAATGTCATGTATGTGTGTAGCCAGCCTACCAACTGTAAACCATCGTAGGGTCATCTCCGTAATTGGAAAATGTTTTATTTTCATCCATGGCTGCACCCAGAAGTCATCCAGTGAATATATCTGTGACAGCACCCATCCTCCTTTAAAACACTTTCCTGTATTCGCATTATACACACTTTCCTGTATTCGCATTATACACATTTATTTTCTTGTGTATATTCCATCTTTGATATTTCCAATACACCAATTTTCTGAAGTATCTTTAGTGAATTAGAAATCGTATCTTGAAATATTAATTTTTTAATGATTTTACTGGACCGCAGAGAGGGCAAGTAGGCCTGTATGCTCGTATGTCCTATCTGAGGGAAGAGTTAGTTGAGAATTAATGCCTTACCAAAGGGTACTGGTGCATCAATATGGTTTTGAACCTACAACCTTATTGTTGTGAGACCACTGCTCTACACTGTACTGTGCATAAAATGAATTCCTGTGGTATTTAAACATCGTCTATTTGGAGCTAAGGGGCACTAACTCTGTATTAAAGTATATGAGTTAATGCCCTTCTGATTCTAAACAAATGATATGTGTACGGTACCAATAGGAAATACTGATTGCTGGCTGACTTGTAAGAAAGGCCTTCATACATGTTCACTTCACACTGCAATACTGAAGCATAACGGTGCACATAAAATGCTGGAAATGGCAAAAGCATCGGATAAAAAGTGTGTTTTGATCATCGTGAATCCGACGATAAATTGGCAATCAGAGAGTATGGGCGATCGATCACACATTGAAGCTGATGTGCAATCAAGCAATATTAGAATTTAGTGGTTTTGACAACGAATCCCTTTTCCCCGAAAATAAAGGCTACACAACCTTTCTGATGGAAGGATTGGGGGATGGGGGGGGGGGGGGGTGTTGGTAATGACTTGTATCTGCCTGGCTGCCCCCATTTTCTCTTTTCTCTGTGCTGATTTTGTAACATATCAATAAAATATATATGTATCCAATAAGGGAGATATCAATATCTACTTTCTAGACTATCGGTACAAAGGTCACATTCAAAGATTTATCTTCCAGACTTGTACTTTGACATACTGGTATGCAGTATGTACATAAATTATCAGTTTGGATGCTGGAGATGAAGCTACAAAAACCTAGAAACTGTGTAAATCATTTGAAAGTTTACAAACAGTTAATGAATACAAAGGAATTCTTGTGTATTTACCATGACACATGCGTAATTGAATTGTAAATGCAGGGGAATTCACTTTGTTTCAAGTTCACACAATTTTCCAGCTTTGTTTTATCCAGAGAGAGAAAATAGAAATATAAAGACAAATAAATTGATAACGATATTAATAATCTATTTGCAGTAAATTACATTTACTTACATGACTTGAATAGTTTATTGTACAAGTAATGTTACTTTGAACAATTCTTAACTTCATTTTCACCCGAGAAAGATTCGAATATAAATAAATGTACAAAGAAATGTCCTTTCCCTACATGACTTTGCTCACTCGCTTTGCACACAAACAATATGCTTAGCAGACGATGTAACGGGTGGGAGGGGGAAGGGGGTGGTGCCCATACATGCAACTATGTGCAAAGTGATTCATTAGCAAGCAGGCCTATGTGTCAAAGGGATCTAGTTAGCTTCATTTACTTGTCATCACCAGGCATATGACCCTGGTAGGAATGAAAGACAGCTGTCATCCCCAGCAGGGGAATCCCCCAGGAGGGCGGGGCCAGACCCCTCCACTTATTGGTAGGCTAGTGGTGTCAGGGTCACATGCTCTAAATACCAACTCATTTGTGAATTGGAATAACTCTGCTTGGGATGAGTGCCATGATATACCTTTTAAACAATAATATTTTTATTGTCACAAAGCTACCCTATTGTTGACATCAATGACATTTGAAGTTTAGGACACAAAGAGAAACAAGAACACAATCAAATAGGTAGCTTGTTTCAGCCTTTAGATTGAAAAATTATACAACATACACTTACAGAGAACCCAAAACACAAAGGCATTTACATTTTGCCTGTTGGAATTGAAATCCTGGCCAAGGCAATAAATTATTTCTACCTGTCATTCTCTTTAACAATCCACCTTTTGTAGTAAAAATGTTCTTTGCTACTGTAGTATTAATCTCACTTTGTATCAACAGAAATCAAAGAAATGCGATAACAAGTTTTTGAAGGGCTTACCAAAACTATATGATAATGAAACCAATGTAACATTGCACAAATATGCACCAGTAAACACTTCCAACTGATGATTTTAGAGAGCTCAACAAGACTACCCTTTAAAGTCATGAGATCAATGTTTGAAAGTTTCATTCGGAATCATATATTTTATTCATTTAATTTATGTTAAAATTTAATGATCTCCATTATTAAAACAGTTAAGTCCATATCATATTCAATCAGTCCCTTGTACATGTTATTATCACAAATCATTTTCCTGTGATCTGCATAGTTTCAATGAACTGGAAAGGCTTTGACACTCGGGTTACCTGTCAATCAAGTTTGTGGTCTAGATTATTGGTGCCTGTAACTGACTTTGACATTTCTACATTGAGATCAATCAATGATCCAAGTCATGTGGAATCAAGGGTGTATTTCTATGCTATTGATTCACAAGTGTTTATATGGTTTCTATGACATGGATGGCTCAGTTTTTAAAACTTTATTGGAGAAAAGGAGTGTCACTCCAAACTAGATGTATCATATATTCTCATGTTTGATTCTACCATAGTCTTATGGCGTGTCTCTGATTCAACTTATGGTCTTGTGTGTCATTTCCCCCCAGTTTTTTAGTGTTGTTTACCATAATGAGAGAGAGGTTTTAATCATTTCAAACAAATTAATTATCTTTAAAAAAACACTTTTATATGAACTCTTTTTTCTTTACCATAATGAAAGAGATATTTCATTAATTCAACAACAACAAAATCTGTGTTTTTGTTTTTGTTTTTTTTCTTTACCATTATCTAAACTATTTTGATGTTCCAGGGCTCTTTCAATGCATTATTGAGCTAAATTATTCACTGATCCTGTGCTTTTTGTTGCACTGAATGTGTGTGCAGCATGTTAGGCAATGTCAGTGCCTTGGTCTAGTGTAACAATATGACTCTAATTTTAATCAAATGATCCATGTTCAAGTTCCAGCTGTGGCACCTACCTTCTTTGCAAGACGTTGATCTATATACATAACTTGCCACTTTTAACCCAGTTGTAGTAAATGATCAGTAATTTCTTGCTATTAGTGCCTTAAAGGTAATACAAAGTTTTGGTATGGGGTCATGAATTTGGTTCAAATGAACATAGTGGAAGTATATGCGATTTTACAATATTCAATGATCTTTGTCGCGGTTGGAATCGAGTCTAAAGTGAAGAAATTGTAAATGATATACTCTTTTTGTTGCATAGCTCCCTCTCAAGACTGATTTTACTTTAGCTTTAAAACAATGTTTCTTGACTACAATCGACCGATTTGGTATTCCTGTTTGGAAATTATATATCAGAACTGCATATTCTGAGATTTTCATGGTCGCAGCCACTATGGAATGGCCTTAAGTGCTATTTGAAATATTTAAAATTTACCAGGAACTCTGGTAAATTTGATTATTCAATTTCACGAAAGCAGAAGTGTTTTTGGGGCTAAATTTTCAAGTGCTTATTATACATCCACAGGGGTATCCAAATGTATCAACATTTTAAAGAATCACTATCCATCCAATTTTCAAAATTTCCCAAAACTTTGGATTACCTTTAAATCTCAGGCGCACTTGCCTGGCTAAAGCCAGAATATAAATCATTCTTTGTAGGCGGCTTGAGCATCCTCTCGATGGATATATGTACGTGCACAATAATATAGATATGTATTACCAGCTTGGTTATTCTTATTGTTATTATGGCATTGGTATGGGAAATGTAAACAACTTTCAAATGGTCTGTATAGCATTACAAGCTCCAAAATAGACTCAATTTATTAAATAGAATGAGCTGTAACCTGTACAGTCTGAGAAATTAGCCCCAGGTCTTATACCATCAGGGTCACATTATCTACATTCCATCACTCAGATCATATTCTTCCCCTTCTGGGAGAGGGGTCAATTTATTTTAGGATCAGAATGATCACAGAAATGTTCAAGTAAAAGCTGATATTGCTGTGATGTAGTGCCTTTGTCCAGTATTTGACTCTGTAGCACGAATAAGAGGTACGGTTAACAAATAACTTATTCATACCCTTTCCAAATTTTGTCACTTTTAAAGTATGTGAATAGTTGATTTGTCCCGATAGATGTTTCTTGTGAATATGTCATAAAGCTTACAGCTAAAAGTATTCAACAAAGGCAGTAATTTAACTATAGTCCACCTTTCATAAGTTTCATTCTTGAGTTACAAAAAACATAAAGACATCAAATTTAAAAGGGGTGTGAATAATTTAGATAATGATTTACCGGTAGCGAATAATCTGTGTGCCTTAAAAGTTAAAGATTTTTGAAAATACTGTGTCAAACCAGGAACTTTCACCTGCATGAAATATTTGTGAATTTCATGAGTGGTTGAAATTTTGAGAGTTTCATTCCGCGAGTTTCATTACGCTTGACATGAAGAGAAAACTTTCTGTTATAAGTTTTATTTCATTTGATTGGAGAGTGGACCTGTGAAATTAATCAGTTTTTCCATATGATGCATTAAATGGATTACAGTCACACAATAGACAGGGATACCCTTGCTCTGATTTCCTATTAATTCACCAATGAACCCATTGAATACTCGATTCCATCATTCCCATAGGCTTAATACAGGCCAAACCATGTTGCAGTAGGCTAAGGGTTTATTTATAATAAGTGAGCGGGAAAGGAAAGGATAGAATAATAATACCTTTTAAATGCTGACCCAATTCCAAGAATTAAAGGTATTTGGAACTTTTGATTTCAATTGTGCATATCATGTGTTTGATATTCTGTGTCTTGATCCAAGATGATACCTTCAGACAAATACTCAACAATGGATGTCAATTTCCCCTTGGTTACCATAAACAAAAATGTAATTGACCACTGGGCAGGCCTATGTACAGTATATATTATATTGTTTTATACAGGCGTATATATCCGACACATGCGTATACTATAGTTAATGAGATTTATGCCTTCTTCCTTATGTGCTATGCTCTTCAAAACTGTAAATGTCATGTACATGTATACATGTACATTAATTGAGTATTTAATTAATTTGAAAGTCAATTTCACTTTTACATGTAATTGAGTATCCCTTCATTTATCGGACAACAGTATTAACACCTCTAAAGCACTCGCTCATTAAAATTATATTCCTCTCACCTATCACTGCTTAAAAACACACACACCTACCGTGCTCTCATACGATAACCTATTGATACGATCCTTAGCTAAGACAAGCAATACCTGACAGCAGGGGCGTTGTGTAGCGCATAATTAATTTCACGGTCGTATCAAAATATGCTCGCATCGCCACACATTTGTTGCCGGGCTAACCATCGTAATGCAATAACGACGTGTGGCAGGGATAATTGGGATTTCACGGTTGGCTTTTAAACCTATTAAGGGTGATATTTTCCCCCAGTATTTTGTCCCCAATCTATCTATACTTAGCTCGTGTTCTGGGCATGTGATGGCATCTTTATGGATCACCTCGGTAATTGTTTGTCTAGACCAACCCCAAAACACAAACATGTCTCCCATGGGATGTCCAGATGCTGTGGGTGATTTGTGATTGCCTTCTAGTTGTGGTGTTCAGATCATGTATCATCTTTTGAAGCAACAAACAGAAATTGAATTACAAAATAATTTATTTTTCTCAATGCTGTAAATTTTCCAAAATAAAACCAAAAATTTATATCCTATTGATGTATGGCATGCTAATCATTTCCGGATTTATTGTCGTAATTTGGCCTTTTGATACCATGTGATACCATTTGGTGCTCTATTTCTAAACCATGATTATAAGCATGTTTTCATTTTGTTCATTTGGGATAGGCTTTTCATTATGTCACACTGATATTCTCTTCTGTAAATCAACGGTTGTATTTTTTAAGAGCCTTATTATTGAATTGTAATTGCATTCAGAACGTTCTTTGTTAAATTTAAATGCAAGTTATTTAAGATATTTCTTTGACATTCTTCCTCTATTTTGCTAAGTATTGATAACTGATTTAGCTTTATAATAATTTAGGATTGTATTTATTATCTTTCTCACTTTAGTGTTGTTTAGTGCCCAATCCTCTCAATCAATATCTCCTGTGGAGTATACACACGTCTTTCTCCTCCATGTTCTCTCGTTTCCACCCTCTCTCATCGTGCCTTCTCAAGCACAGGTTTGTGCGCTTTGTAACATGACCTGTTTCCCAATGATCTACGCATCTCATTTGCACTACGATACACACACAGGATCATTACAAACAGCTCCGTGCATTAGCTAATAGAGAAAGAATAGGTTCAGTACGGAATGGTCTCTGTCTCTCTCCTCCTTCTCTACATGTATCTCTATCCCTCTATCTCAATCTCTCTCTCTCTCTCTCTCTTCCCCTCTCTCTCTCTCTCTCTTTCCTTGTGGGGGGGGGGGCTTTTCTTTGATTTTCTATCGGCTTTGAATCAAGTAATGTTTTGTATTTTAAATAATTTTCTTGAAATTTATTTACAAATTTTTGCCAGAACTCTTCTAGAATTGTCAAGTGCAAAGTCACACTCTGAGCTTTTGTGTAAGTTTATCACTGGATGCTGTTCTCAAGATGACTCTCCGTCTTTTGATCGTTTTTTCATTCCTTTTCTATTTCTATCTTATTACACTCTTTCTTTTTGTCCCTTTAACCGTTAGATTTTCATCTTTCTCTCTCACTCTTTCCCACTCCCACTCTTATTATTCACGCCGGCTATATTTGGTACACGGTGTTCTTAATGTGTAGATGCGCATTGTAATGTCAACAACACCTGCCCATGGGGGTTCTTCCTCATCGATCCACCCCCGCCAGCAACTCAACGAAGGTACCACCTGACCAAATGTCAATATTCCCATCGCTGCCTTCCACGCATCCATCCTACCTCCCGAGCATCTCGCGTTCCCTCCGTTTGGGACCCAAATCTCGGCCGTTTTCTCCCCAACTCCCCTCGACTTTTCGCGGGATAGGAATACGTTCGGTGCGCGGCGGAGAAGTCCGAACACAGTCCTTGGATCCTCCTCGAATCTTCCTCGCCAAACAGGGTTATTGATTTAGGTATTTCCCTCGCTTGTCGGCTTTTGAGGGTATTATGCAGGAGGTGTTTGACTGCGAGCTTCAAGTGTTTGAAGATGCGTCATAATGCACGCAGCTGGTCAGGGGTAAAGGGCACAAGCGCGTATACAGGAGCTACGAAGCATTCGGCGATAAAAAAATCATTGCATATATTTTCTTTTACTGGTACTACAGTATGTAACAATTTATTTATCCTTTACGAAACATGTTTCATTCAATATTCATGCAACAGTATTGTTATTATTGTGATTATTTTTATGATGATGATGATTGTTGTTGTTTTTGTCAGTATCATTACTTTTACTTGTTATTTCTCATGCTATCGAATTGTTTCTTAAATTCATGATATATATTTTCATACTGTGACAATGTTGCTGACATTGATTCTATTCCTTCATGTTGATCCTTGAATAATAGTTATCTGCTTCTAAGAAGAGATATCTAACAATTTTATCAGAATCCATGTTTATGTGCAAACATACTCATTATGTAATAATGTAACCATATACACCTCTCCATGTTGACAATGTAAATAGAAATGTACTTTGTTCTTTCACTTCAGCGATAATGCTTGTGTACAAAACAATCTACTTACATTGTATGCAATTGTATTCAAATTAGAAAAGATACGATTAGAAAGATAACCACCGTGCCCTGCATTTTAGAACATCCGTATCGTTTTACAGGTTTTTACAGGTAATTTAAATCTATAATCAAATTTCATCTCCACTCGGAATACATTCAAACCGTATAAAAATGCATAGCCATTGTACAGGGAGTAATCGGAGGTGCTGTTGCCATGAGAACAAGAAATCAGTGATGACATCACTGCGCAATTGATTCTTATCAAATTAGGGATTGAAGCGGAGTTTAGTAGTACATGTACTCTGATGCTCGCAAGGGAATATTTTATGGTAGATAATTGGGAAGCAATGTAGAAACTGAAGTATTTGTGACTTGTTAGGTTCTATATTAATTTTGTACTGATGCAGTGACAGAGCTATTATTTGAGATGGTTAGGCTTTTGTACTAGGCTGTGTAGGGCCTACACTATGTATGTTTTATAATGTGGACAATTCTGAAGAAATAAGAACATTTGAATATGTGACATTGATTATACTATTTGTTTGGTTCTTTAGATTTATTTCATTTCATTTATTTATTTCAGCTGCCCCCCTCCAAAAAAAGGCAGATAGCCCCTCCCCCCTACCCAAAGAAGAAAAATATATGGAAGGAAACCTTTTGTGATTTTGTGATGCGACTTTTCGTTAAAAAAAATTAAGGAACTGCAGTAACATTGAAAAACAACCCTGTATTAACAAGATTTAACAGATAACTCATCATGTATTTATGAAAAACTGAGAAGATAAGGAAGAACCAAATAGCTAGAAATAATTAACTCTCAGCTGTATCTTAATTACACATGAATGATGCTTCCATAAATCAGGGCTAGACACTAACGGGCGCCTGGGAGACATGGGCGCACAAAATCCAGACCCCTTTTTTTTGTTAATAGGTAATGTGGAGCCCTGCATACATGAGGTATGAGATGTCTATGCATACACATGTGTAATACTCGTCCCTAGATATCATAGCTCAACTTAATTGTCTACATTCTGGTGAAAATTTGAAATAATTAGTTTTCTTTACAAATAGATCGTGCTACATTGAAAGATGACTCATACATACAAAGTAGAAATTGAGAAAAAGGAATCCATTTACTCAGTCATGGTGGTATCGATCATGTTGCATTGCAAACAGGGTCATTGCTCGGTTGCGTCAATATGATTGCTTCCCAAGAAGCAATTACGAACGATCCTTCTCCCATTCTCAGATATTAACATCGACTCAAAGTCATTTTGATATTACGGTACATTGACAATTTTCAGCCTCACGCAAAACTGTTGTGTTGTTTTTAAATGAAAACCTGAATGGGTATCAGGCTTCATGAAAGAGCTGCATATTTATGAAGAAAAAAACAAACTTATTTACTCTTCAATTCAGAATAGATTTGCGTACTTCAGGCTTTGTTTTGTTACATAAAACCTTGAACTACTAATTTTTAGATGTGTGATTTGATTATTCTGTTTCATTCCAAGTGATATCATTTTTTCAAAGAATCAAATTGATAAAGAAATGGCAAAGCCCTTTTTTAATTTTTGTTTTTTCTTCAGAAGCCTGCTCTTTAAAATTCTTCTCGTATTCATTATTTTGATCAATTCAAGAGAGTATACTCCTAAGCTATAATGAATTCAGTAACATACATTTTATCCATTATTTTTAAATGCCAATATATGACATTCTTCATGTAGATAAACCATGATGATGATGGTCCCAGAGACTTTCAAGACATCCAACTCAAAGACACTTGTGCACATCCCATATAGAAAGTTTGTTTGGATGATGCAGTACGTCATTGTAATGTTTGTGCAATTCAGATGGTAATGGACAAAGCTATTGAAATTGCCGGAGGTTGATTTTTTGAAGTCTTAAAGATAAAGATCAGTTATGGTCATGTGATTGCATTGTGAAAGAAACGTTGTGAAATCGATCAGAAAAGGTTGATCATGTATGTACCATATAAGTATTGGTGTGTACTGCAAGGTTCTGGAATAATCAAAATGATAAGAAATTTGGCCCAGTCTTCGTAAAGTTACAAGCACTGTTCACAGAAAGATGTACATGGGACTACACACAAGTGCGCGACACGTGCGTTTATCTCTCACAGTCCAATAGATAAACTAATTTACCAAATATATCAATTAGTAGGCGGTTTCCTGGCAAAAATTTTATCATCATGTATTAGTCAAAACATATTCTTTCACATGATTGGTAATAAGAGCTTCCATTTAATTTTTTGAAATTGGGGCGTTTCCAATACTGGTCTTTACCTTTAAGGATCATGTTACAAGAAGATATGAAACAACATCCTATACCGAGAATATTGTGCGTTAGTATCAATGTCACTTTGCCGGGCAAGCGTTGAAAAAGAGAAATTATAATTTCATGGCTTTGCGCCGAGGATACGCTGACATTGTATGAGCGGCATTGGTCCCATAAGATGAAAGTAAATATGTGCATGGTCGGATTAATTGAATCAACAAGGATGTGTGTATCTAGATTGTAATGTATACATAGGCCACAGTGACAGAAGATGAGCTCGGTTGGAGACCTTATGGCACGGTGTCTTTCGATTTATTTCAAAGTATCCGTACTAGAATATAATATTCACACTCCATGACCTCAGAGGACACCATCTTGTCTTTTAAAAAGTTACATTAGGCCTGTCCTTATCAGACCGAAGTCGCAAAATAACCTGCTATTTTAACTAGCCCGATCTCAAATTAGCCAGCTAATGAAAAAAGACCTAGTGACGCATGTGAGTCCTCACCATGTCAAAGTGGTAACTTTTCATCAGTTATGAACAATTAAGTTTGATTTGTGTTTTGTTTATTATATTCTGATTATTATGATAAATTTTATTTCCCCTTGCAAAAAAAATAAAAATAGATTCCTTCTTAAGATATTCAACATACCTAAAAAAACACACAGAAACGAATTCTTTAATTCCTAGTTGTTTATCAGCAATTAATCAGAGAATCATATCATCGGCAAATTTATAGAGAAGCAAAACAAAACAATATGCATTTAAGTTTAGGGAAGCATTCATTATGGAAAAGGTAATCAACAAAACACCAGAATGTGAGAAAAATCTATGATGCAGCTACTATCTCAACTTAATCCCATCTGTATTTTGTTTCTCGGAGGTTCATGCACTTTAGAAACATTACCAGCTAGGCAAGTGTGGATTAACATGATTTGTGATTGTTTATGTCTGATTTGGAATTGGACACTGGCTGGAATGGAATTAAATTTATACCTTCCATGATTTGTGTATCCTGCCAAGTCGAGATGAAATTTGAATCTGCAGTGAATTGCGGAGATTAGGATGTGAGTGTTTCTAGGGGATCTACTTTCATGGACGGCTGTTCAATAGTAATGTTCTCAAAAGTGCATCAATTGTAAATTTATGAGTGTGTCAAACCATAAACGTACAACTGAAAGCAATTGTGAGTACTTGATGTCAACAGAGGTTAGTGTCATTCATGGCATTGTCTAGGTTATTTCATGTTTATAAAGGGCTTATTTCCCCTTGAAATATGTACCCCTAGATTTGGTTAACACTTAAATTACATCTAAAGCAAGGTGTTCAGTACAATAAATAAACATCAACAATATTATCTATCAACAACTTATTAGAATAGATGTTAAAAATCTGTACAAAGGATTAATTATTTTATTGAAAAATTAGTATTTAAAAAAAAAAAAAAAATCATATATTTATTTGTTTGTTTATTTATTTATTTATTTGTTTGTTTATTCATTTATTTAACACTTATGGGATGGAATTGGAACCCCCTGATGAGCATGAATGTTGTTTTTCATAGGGGTCCATCGTGGAAAGCCAGATTCTATATGAGTTGGGTGACAGATTTGAATTCTTAATTTCATAAATCACATTAGTACAAATATATTTCTTATTGAAAACTCAATATATTTATTATTTGTATTACAAAGGAAGATGATTTTTGTTTAAACTCAGCATTTTTAAACATTCTATTCTAATACAGTTTAATAAAGGTACTATGTCCCATTTGCAGGCCAAAAAAATGAAAAAGTTAAATTCCAACTGCATTTGAAAGATAATACTAATTTAGAACTTCCCTAAAAAGGTGGGGCTTGAAAATGTCTTCAAGTGGGAAAATAACAACTATTAGTTGTCAAATCGACTTTAGGGCTATAGAGCCCAAAAGTAATAGTCTTGATTTTCAGACAATCAAATGGTCATACGTTTTATACTGCGCAAAGATTCAATCAGTTTAATCTTGGCCATCACAAGAAGTGGGTTATTGATGTACATGTAGACAAATGCTCATGTACCCTTTACAACTCTTTTCATGTATGTTATTACCAAAGAAGAAAAAAAGCCAGTCAGTCACTCAATAGTGTCTGACAGTGAAGTCTAGCAAGTAAACGGGTTTCCTTGCATAATTTGAATATGAGGACACTGCTAACGTTTAAATTTCACAGATAGGACATACATGACATATATTCATAATTCCTGCAAAGTTCTACAGAATTTGAGGTTGGCTGCAAAAGGGACATAGTACCTTTAATAGACAGTTCAATGACCCTCATGACAATGTCATAATTTACCCCCAAAGAAATGCATGCACAGCAATCCAAAATCTTTATGCATTTATTCCATAATACGCCATGTCATGTAGATTAGGCTCATTCTTTTTACAGAAATATAATGTAAACTGGATTATTTATATATTAAAAAGTCATTTTATCAGTGAAATATTTCAGATTGCAGTGGTTGTGTCTAGATATCAGCACTATAAATCCCATGCTCTCTGAAGGTGAATTTATTGACTCAAGACGTCCCAATGTACATCCGTATGTAGATAATTACAAGAGGAAAGACCCTTGTGATGGATTATGGGATTGAATGTTCATCCCTCGTGAGATGATTGGATTACGTTAGTGGTTTCTGTCTCTCTTACCTGACAACCACGCATGGTATGACTCCAGCGCTATCTACGCTTGTTTGATAAATCATACTGTCATGCAATCTGCGATGAATGCTGGAGTTTGTAGCTATAATTAGCATGTTGATTCCTGTAATGTTCATTATCTTTAAGATTGTCTCCTCACCATTATTAACTGTCCTATAAATCTTCAGCCCCTTCTCAGTTTAATAGATGTGTCCATACACAAAACTTTCCTTCTTTCACCTTTTTTTCTTACCTCCATATTTCTCTCCCTCTCTGTATCTTTCTGTCTCTCTCTCTGCTCTCTGCCATTCTCTTTATCCTTTAATACCTTTTTTAAAATCACTTATGCATCTCCCTCTTCTCTCCTCCTCTCCCTCATCCCCTCCTTCCTCTCCCTCTCCTCCCTCTCCCTCTCCCTCTCCCTCTCCCTCCCTTCCTCTCTCTTTCTTATTCATTCTTTATTAAACATTCTGTCAGTAATTTGTGTGTTTCTTTTTTTCTCTTCCGCTGACAATTTTTAAGCCAAAACTTCTAATCACGAAAGTTGTGTACTTCTACATATACATGTATGTTCTTGTTTTTATATGTTTGAGAATACTTGATAAACTATTAAAACCATTCTTTGCCTTCATAATAAGGATATATTGACTGCTTTGAGAGGCATAGTGGTTTCTATAGGGTCAAGGGAAACTCACAACCTGCTATGACCCCAAGGCGCTTGCGCCGCGGGGTCATAGCAGGTTGTGAGTTTCCCGAGACCCTATAGAAACAACTATGCCTCGAATATTAAAAGCAGTCAATATATATTTTATATACCGAAAAAAAGGAAAATGTTGACTCACCCATTTAGGTTTCCATCTCTTTGAAGTCATGAATATTAACACCAACAATAACTTGTGTACAGTATGAAATCCAACAAGCTGTGCTCCAGTAGAACAGGGAATACCAAACACGTTTACACGAACAGTAACTTTTGTACAGGATGATATCACCAACAAGCTGTGCTCCAGTAGAACAGTAGAACATGAACAGTAACTTTATAAATTCACAAATTCGCAACATATTTACACAGACTGTGCGTCTTGTCCAGGTCTGCATTCGGAAGTCTGTTTACATCTCCGAGGTCCGTGTTGACATTTCGCAAGAACTCTTCAAATATTTTAATGCCGTATTTTACTGCATACTTCGTATTTTTGCTATCAGCAGAATCGATTAAGTCTTGCAGCTGAATGTCATCCATAAGTTGAAATCTTGGCATAGCTGTGTCCTCCATTTTGCCTCTTTATTGACAAAAAATTGGAAACAAAAAACCCCAGTATTTTGCGATCGAGACTAGTACACAAAATGGCGATCGGTCGTCTGCGCTGCGTGGATTGGTAGATTCGTCGCCTGAATGCAGCGACCAAAATTGAATTGCACTCAAACACCGTTAACGGTATTGCGCATCGGTCATCGCACAAAAGAAACTTATACGGTAACACGTAAACCAAAATGGGGATCGCAGCAAAATGACGTCACGTTTCACAGCCATGGAAAAAGTGCTATGAAAAATGGATATAAACAGGTAGAGCCGGGAAAAATGACTATGAATTTCAATTAGCGGGCATGGTTAAGAACATGACTGCATTTTCAACCAATCAGAAGACAGGATTAGTAAAGAATCTTAAAATGAGGTATATAATTCATTGTATTGCATAGTTGTCTTTGCCTAAATAGTTGGCCACTTATTTTGTCTCTTCAATTCATCCTTTACCCAACTACACCAAGAAGTCAAATAAATGAATGATATTGATTTTGTTTTTGTATTTCCTCATACAAACTAATAACATCAAATGGAATCGATCATATTTTGTTTGTAAATCCTTGATTGTGTAATTAATTATAAATGGCAGCTTCAGGTCTCCATGTTGTCTACTTCTCTGCTTGTATGTATACATGTAGGTCATATCGATACTGGTTCGGCAGACCAATGTCTCTGTTGATAGACACTGTCCAGTGCTGAAAGGGATTGGTATATTTGTTAAGGTTATTTCTAGCATTTTGACCTCTGAGATTCAAACAGTTGATGACATGTATATTTTTAAATAAAAATAGATATTTGGGTATGTCCGTGTACTGGCTTGATGATGTCCACTGTTGAAACAAAACCTTGGGAGGTCCTGTAGAGTAGTACATGTACTGTAGTTGAATATGGATCATGGATCCCACTATATCTGTTGTAATTATCATAATCTTGAAAGTTGTACTTGATAGTGGTAATAATAGTAATTATAATAACAATGATAATAATGATAATGATGGTGATGGTGAGGATGATGATGACGAGAATGATGATGATGGGGATGAGGATGAGGATGGTGATGATGATGATAGTGATGATAATGATGATGATGATAGTGATGATGATGATGATGATGATGATGAAGGCGATGATAATGATGATGGTGATGGTGATGATGATGATGATGGTGATCAAGATGATGATGATGATGATAATTTATTTAAAATAATAATAATAATAACAATAATGATAATGATATTGATAATAACAATAAGGATAGTTCAGTCTTGTTAAGTGCTCATGTCTGGCACATTGCCACTCCTGGCACTACATTTTATTACCCTGCCTTTGGCACGGCTGTCGTTACATGACCCTTGAGCATTTATAGGAATTAAAAGGTAAAACAAATTAAACTTGGCCAGTTTAAAACAACCTAGCTTCGCTAAAGATTTATGTGCATGCCAAACAATCTAGGGAATGTAACTGTCATTAGGGGCTATTTTTAAGAGTTTGGGAAAAATCCCCTTTTCAGCCCTTTTCTCATTATTTATTTTACTGCGAAAAGAAGCTGTAGCAAAATGAATTGTAGGAAAGCTCAAAGTTGACTAGGTCATATATCATCCCATCTTGGAGCATTAGATTAGAGGCCCAGACTTGTATCTACATTGTTTTTTATGACAGTTAATCTGGTGCGACAGAGCTGTAAACCACCATCAGTGAGCAATTGACCCGTTTATGGTGTGTGAAATAGTCTGTTTGGAGCCAGATGGGTGTTAACTCATAAACTTTGATTCAGAATTAATGCCCTTTTGGTTCTGAAGAGATGAAATCACTGCTTTATGGGCTGGATATATATAGCCTCTCACTTTGGTGTGAAAAGTCACTGTTTGCGAGTTTGACTGTCCGCAGTGACGCTGACCCAGATCATTGCCAAAAGCGGTTGTAGGTTTCTTGTGGGCATCCTAGTTTTCACAGGTCAAAACATTGACTGAAGACATACAGTTGAAGAAGGTACACTTTGGGGTTAAACATTTTCAAAAAACATTGATTCATGAATTTGTTTATTAATACATGTAGTACCTTATCCTAAGTGAATAATCCCTTTGAGGAATTTTTAAATTTTTATTATTGCAATAAAGAAGAGCTTGTGCATTTATGAGACATTACTTGAATGTCATATTGAGACAGAGATTAGTAGAATTTGAGGGAGCAATGGGAACATTGAAGGGACAAAAAACAAAGTTTTCTGTGGATTTGAAATTTAGTGTCAGACAAATCTGCCTTTAGGAGCTATCTGGTGATTTTCTCATGTCCCTTGTAATGGA
The DNA here is from genome assembly GCA_035222895.1 of Strongylocentrotus droebachiensis. NCBI lineage: Eukaryota > Metazoa > Echinodermata > Echinoidea > Camarodonta > Strongylocentrotidae > Strongylocentrotus > Strongylocentrotus droebachiensis. The sequence goes on from JAVYIG010003703.1 coordinate 70,380, forward strand.
AGCTCTTGGGAAGATACCAGTACTTGAAAATATGAGGTTTATCACGATTTCAGGAATTTTGTTGCAATTCTCAAATCTGCTGAGAAAAGCATGTGGAATGTAGCAGTTGCTTTTGAGTGATGGTCTCATCCAACTTTTCTTGATGAAAGTGATACCTCTCATGCTCATTTAAATTCGATATGGAGAGTTTCTGCCTATCCAATGAAAGTGAAATGAGCACAATAAAATAAAGTTGTAATGGTGTGAGAAAGATATAGAAAATTGACAATTTTACCACATTATCCTCCTGGTTGAGAAAGCATGTTCGTCGTTATGTGTGGCGTTTACCTTTACACATACATGTATAATCTTCTTTTCATTTCTATATATAATGTATTTGTTGTATCAATGCAAATAGTTTTATACAAATATGAATGTATGTTTTCACTGGTAAAGTCAATAAATTCACTTTGTAGTCAGAGTAATATTGTTTTATAGCTTTGCTGATGTGTGCTATATTATGTCTTGAGTGATACCTGGTTGTTTGTTTAATTGATAAGATAGAAGAGAAATAGTGCCATTAATGCTTAGAGATAAGAAATGCAAAGAGGGTAGTATTACCACTGGCCTCGTCAGGAGTGGCACAGTTGGCATGTGCCCCCCCCCCCCCTCATTTACATGGTGGGAAATAAACAAACTTTTTTTGTCAAAAGGGTCCAGATTAAAATAGGGTCTTTATGCATGAGCCCTATGTTACTCTTGAGATGCACACATCTAAACTTTAACACAGAGTTAACGCCCTTCAGACTCTGAAAAGCAGTGTTATTATCTATAAATTTGTACACTAAAACAAATTCTCATTACTCTACTTTTAATAAGTTTTTGACTAAAACAGTTTATATTTTCTTATCATTGCAGTGAAATATCTGAGGGAAGTGACGCCCTACTTCAGACGAAGCACCATCATAGGTGAGGTGGGCTGGGACACACCGTCGCCTTACATCATCAAAGAACCCGGCGCTAACGCTCAGGTTACCCGCAACCATTGGACTGAAATGAAAGTCATACCTCTCAAACTGTGCTACGTGACACGAAACCTCACAATAAACGACACCGACCAGAGAACTGTGGAGCTCCACTCGCCCGACGGGAGGAGCTCGTGTATAGTGCGGTGTACGGACGTGACGTCAGCGAACGAGTGGTTCAGTGCATTACACGCGAACGTGTCGTTATTAGCGATTCAGGCGGTGTGCGAAGCGAACGATATTCTCAGGTCGACGCCAGGAAGTAGAGAGGTCAAGCACATGGGCTGGTTGTGTGAACAGGTGAGAAATCTTAACAAATACTTGTATCAATACTGAAAAACAGTGCACTTACAACTCATAAATGTATTTGATTCAGTAGTATTGTAAATAAGGTGGTGTTTCTGTGCAATGTTTCCAGTAGGATGTATGTCTTTTCACAAATAATGAAAAACATTCTTACATGACCATTATTGACTTACAGTAGTTTAGCACCCTCCCTCCCCCCCCCCCCCAAAAAAAAACACATTAATATAATAATAATAATTAAATTAGTAAAAATTGACATTACCCTCAGACCATTTTCGTAATGTAAGACTTATGCATTAAATTTGATTACATTACGAAAATGGCCTATTGAAATAGAATAAATAAAAGATAAATAGATTAATTAAAATATGAAAAACAAAAAAATTATTTGATGGTCATATTAAGAGATTATTCATTCTTTGATAAAGTTTATGAGCAAAATATATGTCATAGGCCCTATATGACTGATATGATACAGATTTTACCAAATCTTGTATTTTTACAATTGTTACTTACAAAATTACAAAAAAATTAGGTTCAATTTGTTTTCTTGCTTTTGCAGATATTTTGTAGTCTGTAGAATGCTGGTACCAGTAGTTCAATGTCATTACATAAGGATAAGGTTTCAATAAACTTTTGAAAAGGTTATTTACTAAACATTCAGAAAAGTTAAGAAATAACAGGCATATTTCATGGGACGGCATGGTCTTAGATTCATTTTCATGTTTTTACCTGCATTTTAATTCAGGCAAAGAGCAACTTTAGCTGTTTTATTCCATCATTTATTGAGTCATAAAGAAATATAACAAATTGGTTCCGGTGGCTCAACAAATTTGTACATGTGATTTTACAAAAGAGACATACACGTTAACATATTCCCGATATGCGGCGGCCTTCATGCAATTGAAGCCTGGCTTAAGCTACTTGATTATTCCGGAAATCATGTGAAGTAGTTATTAAAATAACTGCATGCCTTCTTTGTAACTCTATTGCCTGTACTAAATGAAATTTTGAAGGATTTTTTTGTTTGTTCTCGTAATGTGAAGTATCATTTAATCAAAGGCCAACTAACATTCCAAACCTATCTGTAGAAGACAAACACTCAGACTCACATTTGATAAATTATGGTGTAATAGAATGTAAAATGATTTATGATATGTCAGACTTAGTTTGATGTTAAACTATTTTTTTTCTCACTCTACTTGAACAAGCAACCACTTTTTAGAGTGAACATAAATAGTAATCCTATCCCTCCCACGAAGTAGGGTTCACAACCAATGATGAGAGGGATATGGGCACAGGGCTTGATTACAGAGTTTCAGTTTCATCATTTTTTCATCGACAGTTAAAGGTAAAAGCTGTCAAGTTTTTATCATTATTTCCATCAAACCTACTTTCACTCATATAAAGGAGGGGAATGTCTTGATTCATTCAAGAAATGATTTAAATGATGTTGTCACTCTCAAAAGCAAGGTTTTTATTATGAATAACATCTGAGGGTGTTTATTCCTCATGGCATACTTTGATCTTCATCAATACGTTAATATCAGTGTACTGATATGTACATACTTTGGAAAAATTTACCTGTAGATAAAATTCTAGTTAGAAAGCTAAGTATTTTACTTCACAGTATATTATTCTTAGTTATGTTGAATAAGAGGTCAACGATTTAGACAAACCTCCATGTGTTTTTACCTCTTCTTGTTCTTTGCTTGGGTAGAATACCTCACGTTATAAGGTTTTAAAAATATTAATGAAAAAAAAATTGCGTAAACTTGTAGACTAATATTATACTTGTTATTTTCTTATGCTATAGTGTCATACAGAAGCAGACCTCTCAGCATGGAAACCAGTGTTTGTAGCAATCACAGATAAGGATTATCTGATGTACGACAGTGTGCCCTTCACGAGAGAAGAATGGGGTAAACCTTTCCAAAGCAACTCACTTCTTGCCACTAGGTAAGTTACAGCACATTAAATACTCTCTGCATAAAGTACATTCTACCCCCAATTGTTACACTCATTTTCTTTTTCATTACATACATCTCATGTGACATTGTATGAAATTGGTGATAAAAGTATATGTTAAATATATAAGCCAGAAGTGCCTTCATTTATATACTTCAACACAGAGTTGGATCACCCTTCTGGCTCCAAACAAATTGTAAAATCCTTTAACTGCAAGTTATTTTCTGTATATAAATTTTAGAGAAAGTTTTTTCTTCTATGTTTTTTTTTATCACAGATTGATAACTATTAGAAGGTCTTCTGCCTGCAGAGGCAACTCTCTTTCTCTCTCTCTCTCTCTCTCTCTCTCTCAACTATTTCCACCTTCCTGCAGGAGATACCCTTTCTCCTCTATTAAATTAACCAACTTTCCAGCTTTCCTTAGAGCGGTCAGTACTTACTGGCTTGTTATGCTGGTCAGTGTGAGTTCAAAGTTGTATCGTTGCTTTGTATCCTCTTGGTGATGCAAGAATATCACCTGCGCATTAAATTCACTTTTACAGGGAGGCGAGGCCCCGAGGGTCGCTGGATTAAACTGATTAAGTCCGTTTGCTGACCTCCTAGACATTAGGGACTGATGAAAACTTTATGATTTCAATATCAATATTATCAGGGGCATCATACTTTTGAGAGGGGCTGGAGAGCATTATAGGTTTCTCCCTGAGAGGAGGAGGGATGTTGGTTTGATTTTCGTAAATCTTGTGTTCTTAGAAGATGAGATAAATCCCTGCAGGGATGTCTGGTGTCAAATTTGTCTTATCTGTTCTTGGACTTTGAGAGAATGTTAGTGTCTTTAAAGAGAAGGTTGAGTTCTGGGAAGAGGTGAAAAATAATTTGTGAGTATTACTCATTCTTATTATGCAAGTGTGGAAGAACATCAGTTAAGACATGTTCCCTGAAAAGCATGGCTCTTCAAATGCCTTCATATTCTAAATATGCATGTAACATCGTAAAAATCGGGGGGCCGGCTTTTTACGACACGTGTTCATGTAGTCCCATATACATCTTTATGTGCAAGTGTTTGTAACTTTACCAAGACTTGGCCAAATTTCTTATCATTTTGATGATTCCAGAACCTTGCAATACACACAAATTCTTATATGCTAGATGATCAACCTTTTCTAGTCGGTTACACACCGTTTCTTTCACAATGCAATCGCATGACCAGAACTCAACTTCATCTTTAAGTCTTCCAGTCAGAAAAAATGCTGTATCTACCTCAAATTGTAGTCAATCGTTCAACTAGTCTGACTTCACTACGATTCTGAACCGATTTAGCTTTTCCTCCTTCAAGGAAGCTTTAAATCCCCTAAAATTTATGTTTTATTAATCACATGACCAATCAGATCCTCAATCATTAATATTTTACATATTTGAACGTTCATATAAAATGCTGTTGTGAATTTTTCAAAAATTGGATCACAGTCAGATCGTGTTGTGTGCGCTTGGCCTAATGGACATATCATTACTCTACTCTTCATACAGCCTTTTCACACACAGCTAAAATTTTATAAACATGATTAGTTTAAAGGGCTTTAAACTAATCAGCTGTACATACGACATCATTCACACACAGAAATTTCGTTTCGATCGTTGATCGTTTCGTGATTAACTACTGCTCTTAAAATGCACAGTAGTGCCATTGCGCATTGAAGGTCAGGTCATATCAATCAAAGCGCACGCTCCATCCAGTTTCAAGACGTTTAACCGTTCACACACAAAATGTCAAGCTCTCTAGATACGAACTTCGTATCTGCAGCCTGCTTTGAGGGGCGTATGAATCGCGACTTCGTATCTATCCGAACATCGTATAAACGACGTTCACACAGGGAAAATTTTCTTTAAAGCTGTTTAAAACTGTTGAGTTAAACAGCTTTAAACTAATCAGCTCTAGATACAATGAATTTTAGCTGCGTGTGAAAAGGCTGATAGTCTCCAGCCGGTGTGGAGACATCTTTGTGCAGTTTTCTACGGGTTAACGAGTGGACATACTCATGAGGGTTGTGGAGGTCAATGGCGTGGCGTTCGGAACATGTCAGCCTGTTTATCACTCCCTGTCTTCATCTGATGGTGTCCCACACAGAAACATGGAGCAAACAACTCTTGTATCTGTCGAACTACTGCTGTGTCTGTGTGTGGTTTCAAACTACTTGAGCCATCTCTGTTACCGCAGAGTGAGAATTCACGAAAACAAGATTGCAGTGACAATCTCAGCCTCATCTGTGCGTTCTAAGCTTATTGCTCATCCCTTCCTCTCCTCTTCCCCAGAATGTCCTCCATTTGCTTTCTTAAGCCATCTTTGTAGCCAATTGTCTGTTGTTAATAAAGACAGAAACACAAGAAAATAGCACAAAAATAAAGAAGAGAAAAATATCATAGTCCTATTGCAAAGGCATGAGTATCTTATTGAAAGAGCTACCCTATTTGATATTCATAAACATACACCATTCTAAACAAATTTGAAGAAGAAAAAATTACATTGGTTTTTATTGACCTTATAATCTCTGCATACCATTCTTGCCAGTTTTATGATGGTTGTCAGTAAAACTCTGAAGTTGTCTTTTTAGAGCCAGATGAAATGTTGATTAAAGTGTAATGTTGAAAGAGCTACCCTGTTTGAAATGTAATCAAGAACAATAACCTCAGGAGCTCGAGCATGATAAATTGTATGATTTCCTCATTATTTGATATAGGAATAAAGGCAGTATAAGCCAACTTGGAAAATTGAGGTTCGCAGTTAATACAGTGAATGAAAAGCTTGCATGGAATAGAGTATACTACACAAATGTGCAGTGAAGAGTTGCATGCCCTACATTGTACTAGTGAGGGGCATTTAAAAATAGATACAAAACTGGTGAGAATCTGATATGTTATTGCCAATGAATCTAAATGCCAGTATCAGACACTGTTTTGCTAGACATTGTGTCTATATGCCCAGAAAATGAAAATCATACTGGACAATTGATGATATATGCATAGCTGCCAACCATTCCGTTTTTGCCGGAATTACTCTGTTTTTTCCTCCCAATTACGGTATTACGTTTTTTCTTCATAAAATACGTTTTTTTATAATTTTGTATAATTTTTTTTTTTTTTTTTTTTTTTTTACATACCACACGTCTAACAACTGCCCTTAAATGGTGATTTGATCACAAATTGAATAGAAAACTAATTTGAAAACATACTTAAAGAGAAAAATATTCTCACAAAGAATGAAATGCTGATAATATCAAAATAACCAAAACAAAAAAACCTGCTTGTATGGAAAAAACAGCATGAGGAATGAACATTTCTGCATTGGAAGTGTGTCGCGCGTGGTTGTAAGTTTCGTTTTTACGAATTCCTTTTTTTGGCTTGAAATTCCTTTTTTTTGCCATCATGATTCCTTTTTTTGGCCGGACAAGGTTGGCAGCTCTGTATATGCTCCATTCTCAAAGATTTCTTTAATATATATATATATATATATGTATTTTTTGTGTGTAAAATGGCATGTAGATTATGAGAATTTGGACGTCAAAATTAACTACTGAACTAAAACCATTTAACCTTTATACATTATGGTACACTGTATGCTCTGCTTTTTACGATATTGTTTGGAATCTCCATTGAATACATTTCATATGATAATTGGTTTATTAAATTAAACTTGAATCCAAAATGACAAATAAGAGCAGATAAAGTATACATCGAACTAGAAGATTAGTGATTAGGCTTCCATCATGTTTACAAACAATAGACTTTATGATATATGAATCCATCGCCTCTCTCTCAACATTTTTAATGAGTATTAACAAATAGTGCGCTCAACCCAGACACCATATATTGGTGCTGTCCTTTTGACTTGATTAGTTAAGTTCATGTTCACATACTTGCATCACCTGTAATCGCCTGTACATAATCATATTGCCCTAGTAGTAATAAACCTGATGGTCATGTATTTTATGGAAAAGAGTGGGAGTATCCTGGTTTACTGAAGGTCTGCAAGACCAGTAGTTCACAGGAGCAGATCCATGGTTTTATGAAGGGGAGGGGAGGGGGGGGGGGGGGGAGAGGGGCACAATTTGGAAGGGAAAATGTACCTGCAAGTAAGGGGTGCATCATATTTTGGTGTACCTGTTTATTCTAGTATTCTCTGAAGAGAAAAAAAAGATAATAAGGTTGTCACATTTCTTTCCCATTAAAATTGACTCTAATCTGTGAGATGAGCAACAACAAAATAAGGAGAGAGGGGGAGGGAGACTGAGACACCCCTCTTGGATCCCACAGTGGTAAACAAGGCAGAAAGTTCCATAACTAGACCAAACATTCATGAGACTAATAAATTTGATCCAGTAAATCCTCTGACAACTAGTTGACAGTTTTAGGAGACCAAAGGTTTGTGAGACTGAATAGGCATTCTACCCTCTAGATAGTAGATTCATGACACTGTATTTCTCATTCTAGTTGACCTTCGACCTTTGAACTTATGAACATTTATTATTTACGTTCAGTAGTAGATTAAGAACCAATATTTACTTGAATCTGTCAGTGCCTTGTATAATTGCACCCGGAGGTTTTCCTGTCAATTTTACTTTGGAAATGGGTATTGCTAATGTGTCCACATCTACTCCAGCGATCAAAACATATTTTCTTTAGATTTCATGAACGGTTTTCAGAAGGATTATTCTTATTCCACGTTCAACTGACTCGACATAAATGTACCATGGTTTGATAACATTGAATGTCATTTGAATTTGAGATATTACTATACATTGATGATTAAAGCATACTACTTTTTCAGTCAGTGATGAAATATGTGTTGGGTAGGTGTTAGTGCACGTATTACCACAAGGCAACCTCTTTTTATCAAATCATATCATTCAGACATTACAATTCATACTGGATGTGAAAATGTTGCTTGGTTTTTATATTTTTTAGTATGTCAACTTGGCGCTTTTGTTTGAATGAAATTCTACCCTTTGAATAATGAAGACACAGGGTACGTAGGGTATTACATGGCTCATAAACATTAGCATGTCTGATGCACTTTCAACAGAACCATTTATCACTCAACATTCAATGACGAATGACAACCAGAGAGTACCTGATTCATACCAGATGGTTGTAAACGTTTCTCACATTTATTATTCAAATATCTAATGCTTATAGACTGCAAATATCTCCCTGCCCCCTGGAGGATGGGAAGGGGAAGGGGGGCACCCTATTGTCATAGGGTATATCATCAGTTTTAATTTCCTAGTATTTCCATATCTACTGTAGCAAGCTTTCTGTAGAAGTGTACATGAAATTGTTCATATTGTTTAAATTTTGATTTGAATGCCCACATGATCATCCACAGTTGCATGGTTGTGCAGTAATGTGTGTGTGACAGGCTTTATACATCTCTATGATCTTATATTAGTAACTTCACATCTACAGTAGTCAGTACACTGCACAAGATTTTGTATAGTCGTTGTGTGTTATTTAACTTTATATATTCCTGTTGTTTATATATATATATATATATATATATATATATATATATTGTCTGTTTTTTTACATATGAAATACATTTAATGTTGGCAAAATAGAATGTTTGCTTTTTAAATATATACCCTGTTCTTTGATCCCTATGTAACCAATTACTATTTTTTTAATGTTAGTTTTCTCCTGTAATTATTTATTTATTTAATTAAACATTATTCACCTTCAATCAACATCCCATGATAAGATATATCATCAATATGAACACATGCCTATTAATGAAATGAGCGTACACACACACACACACTAGCATAATGCATGTATACTTCCGAAACACTCTATCATGTGTTTGAGTATAGGAAAAGAGCTGTCAACGTGAACAGAGCCCAATGTATGCATTGGGTTTAGTGTTGTGTGTGTATGTCATTCATCATAGCTTGATCTCGCGAGGAGAAAGCTGCAAATGCTGGGTAAATGTTTATGGTATCTTTTGATGCAGCCTCTTTAAAGGGAGATATCAGCATAAATAAAAGAGTTGTTTACATGTTTTCTTTTGTAAGATACATGCAGATTCCTTCTGAATGCAATATGACTTTAGCTGGGCAGTGTATTCACCGGGACTAGCTGATAAATGTGTATGGTCTTGACATTAAAAACAAATTATCTGTTAAATTTAACTTGGACAAAATTTGCAGATTTTCCTCAAGGTTCTAAATTAAGGTGCTTTTTATTGTGAAGAAGTCTGTGCCAATAGATTAAGGGAGTACTACCAGACTTTATAATTTCTTCAAAAAATGTTTGTAGTTAATTATGTAGATTCAATTCAGTGAATACAATTTCATCTACTCAGAATATGGGTAGTATTCAATATTTGAGACAGTTTGTTCTTTTAGTGTAGTTTAATTTAGTTCACTAGATGAATCATGATCTTCATGAACCCTTAGTTTGATTGCTTAAAAATGTATTCTATAATGTATAATGATTATTGTTTAGTAGAATACGCTGTTGCATTTTCTTGTATGTTTTGGGTTAAACACATACAGATGTACAAAAGAATGCAAAAAACTGACACTACCTTTTGACAAATCAATTTTGTTTTAGAGAGATTTATCTCATTATTCATCGTCATGGTTGTTGCACTGATGTTTGTACCTCCAACAGTGGCTTCCTCCCTGATCAGTAATCCCAGACGTGATTTCCCTCGCTTGGTTAAAGATCCGTCCAATTCATGGACAGACCTTACCCGTCTTAACACACGATACGGTATTCCTAGTCACGCAGTCTTAATGGAAAGTGACTTCTAAACCTGATCCCATGCTACAATAACGTTTCAATGGGTTTTTCTCTTGAGTTCCCATGGAAACGCGCTCCTTGTATTCAAGCAAGAAAACATCTTGTTTGTCTTTTATCCCTGGTTGCCATAGCGATACAGAAGGAAATGCCATCAAGTGGTTGAAAATGGTAGAGCTATAAATAGATCTGTAGGCCTACTATATTGTACGATTGCATCATATTTGTGAAAAACAAGCTATTACATGTAGCTTATAAAGTACATGTTTGTTAATTCCTTTATCTTTGTGGCTGAATCATGCATAAATCCTTTGGAAAATATTTTGATTTGTTTTTATTGTTTTGTTATTTAAATCATTAACAATTATTTCACATATCAGTAGTCTTTCTACCTGTTTCTTAGTGGATTGAGCATCATTTAACTTGAAAATAGTTAATATACCGGTATTCAAAAGGATTCTGTATATTTCTTTTATATTATTACTGTTATTATCTCTCATAATACTTTCAAGCTTTGATAAACACTTTTAAAACCTCAAGTAATAATCAAGGAATCTATATAGAATTTGCTATAACCTTTAAAGTTACAGTAGATATCATCGGGCTACACTCGCCTTGGTTGCATTCCTGGGTGTGAGATTGTGTGGCAGACCCAGGATGGCACACACAATTATAGTGAATGACGAGATGCACATGTATATGTATGTTGCATGTGCAAATAGTGAGAGAGGAGGTGGAGGAGGAGGAGGAGGAATGGAGATGTTTATCAGAATGTTACATGTGTGTAGTCAGCACGGCTTGAATGCATCCTAATCATTGTCATTAGGCCTGTCTTCATCAGCTCAAGATTGCCAAATATCCCATTATTTCAACTATCCCGATCGCAAACTATCCAGTTAGTTTGCATCTTCATCTGCCCGAAGTTGCAAGTAGCGGGATTATCATCCCAAGATATCTTGGGGATAGTTTGCAAAATATCCTGCTATTTGGCAAAATATCCAGCTATTTGTCCAGTGCGTCTTCACCAGACCGAAGACTCGCACAATGCGGACAATGCGGACGCTGAGCAAAATATCTCTAGCTAATTTCTCAAGGTCGAATCTCGAGCTGATGAAGACGCGATTTGTAACTTTGGGATTATTTCCCAAATCAGAAATAGCGGGCTATTTGGCAATCTCGAGATGATGAGGACACGCCTATTCGCTGCTGGCATCCAGCCAGTTTACCCCAAGGAGTTGAGTATAGTCTAGGGATGTGCAGCCATCCTTCTATCAAACTGCAATCAAGGCACTAAATGGCATAAATGCCAGACCTCTTAGACCCTTTTATCCCAAGTCTTGGCTTTCAATCATGTCTTGTCTTCTTCTTAATGATTTAGATGGATGTTCCTGTAATGTTTAACCCCGCAGACTTGTTCTATAATGAAAACGGTAAGAAACAGTTTATTTTTAAAGAAATACCGTGGTATATCCTCAGGGTGAACTTTCTATCACTCATGACTTTGCTTGTGGAGAGGCTGTATCTTTTTGTTTCTTCTTTCTACCCCCTTTTGTTGAACATGTTCAAAGATGGAATGAAAAATCACTTGCTTATAATTTGTCATCAATGATTTTTTTTATTCACATCTCATCGATAATAAGGCCTTAAAAAAAATGTTGTATTGCCCTTTGCGACCGACCCCAAAATCTTGAAATCTACGGTCGGCTTTTTTTTAAAACCGTTTTTCTAGAAGAAAAAAATGAATCAAAGCATTCAAAACTGAAAAATATCAGCCTAAAGGGGGAGTTTAAAAAATAAAAGTTTTAAAAAATCAGCGAAGGTTATCTCCATATAATCTCCATGATCATCCACACACTGGTAGATTTAGTGGAGTACAGCCGATCTAGGACCCCCTCTCTTTTTTAAACCAATGCAGTATACCTTATCTGAAGAAAAAGTGCCCCTCCCCCTCCCTTTAAAATGTTTAATCTCTAAAACGCTCCAGAAGAATATGGTAATGCTTGTTAAGATTCTCTCTCCTTCTTTTACAAAAACCTGTATCTTGCCCCGTACCTGGCAAGTTCAGCTAAGAGTTATGATGTCTGAGGTTTAGACCAAGATGGCATGGATAATAAATGGGAATGCATCCCCATGACTACTGTTCCGTTAAGATTGTATCGTTAAGATTATACCAGGCATATATACACATCATTCTTTGTGGCCATATTTCAAACACGAATGCCAAACATGTGTTAATTGTGGGACGAGTTAATGGCATCCATTACACCTTTGTAATGCTGAAATATGCTGTTTGAGGATTTTGTGGACTCAGGATATACCCTGGTAAACAAATAAAAGGTATTTGGATAATCATTTTGTGAATGCTAAATGCATGATGATACCAACAAATCATATCCAAACTAGGGGAACATATTCGACATTTTGAACTTCTGTAGCAGTATTATGGGAAGTATCATAGATTTCTGATTTGAAAGTTCTTGTATTACATGATTCACATCCAAAAGGACAATTTACCTGTAACAGTTTTGATGTCTAGAGTTCAGACATCTGTTTCAGACGTGGATTGGCAGACTGAATTAAGCTGCATATCATCTGTCTGACATATACGACGCAGTAATCATCAAAACGACAATCACTGGCGATCAAAAAATTGGCGGCTTACTTCAGTCTGCCGATTCGCGTCTGAGGAAGATGTCTGAACTCTAGACATCAAAACTGTTACAGGTAAATTTTCCTTTTGGATGTGATATGAGAACTTTGAAACCAATAGCAACCATTCTGATGAAACTCTTCATAATCATATAGATTTCTGTTTTGTCAGAAATATGTAAATTGTAATATACAAAGTGTCAGTATGGGTTTGTGATCCTTACATGACTTTTGTATGTGAAAATATCTAACCTTACCAGTGTAAACATGCCTCTGCAATCCATTGCACATAGGGATGACCTTATAAATAACTCACAATTGGTAGAATGATACTATCGTTAGTATAAGTGTGAATGGGTTCATGATCATGTGTGAAAATGTCTAACCTTGCCAGTATGAACATCTCTCTGCAATCCATTGCATGTTTGTAGGGATGACCTTCTGAGCTCACGTTGGTGGGAGGGTAATGAGAGTATCTTTGAAAGTGCATCCTTGAGAAGGTTATATAGTAATTGCAGGAAGCATTAGATAGTAGCAGTGATTGCATTCAGGAACACTTTACCATTAAGTGGCTTATAATTGGCTCTTCAATTAATCATTATTGTCAGCTTCATCGTGTAGCCCAGTTCTATGAGCAGTGTTTGGGTGTTCCGATAGATTGAGCAACTTTTACAGAAACAAAAACGCAGCAAAAACATGCAATTGTCCTTCAGCATGAAAGTTTTGTACCATGTAATGTTTGGCCTATAATTGAAGAGTTTAATTCCAAAAGGAGCTAAATCCATTTTTTGTAACTTCAGAGAAAAAAGAAATTGTAGACCAGATCTTGTATAGGCGTCTATGGAAAAGTGATATTAGAAGGTGCATTTTTTCATAATTGCTCCCAAAATTTTGGTAAATAATTTTGTTGAAAGTCGTGTACTTAGTGAACAATGTTCTGATTTATAACAATAACTCAATTTAGCTTTGGATTTAGCTCCTTTTGGAATTAAGCTCTTCAATTTTAGCTCAATGTAGAGAGATTGATGTTATACCCAATCCTCCAGCATTGCCTTATTTTAGTGAATTGGAAATGAAAGTCTTACAATCAATTTTACTTTCTTGAGTTTTCATCATTTCTTACTGCTGTAAAATGGTGAAATGCATATTCCCAGCAGTATTGGGTATAAAGTTCTATCAGTAGAGTCAATGATATCTGATAATAATATCCCAGATCGGTTCTTTGCTTGTGATTGTCTAAGATTTCTTCAGTATCAACTTTTCCTCCAGATAATGTGTAGATTATTTACATTGATCTACTTATTATGAGATAATGAAAGTACAAGGATCATTGAATGTACCCGAGCATGATGATGATCTACTCGTCTCCACGATAGCCGAGACTGAGAGACTGGTATCCTTCGACAAGCATGCAACATGATATGATATGATATGATGTGAATGTCACCAGTATCGAGGAACACGTACCATGCTCTCACTTGAGTAGAGGTAGTCTATCGGGATCATCTTCAAAAGATGCTCATGATTAAAATCTTCTTCTTGATAGCCTTGTAGGAAACATAATTCCTTTTTGAAGGCTTTGAGCTAGGATGCAGTGAGGGCGAAAGTAACGTTTGTAGCGATCTCCTTGCTTCTTACTTTAAGGATCTTGCGAGCGTATTGAGGCATCATGTTCAAGGATTTAGTTTTCTTTAAGGTTTAACTTTCATCTCAAAAGCTTCACTTTTTCCAAGGCCAAGAAGGGTGTTATCTCACATATGTTACAGAAGTAATTAATGTCCTTTTAGCTCTCAACAGCTGATAGAAACTTCCATCGTGTCCAAGGGTTTACGCCTAGGTGCTGTTAGGATGAAAAGAACATTTAAAGTGATTTATTGAAAGTTCATCTTTAAGGCTTTGATTTTCTGGAAGGTTTAATATTCTCCTTTGATAGCTTCATCTTGTTTGGTGAGAGCTAGGTGTCAAATTGAATATCATGTTAACACCCTTTCTGCTCTCAAGCATGTGATACGAAACATGATTCCTTTACAAGGCTTCAGTCAAGGATGAAGTAGCATTTCAGATGACCTTCTTGTCTTTCTCTTTTGTGACATAATATGATGGGGGAGTATTGAGGGTTCATGTTCAAGGCTTTGGTTTTCTGGAAGGTTTAATGTTCTTCTTGATAGCTTTATATCATTTGGTGAGAACCCAAAGGGTGTTCTCTCCTGTCAAGTTACATAAGTGTTTTCAAGCATATGATATGAAACAGGATTCCATTTAAAGTTTTTGGTTAAGGTTGAAGTAACACATCTGGCTCCAAACAGATTATATATTGGAAGTATCTAGAATGGCATTGGTAGAAGATCTATCTGAGATCTTAGATAACATTTCATTTTAGACAAAAAGATACTCTGTAATCTGTATTCATTGATAAGGTGGTCCGACTGACTGATTGTTTAAATGATTAATAAACTTAATAAAAGATCAATCGTTATAATTTCATATTCTGATTAAGGTAATGGATGAATGAATCAGCCACTTTGTTGAAACTATTACAACAGCAACTATACTGAACACAAAGATAGCTCATGAACCACATCTCACTAAACATATCACCGATACATTTCCGCAGGACAAAAAGAAAAGTTGCCATGTTTGCGTACCAGAATCTAATAACGGAGCTGTTTTTCTCCCTTCTCCATAACATTCATGCATTCCCTGGGGCTAGCACTGTGAGTGATCTGGACCATGTTTACTCTATGCGGAAATTGTTCGAGAGATGCCCCAAATTGATTTCTTTTTTCTCTCTTGATTGTCAAGAATTGGGACGTGAATGTCCAGGAGTTGTTTTTTTCTTTGCAATGTCGATACGGGTTTTCTTGTAAATTTGTCTTTTTATTGTATCCAGTTCAAATGTTGAACAAATTAAGTGTCTCCCCTCCCTAGTAAGTGAAAGAGGTGACTTGAATTCAGTCCACATTATGATTTGTGTGTGTTTTTCTAAATATATATATATTTAACTGCAGATAACGACTATTAGGGTATGTTTCTTCACTTTAGATTACCGGTAGCTATTTTTCATGAGCATTTTATAATATATAGCATAGTGATTCAAATCCATATCTCTCTGGTATTCATAGACTCTTAAATGGCTAATGGTCAATATAATAAAATGACAGGAAATTTGGATTTCTTTTGTGTATTGAGGCCTCATGCTTTTACCCTACTTGTGTAATCCACTACAGGCTGGAGGCAGCATACCTTCCCCTACATTTTGAAATCCCGGGAGAATCATTATAACGTGCAGTAGGTCTATGGCAAGTGGGGCTGCTGAGATATCCCCCCCCCCTCCCCCATTTCTAATTAAATATACCATTGGAACCTGTAAGCAACTCTATAAAACATGCTATGATATCATAACTTGACTTCATCATGTGTGTGGTATATATTTGCTATTCAAAGAGTTTGAAAAGTCAGTGAAAGAAAAATTGGAATGTAAAAAAAATTCTACCGAAAGCCCTTGCAGACCCTCTTTTACATGTGCATGTGGCCTGTATCTCAATCAACACTTCTAGCTTATTGTGTCTACCCTGGCGTGTCATCAGACTTCTATGATATCTCATTGGTATTAAAACTGATACTCAGTGACTATATCCCTTCCTACCCATCTTCTTCTCTGAATACCCTACCAGTGCATCTCAATCTCCTCCCAATACTAGCCTCTGCAGAGGAGCCTTGTTTATTGACTACAAACATTCCCTTCCCTTGCCCCTTTGGTGTCTATCCTACTTGCACAATCTCAATCTACACATAGAGTACCCTCCACAGGATTGGCGATTAGTGACTACATCCTTCCCTTTCGTGACTATCTTTTGGATGCATCTCAATCTATTTCTATAGTGCTTACCCCTCCTGAGGAGCCTCGTTTATTGACTACATTTATATCCCTCCCTTCCCTTGCCCCTTCGGTGTCTATCCTACCAGCGCATATCAATCTACACCTAGTATACCTCTCCACAAGGCCGCGAATAGCAACTACATCCCTCCCTGCTCTTACTCCTTTGGTGACTATCTTTCGGGTGCATCTAGCAGCCTTTTCACACACAGCTAAAATTCTATAAACATGACTAGTATAAACGTGTTTCGAACGTGTTTAAACTAATCACGAGCCTTTCACACACAGAAATTTCGGTGCGATCGTTAATCGTTTCGTGATTAACTACTGCTCGTAAAATGCGCAGTAGTGCCATTGCGCATTGAAGGTCGTGTCACATCAATCAAAGCGCACGCTCCATTCAGTTTAAACACGTTTAAACACGAATAACCTTTCACACACAAAATGTCAAGCTCACTAGATACGAACTTCGTATCTGCAGCCTGCTTTTAGGGGCGTATGGATCGCGACTTCGTATCTATCCCAACATCGTATAAACGATGTTCACACTGGGAAATTTTGTCTATAAACATGTTTAAAACTTTACGATGATTCTAATCATCTCTAGATACGATGAATTTTAGCTGTGTGTGAAAAGGCTGTCAATCTACTCCTAGTGCACCCATTGGTGTCTATCTTCCGAGCGCATCTTAATATCCTCCAAGCGCTTACCCCTTCGAGAGGTGTCTCATTTAGTGACTACATTGATATACCTCCCTTCCCTTGCCCTTCGGTGTCTATCCTACCAGCGCAATCTCAATCTACACCTAGAGTACCCTCCACAGGATTGGCGATAAGTGACTACATCCCTCCCTTCTCTTACTCCTTTGGTGACTATCCTTTGGGTGCATCTCAATCTACTTCTAGTGTTTACCCCTCCAGAGGAGCGCATTTAGTGACTACATTGATATCCCGCCCTTCCCTTGCCCCTTTGGTGTCTATCCTACCAGCCCATCTCAATCTACAACTAGTATACCTCTCTGCAGGAGCCGCGAATAGTGACTACATCCCTCCCTTCTCTAACTCCTTTGGTGACTATCCTTTGGGTGCATCTCAATCTACTTCTAGTGTTTACCCCTCCAGAGGAGCACATTTAGTGACTACATTGATATCCCGCCCTTCCCTTGCCCCTTTGGTGTCTATCCTACCAGCCCATCTCAATCTACAACTAGTATACCTCTCTGCAGGAGCCGCGAATAGTGACTACATCCCTCCCTTCTCTAACTCCTTTGGTGACTATCCTTTGGGTGCATCTCAATCTACTTCTAGTGTTTACCCCTCCAGAGGAGCGCATTTAGTGACTACATTGATATCCCGCCCTTCCCTTGCCCCTTTGGTGTCTATCCTACCAGCCCATCTCAATCTACAACTAGTATACCTCTCTGCAGGAGCCGCGAATAGTGACTACATCCCTCCCTTCTCTAACTCCTTTGGTGACTATCCTTTGGGTGCATCTCAATCTACTTCTAGTGTTTACCCCTCCAGAGGAGCACATTTAGTGACTACATTGATATCCCGCCCTTCCCTTGCCCCTTTGGTGTCTATCCTACCAGCCCATCTCAATCTACAACTAGTATACCTCTCTGCAGGAGCCGCGAATAGTGACTACATCCCTCCCTTCTCTAACTCCTTTGGTGACTATCCTTTGGGTGCATCTCAATCTACTTCTAGTGTTTACCCCTCCAGAGGAGCGCATTTAGTGACTACATTGATATCCCGCCCTTCCCTTGCCCCTTTGGTGTCTATCCTACCAGCCCATCTCAATCTACAACTAGTATACCTCTCTGCAGGAGCCGCGAATAGTGACTACATCCCTCCCTTCTCTAACTCCTTTGGTGACTATCCTTTGGGTGCATCTCAATCTACTTCTAGTGTTTACCCCTCCAGAGGAGCGCATTTAGTGACTACATTGATATCCCGCCCTTCCCTTGCCCCTTTGGTGTCTATCCTACCAGCCCATCTCAATCTACAACTAGTATACCTCTCTGCAGGAGCCGCGAATAGTGACTACATCCCTCCCTTCTCTAACTCCTTTGGTGACTATCCTTTGGGTGCATCTCAATCTACTTCTAGTGTTTACCCCTCCAGAGGAGCGCATTCAGTGACTACATTGATATCCCGCCCTTCCCTTGCCCCTTTGGTGTCTATCCTACCAGTGCATATCAATCCACACCCAAATGCCTACCCCCTTCAGAGGAGCCTCGTTTAGCCCGTCATCATCTCACTGAGCTAATTTACAATACCCTGGGGTGTGATAAGATGCTTCTCATATCTATTTAGTATTACTCTCACAAGCCAAGCATACCGGCGTGTAACAATCCAAAGAAAATCAATGGGCGCTCACGCGAGACATGGATACATGCCTGCCCGCCTCCCCACACATCCCACCCGCCATGCTGGTATTTTTTTAATGACTGGGTAAAGATGATTTATTCATGGCTCATTCTGAGGTAAATTGTCCGTGCAAAGTATGTTGGGTTGGATGGAATTCAATGTTCACGGTAATGGTGTAAATGCAATTGCCAAGTCTATAAATATACATTAATCTGTTTTAGCTGATTGTAATGCGGGGGCTGGAGTTGGGAAACTAAACCATTATATTAAGTTTCTGTTGTACATGTACATTACAACTCTATGGGCGGCAGGGACGCTCTGTCTATGAATTGTATTATGCTTTGTGGCAGTGAAAATTATTTATTTATGACTATTTGGAGGGGAACATGGAATTCATTTTCACATTTAATGTGTAAATGCAATTTCCATGTTAATTTGCACTTCAAATGGGAGCTAAATTAATGTGCTGCCAATGAAGGCACATTTCAAAAGGGCACAGAACAATCAAACAACTCTATGTATGTAACTCAGGCATGAAGTGCCATTTGTTTCAACATTTATGATATGAAGTTAATGGCTCTTTTATTCATGGCTAATTCCTTGGCCAAAGTTATATGTAATTTCTTTGTAAGACATGTGGAGCTTTTCAATTTGTATCAATTGCAAGTGAATTCTGCAGGCCCTAAGAGTTATGTATTCTCAATGGAAGTAACAGCCTTCTTGCAGGAAACCAATTATTTCATGTCTACAGCTAGACTCTGAATGTAATTTCCTTGTTGTTAAATTAAGCCGATTCACCACAAAGCTGGAATTGTATGTTGGAAAACAAAAGCATTGTTTTCAAGGGTGTACTTATTTTGAGATTGTCCTACACCTTATCCTAATCCCAAATCCTAACCACGTCTTGATAAAGGACTCATGGGACTATATGGCTCATTTGCCATTTATCCTATTGGTCCATTAAGACCTAACTCTAACCAAAACAGGAGGGTAGGATTATGGAGACAGCCACAGTAGAGTAAGTTCACATCTTATGCTGATATGCTAATCTTAATATAATATACTAATATTATGTACTTTTTCTATAAGATATTGTTTTACAATTCTTATCAATTACATATAAAGCTACTTTGTGTAATGCCCTTCTGCACAAAAATAAAGCATAATGTCTGCTGAGAGCCAGAAGGGCGTTAACTCTGGCCGTTTAAATTAAAGGTAAAGACCAGTATTGGCAACGCCCCAATTTCAAAAAATGAAATGGAAGCTCTCATTACCAATCATGTGAAAGAATATGTTGTGACTAATACATGATGATAAAAAATTTGCCGGGAAACCGCCTACTAATTCATATATTTGGTAAATTTGTTTCTCTCATGGTCTGGTGAGAGAGATAGGGTAGTCCCATATACATCTTTCTGTGTATAGTGCTTGTAACTTTACGAAGAATGGGCCAAATTTCTTATCATTTTGATGATTCCAGAACCTTGCAGATGCTAGATGCTAGATGATCAACCTTTTCTGATCGATTCCACAACGTTTCTTTCACAATGCAATCGCATGACCATTACTGGTCTTTACCTTTAAGTATATGTGTTGATGCCTTCCTGGCTCCTAATAGAGAATATTCAGTACAGATCTTACGAAAGAATGGTTTCATACTCAGGGTTTTGTGATAATTGCCTTGCATGATTAAAAGATACATATAAGCATTGTGTATTTATATTAGGTATATTGTCATATTAGGTGCTCATAGTGCTATGACTTTCTAATCTATTCTGTTATCAAAAGGGAACGATCAGTGTGGTCTCTCTCTCTCTCTCTCTCACACACAGTATGAAGCATAAGATCTTCTCTTCTCAATTCCCTTATCATTGTCTTGTTCTATTATGTTTTCATGTGTTCTTCTCACATGACTTCACGCCTGTCTGGGGCTTAGCAGTCGATATATATCCAGAGGACGACCTGATGATATACAAGTGACTCTCAGAAAGTTATATTGTTTTCTTACAAAACATGTCTCGGAAGATGTCCCGCCATGCAAAAACAGATAAATGTTGCCACGATGATGATATCATACTGTAACAAGAAGTTCATATCCCATCCATTTGTTTTAAATTTTCAAAACAGAGGTACAGGAGTTTTCAAATAGTTTCCATATATCAAGATTAGCTACTAATGGCATATTCAGGAAATTATTAAAGATAAAGATCAGTTCTGGTCATGTGATTGCATTGTGAAAGAAACGTTGTGGAATCGATCAGAAAAGGTTGATCATCTAGCATATAAGTATTGGTGTGTACTGCAAGGTTCTGGAATCATTAAAATGATAAGAAATTTGGCTCAGTCTTGGTAAAGTTACAAGCACTGTACACAGAAAGATGTACCGGTATATGGGACTACGCACACGTGCACGACACACGCGCTATATCTATCATGTCCAAATAGATAAACTAATTTACCAGATATGTCAATAAGTAGACCGCTTCTCGGCAAAATTTGTATCATCACGTATTAGTCAAAACACATTCTTTCACATGATTGGTAATAAGAGCTTCCATTTCATTTTTTGAGAGGGGGGGGGTTGTTTCCAAAACTGGTCTTTACCTTTAACTGGAGAAGAGGCTGCCAGATTCACATCCTGCGTAGGAGAAGGCACATTAATACTGAAGGATTCTTGGAAGGGGGAATACTCTAACAGATAATTTTGAAGAAAAAAATATTCCTCCAATCTGAGGGGATACTGAAGGTTCAATACTGCTATTACATTTTTTAAAAATAATTATAGCAACTTTTTAAAGCCTGCAAAGTGTGGTAGCATATATAATACATCCTCTCTGTTAAATACAGGACTTGCCACTGTCATGAACTTTTCCCTCTGTGACATATGATTCTGTACAGAGCAGATGTCAAAATGAATTCTCAAATTAGTTGGATATCTATTGATTTCATACATGATTCTCTTCTATCGGTATATAATATTCTAGTATTCTCCTAATATTCTAGTATAGATGAAGTACTTATTGATTTCTTTTGTTATAAAATCACAAGTTTATTCTGTGAACTCTTTTTGAAAGAGTGTTGATATCCTCCCTTCACTTTCCAATATACATGTTTATCACATGTTTACACTAGAATCAATAATATACTCATGGTGACAGGTGGTGCTAGTAATATGTTTGCTTTCAAAATATAAACTCTTCCAGCTCACTTCAAACTCAATATTAGGAGAATTGATACAATATTAGACCCATTTAAACAGCACAAACACCATTTTGAAAAATCATTGATATTTGGGACTGCCATTTACACCACTGAAAAAAACCATTAAAGTTTACCCATTCCAATTTGGGGGGTGAGTAGTGCGCATGCGCAACTTGTCACTGCTCTGCAGTCAATCGCACGAAAGAGAGGACATTCTAGCATGAAAAAAAAAAAAGAATCTTTCACCGATGATTCGAGACCAGTAATTCACACTGAACAAAATTGTGAAATTTCTGCATGAGTTTCAAAAACCACACTCCAGAGGTGGATTTTTTTATTTTGGTTTTTGTTCTATGATTTTTGCTTGCAGTGTGAATGCAACTATTGTGTGTTTGGAGCCAGAATGGCATTAACTCATATCATATCATTTTAAGAGTGTTAAAGGGACTATGTCCCATTTGCAGGCCCAAAAAATGAAAAAGTTAAATTCCAACTGCATTTGAAAGATAATACTCATTTAGAACTTCCCTAAAAAAGGTGGGGCTTGAAAATGTCTCCAAGTGGGAAAATAATGACTATTAGTTGTCAAATCGACTTTAGGGCTATAGAGCCCAAAAGTAATAGTCTTGATTTTCAGACAATTGTACCGAATGGTCATACGTTTTATGCTGCGCAAAGATTCAATCACTTTAATCTTGGCCATCACAAGAAGTGGGTTATTGATGTAGACAAATGCTCATGTACCCTTTACATTTCTTTTCATGTATGTTATTACCAAAGAAGAAAAAAAGCCAGTCAGTCACTCAATAGTGTCTGACAGTGAAGTCTAGCAAGTAAACAGGTTTCCTTGCATAATTTGAATATGAGGACACTGCTAACGTTTAAATTTCACAGAAAGGACATACATGACATATTCATAATTCCTGCAAAGTTCTACAGAATTTGAGGTTGGCTGCAAAAGGGACATAGTACCTTTAACACCCTTTTGCGTCCAAATAGACCGTCTTGTGATTCTTAATCTACTCCATACATTGTTGTTTATTAGTATTATTTTGATACACATATCATCTGATGATAGCTAGAAGGGTGTTAGCTCAAACAATTGAAAAGTGTTAATGAGAAATTACATATTTTCACAGCAAAAGAATTTTATTAAGTCTACAAATTTATCGTTGTGTTACAAGTTTTTGCAGCATCAATAAAATCTGGACCATTCTCAAAATTGATGAAAGCGTATCACATGCAAAAGTAATTCAAACACTTGATCTGTGCATTTTCTTGAAGCTGTAAAATTTCACCTCGCATTAAATGTAGGCTATGGAGGGTGGAAGCTATTCAGTGGTAATAAACACCTTCTGACTGTCTGCTACCTAGAGCTACGGACCGACAAACCGTCCATAGAACTTAAACTCTCCCTTTAGCTTTTCTCTTGTATCTCATTCCTAATTAATTTTTTTGTCACACACATTCTCTGTGTATAATACCTTTAGATAACCTATCCTTTAACAGTTAGCTTCGTTTGTTCAATAAAATTAGGTAGACTTAAAATACAGACAGCTTTTAATATTAGATATGGTTAAGGTATTATATAGTTAATTGCTTATTAGTGTTGACAATGCTTGTAAATTCCACATCCATATTTCATTTAGATTATTGTATATCAGCTAATCATTTATGCAAATGGCTATGATTAATATTTTTTTATTCTTCAATGGAACAACTATTTTCATTTGCTTCCATGAAAACAGGTACATCTATTCTGACATGAAATTATTGATATAACTAACTTCTTTCGAAAAATAAGACAAATTAGTCAAAGTTGGGAAATACCTTGTGAATAAACAGAAAGCTGTGCAGTCTTGAATTTGAGTCAATGGATTGATTACCAGTCTTCCTGAATTATTCATGGGTCTTGGATGTAATTTCATCTTTAGATTATATCTGTAGGAAGCAAGTAGATCCTTCTACGAAAATTCCTGCTAGGAATGCCCCTGCTATCACCATACTACCAGCTCACAATGTTTTGTAGATATAACTTAGTATTCAGTCATTTTCTTTTCTAATAGTCTCATTCCCACTCTCTTTCTTGATACAAGTTATGCCATGTGAACTATCGAACCAAGTCAGTCTGCTTAATGTAGACTAGTAGAGATGGATCTGGCTGATATCCTCGGAGGCGCTCAGGCTTAATTTCCAATTTTGATTAAAACATCCCCGCACAAAAATTAATATTTGTGATGTTGAATGCTTGCAGGCAAATTCATTAAGGAATAATGCTATGTGTGAAAGCTACAATATTGTTCATGATCATGTATTGCAGGCCATAGTAGTTACGAGTAGTATAGCATGATCATTATTGGTATTTCTTAAATAATGTATTCTTATTCTCACACATATTATTTAGGAATATAAACTTGTGGTTTGAATTTGGTGTCAATGATAATTTCTAGGAACTGTGTCTAGAAAGGAACTTACTCTTTAGTGAAAATTTGTCATTTTACTGCGCATTTGTGCATATTTTGAACAATCTATTTTTGAGTGAAATCTGTTTGCATTTAAACTAGAAATTGTCTGTTTAGAGCCAGAAAGCGAGTAAATATTTATTTTTAAAATAATTAATGCCCTTCTGGCTTCAAAAATATTTTAATAAGATTGGTTTATTGTAATCATCATTTTTTATAGAATTATCAAGAATTCTTGATAGAAATTGAATGTGACAGTTCATGTATCAGCACCAATTTTGTGTAATTTATTGTCAATTATTTTCTCAAAATGTTTGTTTTGCTGTTCAAGTAGCTATGACAGGAATGTATATTGATTTGTGACAACCTTTGGGTGAATGCATATTGACATCTAGCATTTGAGTATGATGAATGCATGCGCTTCAAAATGTCTGTATAAGATGATACATGCTGCATCATTTTTGTGGGGCATTAATGCAGGTTTCTGGAATTAGATACCATGGAGGAATGATTTTTCCTTGCTGCCTTTTACCTCTTAAACTCTCTTTCTCTTTCATTCTCCCCATGCATGTAGTCAGTCCCCCTGTCTCTGTATTTCTAATCCTTCTTGTCATCTCTCCCTCTCATGTTCCCTCTTTTTCTCAATCTCACTCTCTCTCTCTCTCCCTCTCTTACTTCTGTCACTTCATTCTCTGCTCTGTCCACTCCTTATCCCCATCTGAAATGTGCCCTAATCTTTTGATTTTGTTCTTGTAGTGTCTCTTTTGGGAGTTACTTTCTCTCTGTGTGTCTGCCTCTCTTCCTCTCTCTCTCTCTTTTCCTCTCTCTCTCTCTTTTCCTCTCTCTCTCTCTTCCTCTGTCTCTCTCTTTCCCTCACCATCCCCCTTCGTCTGTCTCCGTCTTTCTTTTTTTCTCTTTCTCTTCCACAATCTCTCCCTCTGCCCAATTTATCCCTCTCCTTCCCCTCTCTTTCTTTCTGTCTCTCTGTTTTGTCATGTTTCCATCTGCCTGCCTCTCTCTCTCTCCCTCCTCTCCTCTCCTCTCCTCTCCTCTTCTCTCCTCTCCTCCCCTCCTCTCCTCTCCTCTCCTCTCCTCCCCTCCTCTTCCCCTCCTCTCCTCCCCCTCCTCTCCTCCCCCTCCTCTCCTCCCCCTCCTCTCCTCCCCCTCCCTCTCTCCTCTACCTTTTCCCTATCTCAATCTGCCATGTGCACTCTATCGCTGCGACTGTGCCCAATCAAGTCCTAATGAAATGCGACATTCTGTGCTCCTCAGTATGACTGCATCCTCCAAATGGGCTACCGGGGCATCATCTTCAATTCATCATCCCTCATCAAGACCAGGACCAAATCTGGCAATCAAAGATTGAGAGGATGCAAGAGCCTAGCAACCAACAGATAGTGAATATTATCGGCTGCCATTGACAATACGTAGCTCTTAAAGGGACTAGGTATCTTTGTCTCAGATTCTGAGATAAAATCCTGGATTTAGCTCATGCTCCAATGATAATTATAAACCTTTAGGTCAGTCAGGAACCCCATGATTTTTAGCAGCCGATCGCCTGTCTGATTATCAAGATATTTATGATTGCAAATCGAAATTCAAAAAATTGTTTTCCCAACGGTTTTTATAATACTACTGTCTATTGGGGGAAATGAGTATGGTAAAACCGGTCACTCAAAGATTTTTACTTTTTTGAGGCACGTCATGATCATTTTGAAGCACAATTTCTTAGGGCTTCAATATTACACAATATCATAGACACTGATAACACGTAGGGCCATGCATCTCAGATTTAAAAATGTTAAATGATGCCTTTAAAGCTTTCTTGCAGGCAATCAATGGTATTAGAGTAGATCAGTCTCTTATTGAATCCAGGAGGAGTTCATTTTATCTCAAATGAGATGAAACAATCATTCCAATGAGGATGTATTTAGAAGGAATGGAGTTAATTGAAACATAATAATACTATTCTGTTTGTTCCCGGCATCTCAAATTGTTCTATTTTTAGGTGGACTTGTTATTGTTTTTATCCTGATATCATATGTTTGATGATGTCATTGCAAAAAGATTGGGGCCTATAATGCCCTTTTAAGTTCAACTGGCTATAACTGTTATCGGTTTCACAAACTGACATAAGTGCAAAACTTTGTAGGCCTTTTCTCGTATGTTAATGATTGGGGCATCGCCTTTACGAGTACTTTAACAGAGCACAACAAACCTATACAGAGGAAATGAGGCACCATAACGCTCTTCTTTACAGCTAGAAAGATATTAACTTTATCTTTTAACAGGGTGAATGCCCTTCTTGTTCTCAAAAGATATGAACACTATGATGTTGCTAAGCTCTTTGCAATGAGGAAACAATGAATCTCATCTCTAAGCCATAGACCCCCGAGAAAACATCAGTGAGCAATGATATTATCTGATGATTTATCCAAACTGTGATGAGAAAAATAAAGCTATTTTTATCCATCGTCAGCGTCTCGAAAGAATCACGGAGCTCATGGTATTGTATTCCAATGATTAATCCAAATTGTGAAATGAGAATAAAAGGATGCCATCTTTAAGTCATCAGCCCCAGAGAGTGAATGATATGAGCAAATAATCTAGTATTACCCCATTTGATTTATCCAAAGTCTTTGATGAGAAAAAAATTATGCCATCTTGAAATCTTGAGCACGGGAGATGGAATTATAGGAGGAAATAATGACGATGGGATCAGGAGATTTGAGGCTTCATAAGCCAGGTGTCAGCTGAGAAAGCGGGGGATTGGTAGCAATTGGGGCACGTAGATTGCTTTTAATGTGTCTCGTTAAAGGTTCATACCTAGCTAAGAGATCACTGCCGCTCCCTAGCACTTCTAGAATAAGCAGTTTGTGTCGTGTATCGACAAATTTGTATTCTCCAAATTCAACTAGACGTCCATTTGTTTATGAGGTCGTGAATGGTAATAGATGATAAGTAAAATGTCTATTTATATTTTGCTTTAATACAATGAGGCCAGGCAATAATTTGAACGTGACCTTCATGAAGGGAATGATTTTCCTTATTGGAAATGTTTTTCTTGATATGTGAGAGTACGACATATGGTTTGTTCAAAGCCAGAAGCATTCTGGTTCCAGACAGGTGATATCTCTATTTAAGTTACATTTAGGGCCAGTAATTGGATGGATATCAACATGCGGTGGTCAAAATAATTTTCTTTATTTATTTAGCTGAAATATCTTTGATTTGCAGTCATCATGAGATGAGAAAGATACTCACATTTCTGTGAAATATTATATTTGGCAAATATAACTTTCAGATATAATGTACACTAGAACTCACCATTGAAAATATTTTCACTTGATTGACAAAAACATTTTAAAATTGTTTTCAACAGTTTCAATCATTTGAAAATTTGTAGATTCTGAATCCTTTATCCCCATACTCTCCTAATCTTACAAAGATCTTTCCCAAATAGCATTTTAAAAAGCTGAATTAATTCACAAATCTTCAGAGATTTTCTTGTACTGAGCAGATTCCAGAGCCCCATATTGTTCAGGTGACTGCCCTACATGTAGGTAGTTATCGTGAAAGAATAATCATAACAACACTAGAATAAACACTGCTGATACACTTCACAATTTGTTTGTTGTGTCCCTGATGCCAGATGATTGGATTAATTCATGAACCACTTCAGCAGTTGATTGTTTCACCCCCGCAATCAATTGTCACTGTCCTACAAAAGTTTTGTTATACCTATATTCAGCCTCAATCTCAATCTCAGTTTTATTTATGAGGACAAACAAGTAAGCACTGTTTATTATTTACCTACAAGTTATCCGTCTTCTGCTCCAATGCCTATGTTATTTCCCTCTCTTTAATTCATGTAATTTGCTAACGGCATTCCCCGACTCGGCAGTCATGCATACTTCATGAAAGCCAGACAGGGATACCTTCCTTAATCACGGACAGTGAGGCTGTTTTTCACTCCACTTCCGGTTTGCCATCCAGGCGCTAATACTCCAGGCACTTTTTTCAGCCCCGTTTTTTTCTATCTCCTTTGAAAAATCAACCTTGTTGATGTTTACGCCACACGCCATCAACTGTAAATTTGCATCAAGGGGGCATCTGTGTTTTCGTTCGTAGATCAAGACATGGGGCAAGACGGTATTCTGTTAGTGTTATCCCCCCATCTTTATAAGGTCTCCTGCACTATGAGAGGAAGGACTTGTTTTATGCATTGATGGATGGGCGGTGTGGCCATGCATAATCACAGATTCAATTGAAATGGAAATGGTTTTGTGGGGTGTATTTCCATTCCCACTGAGGCCGTTTGACACGGTTATAGATGTGTTCCCAAATGATGTTGCCTTGGTAGAAAGAATCCTTTTTTTTTTTTTTATAAGTGACTGTTTGTGGAACTCTTCTAATCCATCCAAGGCACTTGTGTGTTTTTTTTCTTCTTCATATAGCATTAACATACACAATACAGGAGCTTTTGAATGTCTTCTTTTTTGTTCTCTTTAATAATATGTAATCTTATGTATTACATGTTTCCTTGTAAAATTGTTTTAGCTGTCTAAAGACCCTTTCTTTTTCCTGTCGCTCTTATCTTATTCTTCTTCTTCTTCTTCTTCTTCTTTTTCTTCTTCTTCTTCTTTTCTCTCTCTCTCTCTCTCTCTCTCTCTCTCTCTCTCTCTCTCTCTCTCTCTTTCTCTCTCTTTTTCCCATTCAGCTTTCTCTTCCTCTCTCTTTCTCTCTCTCTCTTTCTCACTAACTCACCCTTCTCTCCATTCCCTTCTCTCCGTTCCACTCCTCTCTCCCCTCACCTCTCCCCTCCTCACCCTCTTTCTCCCATTCAGCTTTCTCTTACTCTCTCTCTCTCTCTCTCTCTCTCTCTGTCAATCCCTCTTTCATTTCATATGCACATCTTTGATAAATATCCCTATATCCCTACCTCTCTATCTTCCTACTTCTCTCCCTTTCTCTACCCTGTTCTAGCTCCCCTCATGTATTATAAAAAGAGGTACTTCCTTCCACTGTAGGCGTTGACAAACGAACATTCATTGAAGTGATGTGTGAAATGACATCTGACTGCATCTCTAAATCCATGCAACTTCCGGAGAGTAGAGTCGGTTGAAAGACATTATCACACCTCTTCTCCATGCATACCTTCACCTCTCCCCATCATCCTTACAGCTTCACACACTGATGCCTATCGAGGGGGAGTCTGGGTGCAAATGGGGATGTCCGACGACATATTTTTGCAGATGGGGGCCCCAGAATAAAGTCCCTTAAAGCAAAAAGTGGTCTTCAAATTTATAAAAATGATGACAAAAAAGACGATAATGTACAAATTTGCAAAAAACAGTCATGGATTCACCATTTCCCGATAGGATTCAGAGAAAGTGTCACCCCCCCCCCCCCCCAGCCCCATACCTCCAGGTAGCTACGCCCCTAGCTTTGCCCTTACTCGTTATCCAATTCTCATACATCTGCTTTCTCGTTCATCCAATCTAAGGTATGAAGGATGTGCTTTCTTGTGAGAGGTAGATTCTCTCTCACATGTAAAGATCATCATCTTTTGACATTCTAGGAAGGGTTTCTCGATCTGTTGATGTTCTTGGTATTTTGTAGTAGATTGACAGCATTTCAATGTGGCACATGAATTGTCTACTGCAAAGTTATTTTTGTTTGTAGAAGGTCTGTGTTTCATGAAAACTTTGTGTATTTAAGAAAAATCTTGGAAAATACAATTCTTAGAATAGTTTTACTTACTTTAGCTTGATTCTGCAAATTCAATGATTAATGTCTAATGTGAATTGTGAAAGATGCAAATTTAAAGTTCATTTTTATGTGACAAATGCAGCTGAAATTGGCATCCTGAAACTTGCTGTTATCATCTTCATGTTTATTATGGTTGCCACTCCATTTGCCATTTCTACCTGATTCACTTGTGATCGATTTAGTGCCATTTCATTTTGAATGTGAAAAAGTAACCTTTACCCATCAACAGCTGGCAGATTATCATTAATATCTAACCAAGCTTATTTCATAAAAATATCTAGAGAGTTAATTTATAATATTTAGGTCCATTTGTAGTTGAATCTACTTTCTGCCCTTGACAGTACATTGAATTGCCTGCCCAGAGCCATATTTCATGGATTGAATTTTCATCCTTGAAATGCACCTTGGTATTAAATAGCAATGGGAACTTGTATCACGTGCTGGCATTTATGGTTGCGAATTTGTTTCCTCATCGCCATTATTGCTCTTGAAATATGCAATCAGAATGTTGTTTAAGTCTACTATTTTATACTAGAATGATTTTGGGTAGACCCCAGCCCAAGATATTTAGGCCATTATTAATAATAATTGTCACATTTGTACAGTGATTCATACTATGTTTCTATTAAAGTACTTGAAATTGCCAATGGGTCAATGGTGTAGAACTATACACATATTTATCATAAAGATACTCATCTGAAACTTGCCAGATATACTGTGGTAACTTTTAGTTCTTCCAGGATTTTATACTAATTAAAGTTATAATCAGTATAGTACTACAATAAACCAATGTTGCATTCTTTGTCTCATCTTCTCTCATCTACAGATTAATATACTCAGGTAGTCCTAAAGGAACTCTCTCACTCACCCGATCAACCGGTGAGCTCACGTTTGGCACCAGGACGGGGACACGCAGCGGTATCGAAGCCCATCTCTTCAGGGTTGAAACAAGGAGAGACTTAGCAGCGTGGACCAGGCAGCTGGTACAAGGCTCACATAACACTGCCCTCATTGTCAAAGAAGTCACATGTCGTAAGTATCCACCTATTAGTTAGATCAAGTCAAGAGCTACTTACACTGTATCGGCCTGTGCTCCATTTTAGAGATATACAGGATAATACTTCGATGTAAAGTAGCTAAAAGTGCAGTATTTAAAGCCTGTATGCACTCATTTGGCCAGGGGTGATTAGACCTCCCTGCAAAGTCACTGACAGGTGGTTTTCTCATCAACTCAGCTCTCAATTAACATAAGAAAAAGGAGATCATGGGGGACCAACAGGCACCGATTAGGCATTGTTTGCTATATATAGGGCGCAGGTAGCTATAAGTAGTACAGTGGGGCTTTAAAAGTACTGTGAATTGATTACACTTGCTCTTCAATTGCCTTCAGGCTTACATGTCATTCTTTTAACCCGTTAACTACTGAATGAATTGATTGCCATAGGTTTAATACAGGGGCCACCAGGTTCCAGTAGGCAATGGGTTAAAAGGCATTTCAGGGATTGTGACAGTGAAGTTCTGAGGCATTGGTGGAAGAAGAATATGATATTACTTGGATGGATCAGGTGTCTATAACAGGAAGGTCCCGAGTTTACACCAAGTTGATACACCATTTATAAAGGCTATAATCAACGAGTCCCTTGGATAGGCCTAAAAGATGTAGGTCTTCTGGTAGCTTCTATTTAAGCATACACTTCAATTCTAAACATTTAGAGAAAAATAAGTTGTTGAAGATTGTTGCCTCTAGAATTTTTTTCAGAGTCACGGCGTCTATGGAATTCATTTTAGGTAACAAGTGTATCAACAACAACAACAACCATAGATTCTTACAAGAAGAAAAAAAACCTACGCCCTCAAGATGTTCATGGCAAATTACAACTATAAGCTCAAGAAAGATTACAAACAGTCCTTTTCAGGACTACATACACACACTCAAGAAAGAAAGATTACCGATATTCCTTTTCAGAACTCCCCAATCCTCCCCTGTCTCTCTTACATGGTGCAACCGTAAATCTACTGTATAAATTACAACTTGTTGAATTGCTTTCTTTGTCATGTAGCTGCAGCATGGAACGGAAGGGAAACCAGGTTACGCATCCACTTTGAGAACGGTTTCACTCTGAGTGTCCCTACAGCCGATGGTCAGGTTGACCACACCAATCAACTCAATATGCTCTGGACGTACCCCTTTGAGAAGCTCAGGTACTCTTCAGACGACTCCAAGAGGTTGCTCTGGCTGGACTTTGGAGCGGGAGAAGGAGAGTTTGTAAGTACACAGCAAGCCACACAATAATAAAAAAGAAAGTAGAACACTCCTAAGGTATTAGATGTTGCTTATACGTATCTGCTTGCATGGTGATGTAGATATACAGCAGGGTTACATTTGCACCATGTGAGAGAGAGGGGAGAGGATTGGGGAGTCCTGAAAAGGACTGTCAGTAATCTTTCTTTCTAACCTTATGACTAAAAAAAGAAAAAAAGAAAGAAAGATAACTGACAGTCCTTTTCAGGACTCCCTAATCTTCTCCCCTCTCTCTCACATGGTGCAACCGTAAACCTTCTGTATGTTGTCAAATATGTTTAAAAGTGGTCACCCCTTTGTGAAAGTTAAGTTCCTGGAAGTGCAGGAATCCATATAGATGTGTATTCATGCATTTTAAGTTCTTCATAAGGTCCTTCTTTCTGCTTAGGTTACCATCTGGAAGACTGTTCATTTCTTGTTGGACTTAAAATTTACATATTTGACTTCTTTCAGAAGTAGCTAGGGTGTCGACCTTTCTTTTTCTTTTCTTTTTAATGTAAATTTCTTCTAAGTGAGTAAGAAATTAGTAAAAAATGAGTTATGTGCACACTATTTCACTCTTGATGTAGACTGTTTTCCTTAAAAAGTCCAGCTTCATGATCTTCACTTACCTGTTACCGACCATTAAAGCCAGATCTTCCAAGATTGAATGTTCCTTTCAAATCTTGATACAGCCATTCAAACCTGATTTAGCAACCAACTGTCTACAAAGGCCACATTTTTTGTTTCCCTTGATACTGTTTTCTCATTGAAACATGTACTAAGGAACCTGTAAGTAAAGACCACTTTTCTTGTCTCCCATGGATGGTCTTTACAGACAGGTTACATTGTATTATATGATCAAAGTTTAAACTTCTAATCTAAATGAGAGGGAGAGTCCATGATGAGAGAGAAAATATTTGACCTTTACTCACATGGCATGAAGATATTAGCAAAAGGCCGCAAAAGTAAAGACATTTATCTCAAGTGCTTTAATAGTACCAGGAGGCTTCATGATAGACATACAGATATAGCCCCAATAGGCCTGTTTTGATCAGCTCGAGTTTACTAAATAACCCGCTATTTTCAGACTCAGGATATTATCCTTTTGAGTTATTTGTAAGTTTACTTCACACTATTCTGTTTCTATAAATACTTGTTTCTTTTCTCTACACTGTCTGTCCTGGATATTTAATTCCTTACTATATTTTGCTTGGGAATTTATGTTTTTCCATTTTTCTTTGTCGTTATTACTGTATATTGTATTGTTTTACTGTATTCTGGTCCCCATGAAAGACCAGCGGTATCACATCGATACCACTGAATATGGGCTATCCAGCCGTTTATTTTATCTTGTTATTCATTATTCTATTTGTTATTATTGTACTGAATGCATGATGTGTTTTTATACGGAAATAAAACAAACAAACAAACAAAATCCCGAAGCTCAAAATTGCGTCTTCACCAGACTGATACGTTCATCACAAACTAGCTCGGACGGGTGCAAATTATCCCGCTATTTGGGAAATAGCAGGATATTTTGGAAACAAGGCCAAGATTTCTCAAGATATTTTCTCGACCGAATATCCCGCTAATTGCAACTGCGGGCTGATGAAGATGCAAATTGACTTGCTAATTTGCGATCGGGGTGGTTGAAATAGCGGGTTATTTGGAAACTCAAGTTGATGAAGACAGGCCATATTTTACTATCCTTTCATGTTTTGTATCAGGTAATGGTTCTTGGCCAAGGGACATTAAAGATATGTAATAGCTTTTATTATCATGCTTCAGGTTTTCAAAGATCTCATAATGCATCTGACTCATCTCGAATGATTGCCATTGGGCATGTATGACAAATACAATTATTGTTGCCACAAAGGGATAATTATACCTATTCTCGTCCTGTTCTCTTCGAGTAGTATAGTATGTATGTATGTAGAATTGTGACTTGGATAAATAGAAAACTATGGCCACCGGCATTAAACAATACAAAACCAGCATCTAATAAATTGGAGTGACAAATGGATCAAGTATTCCTTGTTGTTATAAAGTATACCCCTAAATCAATCATCATTATTCGTTTGGGCTCCAAGCTAGCATTTAATGTTGATATTGTTGCCTGCTAGTTGTTTAATAACAGTAAGATTTGTTCACAGTATCTCTGAAGCATCTTTTTTTTCATTTGATACTAAATAAAATATTTTCTGAAGCTGTTTTGCATGTAGATAGCGTTATGAAATCATAGCCAAAGGCTTTCCAGAGATCAGGCCCCTGTTTCATAAAACTTGTTATCAATAACAAGTTACAATAACTGTTATATTGGCTGAGAGCAAATTTTTCATAGAAATTTATCATTTGTTATTGATAACAAGCTTTGTGAAACAGGGCCCTGGGGAGAGTATATCAATTTCAATTGCAATTCTTACAATTACAAATAAATAATTCATATTATGTTTCACATCATATATGAGCCATTTTACTCCAAAAATAAACATGAGCTTGTCTCAGCCAAATATAGGACATGTGTTAGAATTGGAACAGGTAAAACAACCTACCAGTTATGATGTTGAAAAAGATGAAATAATGAAACTTTTAATGTTAATAAAACTGTTGAATGAAACAAATGGAACATCTACACAGTAGGCTAGCGGGTGCACCATGTGAGAGAGAGAGAGAGAGAGAGAGGATTGAGGAGTCCTGAAAAGGACTTTCTGTAATCTTTCTTGAGGATGTGTAGTTCTGAAAAGGACTGTTTGTGTAGTCTTGAAAAAGACTGTTGGTTATCTTTCTTAGCTCATAGTTATAAGGAGAACTATAACGCTTGGAGAGGATGAGTGGCGGGAGTGGCTCAACGTTTCGAACAGGTTGACTATCCGTCGTCAGGAGTTTGCACCCGCAAGCTTACTGTATATCTACATCACCATGCAAGTCGACACTTACAAGCAGCATCTAAATGAACATCTGTTGAGAAAACTTACATATCAATTGCTTTTTTTTTAAGAAATGAAATACTTTAAAAATATTGAATATAAATAACATGATTTAATTTCTCTTCTTTTAACTTCAGGAGTTGGATCTCCATGGTTGTCCCAAGCCTATTGTCTTCATCATCCATACCTTTCTCAGCGCAAAGGTCACGAGGATGGGTCTCTTTGCCTGATAAGGACTCCACCCTGACTGACCTTTGCAGTTGGTTGCCATGGTAACGAAATGGAGCAGCGCAACCCTGCCCAATCACAGTCCTACAGACCAGCCAACCAAACTGTCTCGGTGTGCATGGCTTGGACCTGGTAATATTGAAGACTTGGACCTAATAGCACAGAAGACCTGGACCTGATAGCATAGAAGACCTGCACCGGATAGATTAGAAGAACGGGAAAAGCTCAGGCAAGGTTCACAGGAGTAGTGCTGTGCTGGAGTATAACAGAGCCGGGCTGATACAGCTGATCGGTACATAGACAAACATGAGCATGATGTGGCCAGCAGAGAAGATGAGGCCACAGAAAGGGAGGTGGAGTCATGGGGAAATATTATATTGTGGCATTTAACATCGTTTGCTCATGTCTAGTTCTTCTATTTTGGCAGAAAACTTGCAGTTATGAAGAAATTCTAGATACTAGATGATATCTATAATTTTCATGGATTTTTTTTTTTAAAGATGAAAACCTTGATTTCAGTTTCATCCAGCAGTTTAGTAATCAGTACAACTCAGAAGCTAAACAGTATGTCTGATGTCGAGACCTGTACACAGGTTTGCCAAAGATCTTATAGTCTTTGCAATAAGAAAGAATCTTGATGACATCTTATGACTTGACAACTCACAATGGAATTAAGTGAAACATTGCTTGTTGGATTCAGTGCAGATAATGTCCTTCAAGTAGGAAATGCTAGGGATATATGGGAGGTGATTAATGTATGATACAAAATCAAATATTGCTTTTGAGGAAGATGTAGGGATATGTCGAAAATTTGAGCTGTGAATTGAAGGAAGAATTGGCTAAAGTGCATTACGTATCTGACTGAGCCTTGACTTAATATACCTATCTAATCAAGCCAGTACATGAACTCTGGAATTATGTTAGGAGTGTATTCTGATATGTCACCGGACTGTGGATCACAAGGTCTATCATACTGAAGGTGAATTCAACCTCATTATTGGACTCTTAGCTGTGGTTGATAGCTTGTCCATTTTCCTTTCATCAGCATGTCCTTGCAAACAAAATCATAGTGGAAAGACATATTTTTTTTATTTATTT
Source organism: Strongylocentrotus droebachiensis (assembly GCA_035222895.1). Lineage (NCBI taxonomy): Eukaryota > Metazoa > Echinodermata > Echinoidea > Camarodonta > Strongylocentrotidae > Strongylocentrotus > Strongylocentrotus droebachiensis. The sequence goes on from JAVYIG010003703.1 coordinate 107,321, forward strand.
ATGAAACACACACCTTTAATGAGCTCAATTATAGCAAGATTTTTGTTATTATTCGAAGTAGATTCTATTTTACTTGGAGATTTTATTTTGATTGATTCATCCAATCATATGTTTAGATTTATATGTTGGATTAATTTATTTGTGGATACATCACACATGCACGATTGTAGCAGATTTGTATATTTTCTTAATTTCTTGTGAGTTTATCGAGAGAACTTGATTTATGTGCTCTTTAACATTGTTATTGCAAGTTTTTTGCTTTCTTGTTATAATTTTGAAGACTTTATCAGACACTAAGGGGTGGGATATTTTATCAAGTACATTTTTGAAGAAAATTTAAACTTTCAACAACTCTGTAGTTCAAAAGGAAAATATATAACAGTTAGTGTTTTGCACAGCTGTTTTGTTGTTGCTCTTAAACCAGTTATGTGTATTCACTGACCAAGCTTGCTATCACCTTATGCATTACTCGTGCAGGAAGACTCAGAGATTTTTGTTATGCAAATGTAGTAATTTAAACCCTTCACAAATCATCATTCAGTTTGATATCATTTTCTTGATATATCATAAGAATCTCCTGTCAAAGAAGCTGCAACCTTCATCAGTAATAAATATTTCTGTGATATCTCGTAGTACTAGAAGATAATGTTATCAGTAATCATTAACAACTAAGTAAAATGTGTTTAAACACTGGCCATTCATCTGTGGATGTTCTATGTCCAGACATTCATTACCAGGTCCCTCGGCCGTCTGGTTGCTTACTTACAAGCATTTATGCTTTCATAGCAATCAGGTAAAAAAAAAATAACAACCACATATTACAGTTCACTCTCCCCCCCCCTTCCCTTTCCTTTCCTTGGAATCAAATATAGTTGATGAGAAAATTGAACATGCTAGTCCTTAATTCTCAACCTTGCATCAGAGTTCTCTACTTGAAATTGTAATACACGTTGCTTTTCTCTTTATAATACATTGTGCCAAAATGAAGCTATAAATTTATATTTTGAAATTTGAACTCAAGTCTTGTATTCTATACATATGTATTCAGGCATGTACCTAGATAAAGTAAATTATTATAGAGGAATTCTATAGTGTGTGACCAAAATTGATTGTTTGTACTACTTATATACCATTACAGGTTTGCAGTGGCCATGAACTTGATTATATTTATGTGTTTCTGTTTTACTAATGTCCTTGTCAGCGAGTTAATCCACTAGATTTTTTTGTTCCAGTTTTAGAGCCGTTTGTCGGCCTATTCATAGGAAATTTTGTAGGAATCAATTTTAGCATCAGAATCAGTAATTGTTCAAACATTTTTTTTCTTTCTGATTTTATCAAAATGCAACGAAATGTATCTACCTACACGTATTCTGAGGTTAGTCTAGAAGAGATGTTTGTGCGTGTCATGTTGTCTGGTCGATCATGCCATATGGTGTATGTCATGACACTAACACTAACACTAAAACTTCACTGGTGCTATTTTTAAGGAGTTTATGTTAGATTTGTCAACATTGTACATAAATACTAACCATATTTGTTTTTTTACACAGAGTGCACATGTAATTTATCACCAGTGTTACTTGAAATCCAAACTCATTTATGTGCTTGATTGCTTACTTTATTTTGTCTTGTATTCAAACATAAGGTTTGGTTTCTCTCTTTTTGTCACATTTCTTTTTCAATTTCTTTTGGAAGAATGATTGCATGTCTGTAAGTGATGTATGTCGGGGTTGATGATGGCATTTGAAACTTTATCTTGGCAGTTCCCTTTTTTCCCCTCTCTAGGAACCTTCTATCGTACTGTTTCTGTATTTCTGTCACTAATTCTTTTTTAAGAGTATTTTTTTTCTCATGATTTCACTTTCAACAAATTATTGATTCATTAACATAATCCTATAAGTTTTATTGAATATCAAACAGGAGCCAAATATATTCATTTAATACTCCAGGGGCGGATCTAGCTTTTTGCTAAGGGGGGGGTTTGACCAAAATAATGACGATGCGGAGCATCGTCCACGAGCCGCGAAGCGGCGAGCCGATTTTTTGGGGGGTGTTTATTTGAACCCCGTAAGTGATGTTTTCCTGGCATCTATTAACACAATGGAGACCATAAAAAGCAGTGCATGATAACGTCTTTTTAAATCAAGTAACAGTTTAATACATAGTTATATCCAGAGTTATCATGTGTTTGGTTAAGTTACCAGATGAGTTGAATATCTTCTCACAATATTTGCACTTGAAAGGGTTTCTCTCCAGCGTGCGTTCTTTTTTCTTTCTTTTTTCTTTCTTTTTTTCTTTTTTTTTCCTTTTTTTTTTTTTTTTTTTTTGGGGGGGCCGCCCAAGGGGGGGGGTTGCAACCCCCCCAACCCCCTCTCTAGATCCGCTTCTGTACTCAGATGGTGTATTATTTATTTATATATAATTTGCAGTGTTGTCATCATTGATCTTCTACAAAGCTGGCTTTTCATGTCTTAGATATTTATTTATGTGACTAATTGCTGCCACTTAAGTCATTTTTCTTGTGAATATGCAGATTTGTTTTCTTCAAAAATGTCGGTCCAAATTCACACTTTACATACACAACTGATTAAAGATTAATTTATGTATTTATGTGTGCTTTTGTGTCAAATATTATTTGTCTTTGGTGCCCACATTTTAGTTATATAATGAAATTGTCATCTAAAAGTATCCACGATTTAATGAATGGATTATCAGATTCGATCCATTGTACTTAAAATGTATTGTTTACCTGTATTCAAAATTGTTCAGATTTTATAATTACTAGATGAATATTAAGGATGTTGGAACATAAAAATGTGTTCATCTACTTAATCTTTTCTAAAATTCAAATATATTTACGATTATTAATTGCCACAAGGAAATTGTATTCTAAAGGTTTCATTGTTTGAAATTTTCAATGCTTTCTACTTATAATAGAATTGAATTCAAGTATATTTTGTTTAAATTCTTTATTCACTAAAAAAAAATATATGAAAACATAAATTGCTATTGATTGAAATGAACATGCCAATTTGTTTTCATAGGAACTTTGACAGATTATTAATGAAACAAATTATAGTACAATATGAACAGATACTTAAAGAAGCTTTATTGAATATAAAACTTTTCACTTTTAGAATATCACATTTTAAAAAATCACTTGAGAAATGCAAACGTATGCTGCATATTGCATGATTACATGGGCCTGTATTCCATAAAATGTACTTGACCTTGAAATGTAAGCAAGATTTCTTCAAATTAAAGTAATCCCTGAAAAGAGACTTGGAGATTTCTGCTTAAATGTATTAATTAGGTAGTTCATGAAATATAGCCCTATGAGTTGAAAGCCTTTGATTTATTATAGTCCCCTGTTATGTATACCGCAGTGAGTTAATTAAATGTTGAAAACAATTGTAAATACACAAATGTATGTGTGCTTAGTATTTTTGTAAGAAAAGAAGAAAGTTTTTAAAGTTTGTCTATTACAAAAGTTGTTTTAGCATTCGGATCTTGTCTTATGTGTTGATGTGAATCTTTTGTGCTATTTTGTTTAATATAAGTTTGATCATGCATTTCACTTGCAATCTAATTGGAAGAAGGACTTATTTACATTTGTAAACAGAAGGAGCATAATGAAGAATTTTATCTTTTGTCATCACCAGAAGTTCGGGCTTCACTTTCATTTTGTTCGTAATTTATTCTCCTGCCACACAACAATGGAATCACTACCCTGCATTTTTCCAAATAAATGATAGTTTCTGGTTTTACAGCATTTGAATATCTTGTGATCTATAGAACTGCCTACGAGCTTTTTTATGTACACAGTTTTTGGTAAATTACTATTTATTTAATGGCACATAAACCTAATATTCAACCAATTTTGCTGGGGTGAGATATTTGCCCAGCTTGACTGGTGTCAGTTGTTTTTTACCATAATAAGAGTAGTTTTATGGCAGTCGGATTGCAAGCAAATTGGTCTTTTAACCACAAATCTAATGATGCAGAATTACTATGCAGTGTGCTCTGTAAATACTGCAGATTTTGATACCAAAACTTATACTCATCATAAGTATAGTACCATGTATAATGCTTGTCATATCATATACCCATAAACGGCTAATGAAGTTCCATTTAACGTCTAACTTATGCACTCAGCAACAAAAACAAAGAAAGTGGACACTCTTTATCTTTCCAAATCCAAGTCAATAAAATATAATAGCTTGGACATGCACATTAGGATAGATTCCTCATTGCAATATAATGTACTAAAATGTGTTGTATTCTGACTTTTTGAATCAGAATATGTATTGTTATATTTTGTTTTGAATGTTCGTTGACTTTAAATAACCTTATGTACTGTTCTTCAAGACCTTTTAAGTCTGTAAATGGAGTCATTCTTTGTGTTGAATCTATTGTGGTTAGATTTCTTGGACAGATTATTATTATTATTATTATTATATGTGTTCTGTATTGTATGATTGAAGATGAAATATATGCATGACTTGTAATGAGACATGAAATAAATCTTATACTTGTAAATAACAACAAACCTCTTGTGCTTCTTCATAGTTCTTTTTTCTGTTCTTCGGATTTTAGACTTTTTGCTCCGTAAGTGGTAATGAATGATGGGGGGGGGATTTAACATGTAGACAGTCAATATCTGGAGAAAAAAATACCCCAAACCCCCATTGCCTCCGCAATACAGGCCAGCTAATAGTAATCCAATGAATATATACAAAATCATGCAAATGAACTGAACAGAAACTTGCTGAAGAATGTGAGTAAAATGAAAATCAGGATCCAGAAGTGTTATCATTTCCTGATTGTTTTTATTTATTCATTTTAACATTATCATTCATATTTACAATATATTCTGATAGTTAATTATAAAGAATGTCCTCTCAAAAGCAATACACGTAGATGAATTTATTTTGTTACATGTTAAACTGACTTAATTCCTTTTCGATTTAGTGTTGTTCTTATACAATGAAAATAAATTTAATATTATTCTTATTAAAATAAAAATTTACTTTTAAATTTTCTTTAAAACATCTTTATATGACAGAAATATCTTCTTCTTTTTTATTTTCTTACAAAATTCATAAACAAATCAACTTATTTTATGACGATGTTAAAAGGAATACATACATGTATAGCACACACCAAAGTAATTGCATTATTTTGTTGCAATAAAATAGCATAATAAAAAGTAAATGATCATGTAGGACTATATAGGCGAGAAGGGGAGGGGGTTACAAATATTTGGGCAAACGTCCCTTAAATATTCCATTTCATTTCATCTCTTTCTTATTCGCCATAAAACGGTACATCTAAAAGATTCAAAGACACACAAATTTATGCATAATTATACAAGAATTTATACAAGAAATAAATTGATTCAACCTTTCACCAGTAGAGGTGTCGTGGTCGAGTGGATAAGTCACCGGACTGTGGATCACAAGGTCCGCGGTTCAAGTCCCGCCGCGGCACTAATGTCCTTTGGCAAGACATTGATCTACATTTGCCACTCTCCACCCAGGTGTTAAAATGGGTACCCGGTAGGATGCGAAAGCTAATGTGGTTTGATTAGCAAGTGGCGCTTGTAAAAATGGCGACTGGCTGGAATGCTCCCCAGGGAGTGGAGAATGTGCATACCTTGTGTGCGGGTAAGCCTGAATCCGATGACTGGGGTAATAATAATATGTTGTAAAGCGCTGTGATACGCATGTATGTCTGTAAGAGCGCTATATAAATGCCAATATTATTATTATTATTATTATTATACTACTCTGAATTTTCTGATTTCCTCTGTAGTTTGCTAATTATGTTGGATTTCCCTTGAATCAAAGTGATAAAACTCTTTAGTTCAAGTGTATTTTACGAGTGCATTGATATAATACAATAATATTTAAATTTAATACAATAATATTTAAATTTACATATCTAGTTGTGTGTGTAACACCCGTAGCCTACTATAGACAAGATCCCAGTCGAGATACGCTGTAGTGAGATGTCTTTCAGAGCCTTTCTTCATCTCAAAACCTTTACGTCCGTGTAATACACGGAAGTTATTAATCACAATAACGTCACCTGTTAGAAAGACAAATGGAAAAGGGGAAAATGACAGGTTTTAAGTTTCAAGTTTATTTGTTTCCACTTTATTAAAAATAACATAATTTAAAATAATGTACATGGTAATAATTATAACTAAACATACAATATTGGAAAATAATGTACATGATAATAGTTATGACAAAAGATACAGTAATGAAATCATCATAAGTATGATAAATACATTACAAAAAGCTAAATAAAGTGGGGGATCTACTAAAAAGCAAAGCTTGTATTATGTAGGCCCCAATTAACGGTTGTTTATATCAATTAAGATATCGGAAGGGTTACTTCTTATAGGTGTTTATTTCAATTTCATAAGCTGGTACTTTAGACATTACACATGGAAGAAAGGAAGACAATGGGATGAGACAATGCGATGGGTTGTTTTTTTCTTGGGGGGGGGGGGGTTCGGAAAAAAAGAGAAAAGCAATGATTTAGAGTGATTCATCTTTATCATAAAGTGATTTTAACCATCGTCGGAAAATTCTGGATGCGCAACAGGACTTATCATTAAAGATCACTAAGGATGTGGTTTTCTAATCATGGGGGTGATTCGCAAAGACCCTATACGTTGAACTTACCTCCAAGTTGGATAAGTTGGACTTAACAATTATGGAAAGCCGTAAGCATCTTTAAAAAAAGTTTTGTAAAAGTTATTTTTAAAGGCGTAATTTTTTTATATGAATCATTAATATTTTCTATTATCAAGAAGATTTCATGTTCTTGATGTAGACTTTATGAAAAGTCTAAAATATTTAAATGTTTTGCTTTTGAATGATATTTTTTCTTGAGGCTACAAATGACTCTCCATAATGTTTAAGTCCAACTTAAGAGTTAAGTTCGACTTTGTGAAACACCCCCCAATTATATTTACCAGCCTCCATCTTGTAGGTGTACAAATTCTTTTGATCGTAGAGGAGATCAGTGAAGAGTTTCATCGCCTTGTAGAAGAGAGCTACTTTCTCAGAAGGCATACGCAGTACAGACGTTCTAGAATGATTGCTGTAAGATATCTGCGTCGGCTCACCATTCGCATCTAAACTGGATTCAAAAGAAGATTAAAAAAGCGAATTGATGCATCATTCCGTTCTCTTAATTTTAATGATGCCCAACCCCCAGGAAGAAAAAAAAATCAGTCCATTTCTATGTTTATTTGGACACAAGACTAGAGAACTAAAATGTTAAAAAAACTAATCATCAAAATATAGACCTAGAGCACTCCCCCCACGCCCCCCCCCCCCCCCCCCCCCAAAAAAAAAAAAAATCTATGAAGATCAATAGCCTCAAAAAAACTATCGTTCGATAAGATAGGTCAAATGAACTCATGGGGGGTCAGTCAGACCGCAGCCGGTGCGAAAACCCTCTATTTTACTCAGCACGTATGCAAGAATTTACGTGTCTTGCATACGTAATGAGTAGTGCAGACGGTCTTCCCGATCGGCAATTTTTGCCTTTATAATTGTTCATTTCTCATGAAATGGGTCTTATTTTAAAGATAAGAAGTTGCACTCTCTATATACTTATATGACAATCATGTTAGATATATTTTGGAAACAGATATTTCGCCTTGAAAATGGGGTTTTTCGACGATAAATCTATCTAAAGAGTAGGGCTGATTTTCACATAGAAATCATTCTTGCGTCAAGAAGATGTTATAATCAGCATAAAGCATAAATATTTTTCTTTACAATGATATCAAAATTATTATATTTTACGCTGTCCCAAAGTCAGGAACCAAAAAAGATCACGCTCATGTTCATGAATAATTAAAAAAAGTAGTAAATTTTGCCGATGTGATAATAGAGAGTTCTGATTGGTCAACTACGTCAACTACGTCACATATGTTTCGCTTTGGTTTATTTACATTCTGAATACCACATTTTGGTAACTATGCGTTGTGGCGTGCGCCTGTAATGCACGTGCGCGCAAGCTGTCTTGACAACAACCTAAGGACCCGAGATCAAATACCTCACCTGTCATGTAGATGATTCGTTTCTACTATAATTCTTTTTTAATCATTTTTCTAAATTTTTTTCGGCTAGTCGATGGCGCGGCGGAGCTCCCTGGAGTTTAATAATCAGTTATGCATTGCCATTGCTCAGACGGCGAGCTATGAAATCACACAATTTCGCGCTATCATAAAAAGAACAAATTGGTAATTTCCGGGTTTTTAGGGTCTTAATTACTATGATTATAAAAAGAACATGATTTTGCGTCAATTAGGTTTTGACATATTTTTGATCAGTGACTTTTCATCTTTCGAACGAATCTCAAAGTGGACAAATTTATTTTGTCCCAAAGTCAGGAACCAAAAGTGAAATTCCCGGGTCAAAACAGCAGTTGAAATGTTACAAAAATAACGTCAATAAAAGTTGTGAAAAATTATTGTTTACAAATTGCGAAATATGGCAAATTACATATCAAACTGATGCTGAAAATCTCGAGAGTGACTTTCCGTTGCATGCTGCCATGTTGAACGAAGTTAACGACCAAAAACGCAGCTACATGTACACCCCTACAAATCTCACTGAAAAGCGCATGGAAATTCAGCAGACGTAAATGTTATGTGATCGCCAGATATCGCTGAGTAAAAATCAGCTTTCAGCCTCATTAACGCGCGCGCTGCGGTCTGACTGGGGTGTTTCACAAAGATCCTAAGTTGGACTTAACAAATATGGAAAGCCGTTAGCATCTTTGAAAATATTTTGTAAAAGTTATTTTAAAAGGCATAACATGTTGACTCAAATCTTTTATATTTTCTATTATCAAGGAGATTTCGTTCTTGATGTGGAATTTATAAAAAGTCTAAAATACTTGATTTTTCACTTTTGATTTTTTTTTTTTTTTAAGGCTTTAAATAGATCTCCATTATCTTTAAGTCGACTAAACATGTTAATCATCCCCAGAAACCTTAAAAAGTATGAGTATGCAAACTTTTAAAACCTAATCATTGCGCACCGCGCAACAATAACGTAACAATATTTTCGAGCGCAGACAAGGTATACGCCAAGGCATTTTTTCGTATCGGACACGTGATAGTAACCTTTGTCGCTGATAGGTTGAAAGTTTATTTGCGTCACGTTTTTCCCCCTTGGAAACCACGCTTTGTTATCAAGGTGATAACCACAACAAAAAGTACACTTTCTGATTTTCGTGCACTGGAGAAACACGTAGTGTATCTTCCTCCGAGATTTCGAAAACGAATTTGACGCAAATTTTGCTGAAAATTATATTCTCTTGCTATTCACCAACTATCTTCTGCTTAAATATTAAGGTGAGCATAAAAATATTCAAAAATACCTATCAAATCCTAATTATCCCGTCATTGTAATGCTTTGCAAGAAGTATCATAGCCACACGTTGTGTGTCAGGACTTGTCGTGTATCGGGACAGCTAATTTCAAACAGTTGTTTGAACAAGTTTGTATTTAATGAAAAGGTGTATTAAGAAAATTCTAAATGAAAAATATTCCCGATAGATAATGCTATTAATTTGATGCATATTTTCCTAAAATCCAATGGCAAAAGAGTCTGAACATACGCGCGGCATACAACACTTGGCCCTCCACCCTACACCACGGCCATGCTGAAGAACAGCCATTGGCTGAAGTATGCCACCGTGCTAAAATAAAATTCAAAAAACAAACAAACACCCACAATGAGATCCACACGCATACAGACTATATCCTACACTGAACCCCTAATCATAACACAAATGTATATGTTTACATTTAAAAAAATAATAGTATGGTGTAGAGAAATTTGATATTTTCTGAGTGTTGAAGTTATCGAGGGAACCCTTATTGGTTGATTGTATATATTATAACCCACAACAAATATTTTATATTAACCTTAAAACATCTTGGGTAAGCAGGCCTACCAAATGGAAATCTGCAGAGCCTTCTTGAAAGCAGTTTAGTAACTGACAATACTACAGTGATATCTAAATAAAATTAGAATAAATAATCAAAGGATAAGCTAAGACCAACACACGTGTCTAAAAAATTACCTTCAATGTAAAATGAAACGAATACCTCAGCAATTTAGTTAAAACGACATGTGATTTCTTGTTAGAAACATAATAGATGATGGCTATAAAAATCCAAATAGTTTCATTTTTTATTTATATTTATTAGATTGCGTGATTACCAATATTCTAATATTCTGCTTTTTTTTCAATTTACATGTACATCTTTAACATCAAGATGACTATCACGACTCCAACAGACATTGAAATGTCAGGTCAGAGACGTCGCCGAGCAAGTCGTATGAACGGTCGCCGTCAACGACTTGCTCTCGGATCGGTAGTCGACCACGGAGCTGAAATCAATACGGCTCTCGACATGGCCCAACGTGTCCCGTCCAACATTGCTTCTGTTCCAGCTGACAAAAACACTGAAATGTCAGCTCAGAGGCAAAGACGGGCACAGCGAATGGCCATAAGATGTCAGCGTCTTAATCTTGGACCAGCGTCTGATCACGCGGCAGAAATTGCACAAGTCATCCATGACTTTTCTGCCGCGTCTTCAGACGAAGCAGCCCTCAAAGTGGGCAGCGATTGGCATTCCTTAGAGACAGCTGACAAAGCTAGCTCTCTTGCCTACCTCAAAACTCATTTTAGACTGATGCCACAAAAATTGGCAGCGAAAATGAGGAAGTGGTTAATAATTGGTAGAAAGCGAGACTAAACTGCCTTGTACAATAAGCAAGCAGTTTTTCCACTGTAAATATGTATATACTCCTTAACTAAAAATCAAAACAAATCAAAAATAAATAAAATGTTAATGCATTTGGGAATGTGATATAGAACTAAATTGCCGACAAGTCGGCAAACAAATATTTACGGCAAGCAGAATTTCCTTTTAAAGCCCCTTTAAAGACGGTGTTGGGAGCCCCAAAAATGTGATGGCAAATTTTCACTTTAATTTTATCATCTTTTGAAAGAGGATGGAATTTAAGACACATTTCTGCTGAACAAATGTGTTTGAAGTCAAATATTGATGAAAGAATACAAGGCTTTCTGCGTACAACAGAAAACCCAAATTATTAATATTTTTCTTCGAACACATTTTTTTTTGTTTTTTGGAGGGGGGGGGGGATCTTTACAGAAGTGTGTATTAAATGATATCCTCTTTTACATTATGATACAATTTAACTGAAATTTTGCCATCAAATTTTTGGCGAAATTGGGGCTCCCAACACTTTAGAGGGGCTCTGTTACACTCTTTGTAAAATGAGATTTCGTGGAAACCAATAAACTATCTATCTATCTATCTATCTATCTTTTGCAGACGAAAAATCCGTCGAAGTGGGCGGCGACAGACTTAACGGCGAGACAAACATTACTCGATCCAAATTAAAAAAAGACGACGAATACCTTTCTTTTCTAGAGTAAAATAAAACAGAACAAACAATCATCACTATCGGAAAAACTTTCAAGAAATCAACTACAGGGCCATCTCAAAACCCTAATGACTGTCCCATTTAGAAATCATATTCTGGTTTATACGTAACACGTCTTTTTTAATGTTCGTATATTTCAATAGGTGATAGACAGGCTAATGAAATTGCCCTAAGTTCATTTTTCGAAAGTCTTTTCAATCGTGTTAAACGAGAAACAAAATAAACAAAAAGGGTAAATAACTACTTCAGCAAACAGCGAGACGATAGGCACAGAAATAGTTCATAACAATTATATAAAAATAACAAATTTCTTGTGATTGTAATCTGTAATCCTCAAAGCAGACAACACCAGTACCAAATAAAACATAAACTTTCTTTTTCATTCAAAATAATTGGATTTGTAGATTTCGTTGTTTGTTAGCATTATTCCAGTGGTGGACAACTGAATGTGTCGTGGGTGATAAAAGTAGATTGCAAATGAGTGAGCTATAGACCAAGTCAAAAAGGAGAACTTTTTGAATATTGATCCTATACAGGAAGCTAGAGAGTCGCAGAGGTCTTATGAAGAAGAAGAAAAAGATGATGATGATGATGATGATGATGATGAAATAAATGATAATAATGACGTTGATAATGATGACAATGGTGATGGTGATGATGATGAAGTTGATAATAATGATGATGATGATGATGATGATAGTGGTGATAATGATGATGATGGTTATAGTGGTGATAATGATGATGATAGTGGTGGTGATGATGATAGTGGTGGTGATGATGATGATGATGATAATGATGCTGATGATGATGAAAGTGGTGGTGATGATGATGATAGTGGTGGTGATGATGATAGTGGTGGTGATGATGATGATAATGATGCTGATGATGATGAAAGTGGTGGTGATGATGATGATAGTGGTGGTGATGATGATGATAGTGGTGGTGATGATGATAGTGGTGGTGATGATGATAGTGGTGGTGATGATGATGATAGTGGTGGTGATGATGATAGTGGTGGTGATGATCATGATAGTGGTGGTGATGATCATGATAGTGGTGGTGATGATCATGATAGTGGTGGTGATGATGATAGTGGTGGTGATGATGATAGTGGTGGTGATGATGATAGTGGTGGTGATGATCATGATAGTGGTGGTGATGATGATAGTGGTCGTGATGATGAAAGTGGTGGTGATGATCATGATAGTGGTGGTGATGATGATAGTGGTGGTGATGATCATGATAGTGGTGGTGATGATGATAGTGGTGGTGATGATCATGATAGTGGTGGTGATGATGATAGTGGTGGTGATGATCATGATAGTGGTGGTGATGATGATAGTGGTGGTGATGATGATGATAGTGGTGGTGATGATGATGATAATGATGCTGATGATGATGAAAGTGGTGGTGATGATGATGATGATGATAGTGGTAACGATGACGTAGATGATGACGATAATTACGATGGTAATAATGATGGTGATGATAATGATGTAAAATAATGATGGTGGTGATTGTTATGGTGAGAATGATGGTGCTGGCGATGATGCAGAAGTGATGTTGACGATAAACGTGATGAGTGACTTGTGGCTACTTCTAAATCGAAGGGCGATATTTAAGAAGAAAAAAAACAAAAAAACAAGAAACAGTGTTTCCTACATATTTTACACGAGATTACAGAGTAAAAGTAAGTTTTGTTCAGGGCAATCAGACATTTTTTCCTATAACAAAGCATCATTTTCATTAGGGGCGGTGGGGAGGGGGGGGGACTATTACATAAGAACCAAGCCTTACCGAATGATTTTATTCCTGGCCATCTGGAAGTACCTTCCTGGACCCATCAATCCTGTCTGGTAGAACTCCACATCTTCGGATGACAGGGCTTCAAATGCTTCCGGGTCAATCTCCTTGAGTTGTTTGGCTACACTGAAACCATCGACTAGAGTACTGTCACCACCAGCACCTTCAAACTGCTTGATGCAATGCAGTAATTCGATCTGAAAGAGAGACGGAAGTGGGAGTTGGAACTTGTTCGTCAACAAAGCTAATTCAAGATAATCCTCCGTATTTTTTCGTTCGAGAATTAGAAGCGAACAGAACTGTTTATTATTTTTTGTCACCTTCATCAAATATACTAAACTAGTATTTTAGGAGCGTCAGTATATTAATGTTATGTGGGACGTTAACAGTTGAAATAGAACAAAGAAACTGGAACAAGTTTTCAGCAAATTTTAAAAACTCCCGAACATTTTCTACCCTTGTTGACTATGAAAATATAAAATGAGGAATTGTTTTTCCTATCAGAAATTTTCGGCTGACATGTCACAAAATGTGGCTGACGACCCCCTCCCCCCCCCCCCCATCAATTTTTTTTACCGACGCCACTTGCAAAGAAGAAAGAGGAAGAAAGAACGAATAGGGATATTTATCTGAGGAGGAAAGTAATAGATGTCCTCCTTGCACTTAGTTAAGACTACTCACCCCTGGTTGTTGTTGGTAATATGTGAGGTCGGTATGAAAGAAGAGATTTCCCGCAGTGTAGATGGGGTTCTTGGGGTTTGTTGGAGTATACACTGAACTGACCTGTCTGTGAAAAGGCATACAATGGGTATAATAATCATAATAATGAGCAGGTACCTGGTAATTATTATCCGTTTACTGGTCACTGTTGACGCAATAACATGAAGGCATTTTGATAAACTTTTGTGTAAAGTAATTATTTCAAACATCCACTTTTTATCATCGATCTCTGAAACATTATTTATATACTTCGTCTCACATTTTGGAAGATATTTATACACCATATACCTCTTTGGAAATAAAGCATTATCATATTATGTAATCAATGATGTATCAAGTCTTCTGAAAGAATTACAAAAGTAGTTGGTTATAATTTTTTCTTTGTTTCAACATCAAATACCCGAAATTTGTATCTTTGAGGTATCCAACCCTCTTCCCTAGCTGACTTAAGGCTTCTTCATTCCGAGGAGCATTCTTGATCAGCGTGAGTCCGAGCACTTTGATTTCTTTCATCCAATCATAAAGCACTTGATTTGACGTCATCAGTTCGTCAAACTGAAACTCGCGCAGACGATCTCGTATTTCATCCGCGCGCCAAAATTCTGGCGGGAGATCCATTATGGGATCCGGAGCGGTGTCATGGAAACGGTTGCACCAGAGCCAGGAGGATGGGTAGACGCTCTCGTGATCGTCGCTCCATGTTATCCTTATATGTTTACCATCATCGTCGACGGAGATTTGTGTGATTGCGGTTTCAAGGTCAAGGTCTTGTAAGTTCGTCTGTATAGAAATAGCCGAGAAAATATATTTTTAAAATATGTCTATTTATCCATGGCGACCGCTTTGGGTATGCCGGTGGAAGGGTTTCGTTCCTAATATGTCTAATAATTTAACTTCATTTTATAAACAAAATCGCAGGTAGCTAGTCTAATCATGGACCCAGGGGCGTACGCAGGATTTTTTCAAGGGGGGGGTTTTAAAATATTTTGCTCCCGAAAATTTGAAAATCGCGCCGGCCGAAAAGTCGCTCAGTGGGGGGGGGGGGGGGGGGGGGGGGGGGGGGGGGGGGGGGGGGGGGGTAGCGGACACTTTTTTTTTTTTTTTTGGTCTCAAAATTTCAAAATTTGACATTTTTTTTCGTTGGGGGGGGGGGGGGTAAGGTCACCTTAGTTAGGTTAGTCGTGGGTATAATTTTTTTTTTTTTTTTTTTTTTTTTATAATAAAAAAAAAAACAAAGGGGGGGGGGGGTTTTAGGTTTTTTTAGGGGGGTTTACATACATTAAAATACCAAAGGGGGGGGTTTGAACCCCCAAACCCCCCCCCTGCGTACGCCCCTGCATGGACCTACTACAAATAAAAGTGGTAGGTCCATGGTTTAATACAAAAAGGTGCTACCTTCGTGACTGAGTTCTCATGTTGTGGAATTTATCTACGATGTACACTGCTACTTATAAAGTTATAACGTTTTTCTAAACCTCTTTTCATGAAGTGATTGTGAGAAAAATATTTGTTCTTGATCGATAATTTCTATATTTTATCGGAACTTCATTGATAAATCTGTAGAGTCATCGGTCATAGAGATTGATCAATAAAGTTCTGCGAAGAAATTAACTTTAACCGTCTTTACGGACAACAGTTACTGTGTACATTTTTTTTAGTCACGAAACTTACGTAACATTGGGCTTATCACAATTATGATTGCAGGGGAGTACCAGGAGGTTGTTTGAAATGTATTTAACATTTATTTTTAAAATGCCTTTTCATCTCAAAGGTACAAAGTCTAAAGTTGTATCGTCAGCAAGCTATCCTGCGGAAGCATACACCAAAGTGACCAAACTATAAACATTTATAGCAAAAACAATTCTATTGCCAATTTCAAACGTTGGTTGGGCAATTACACAACATCCCTCTAGAGATTATCAAACAGATATTAAAGACTGCTTTTAAGCTCCTTTATAAACCTTTTTGATGAAGACTAATGAACTTCCCAATTCCGCTGCTGTGAAAAATGCAATTTGCCTTGTACACATCCTGTTTTGAATCTGCTAAAGCCACTGTTGGAGACAGCAGAATTGACCAGCAAATATTATAGAATCTTCAATTCCTCTATATGCCCCTAAATCTTTAAAAAAGCGAACTATATAGGCCTACAGAAGTCGACCTGCCTATACCTTGGCTAGTATAATTTTGTCTACACTCTACAGCCAAAAAACACAAGAAAATGAGACATAATATAAGTACAATTTCAACCCAAACATTTTCATTCTATTGTATGATGTTACTGTATTATCAGAGGGCCCTTAGATAGAACTTAGATAGAAATTAATTCAGTTTTAAAAAATAGATATTTTTTTCAAAACATTCTACTAATTAACTATACGCTCATGAACAGACACCGGTGTATTATTATACATTATCTATAAAAGATGACCCCTGAACAATTATCAATGTACTCACTTTTTTGGTCACCGAAGCCTCGTCAAAACACTGCTCACAGTGACAGAAGTCCCGCAGCCAGATATACGGATACGACGTCGACAAAGCCTTCCCTGTGCCATCCGATGTCGATCTCTCTGTCGTCTTCCTTCTCTTCGCATTCTGACTGGCATCGTCATCGCCGAACTTCCAGTTGATAAGCACTAATCCAGTTTCTTGACATAAACGAGCTTGTCTCACTCTGTGGTTCGACTTCCATTCGGACTGGGAGAAAATATTGGCTTCGGTTTGATAAGCAGTTGCAGACGTCATGTTCACAACAATGAAGAACAACGAGTAAAAAATAGGATCTCGTCACAATATCCCGCACACTATTCCCCGATAAATTATAATAAGTTTAAAAGCGATCTAGTTACTATTTCCTGTTACTCTAACCCATGCTGATCGCGCCACCTCACCGTAGTAAACAGTACAGATTGCTCCAGGAGGCTCTAGTGAAGAATCTCCTTATACACCAAGCTAGTATACTGATCGATGCTTGACCTATATTTTAGTGCAATGCATGGTGAAAAGATTATTACAAATCCCATTTCTCCCATTGCAAATATTGTTCATGTGTATAGGTTTCTCTGTTTGCCAACAGGGTCAAAGGTTCCATTACTATTGTATCGTTTACTAGATCAGTAATCAGTGACCTCTATTTGTGCACTGATACGATAAAAATCTAGACATCTTGGTGTCTGCTCCCTACCCGCCCCTCCCCCCCCCCCCAAAAAAAAAAAAAAAATCCCCCCTCTCTCTCTCTCTCTCTCTCTCTCTCTTTCTCTCCCTCCCTCTCCCTTCTATCCCTCTCTCCCCATCTCGCTCCCTCTCCCCATCTCTCTATATCCCACTCTATAATATAGAGAGAAACACCTCTCCTGTGACGGCGAGCTCGCTGATCTCGATCCAGTGTAGACAAATCACGTAGGAATCCGTTTGTGTTAAAAAAAAAAAAATCTATCATTATCATTGTCATAATCATCATCATCATCGTGGTGGTAGTACTGTAGTAGTACCAGTAGAAGTAGTAGTAGTAGTAGTAGTAGTAGTAGTAGTAGTAGTAGTAGTAGTAGTAGTATGGTAGTATAGTAGTAGTAGTAGTAGTAGTAGTAGTAGGCGTAGTAGTAGAAGTAGTAATAGTAGTAGTAGTAGTAGTAGTAGTAGTAGTAGTAGTAGTATGGTAGTATAGTAGTAGTAGTAGTAGTAGTTTAGTTGTTGTAGAAGTGGTATAGTAGAAGTATTACTAGTAGTAGTATGGTAGTATAGTAGTAGTAGTAGAAGTGTAGTAGTAGTAGTAGTAGTAGTAGTAGTAGTAGTAATGGATGTAGTATACTCAGGCGCACCGGAAGCAGTTTGGGATTGGGGGGGGGGGGTCAAACATTCCAGGGGGCTCACCTTCCAGGGACAGTGACGTAATGAGAAAAAACGTTCGGAAGGGGGGGGGGCAGACGAAAAATCTGCATCACCACCTTACCATCTTACACGTTACATTTTTCAAAGTGGAGTATTAACGATCAAGAAAGGCGTAAATTGGCGTGGGGTCCAGGGCGTGAGCCTCAGCAGGGGTCAAGGGGCTGAGCCCCTTTAGGTATTTAATTACGGTTAGATGAGCATCGCGGTGCCCTCTTTAAGCCATTGACATGTTCCAGGGGGGGAGCCCCCATAAGCTCTGAGGTTTTAATATTTAACTACGGTCAGATGAGCATCCAGGGGCCGCCTTAGGGCCCTTGGTGGGGTCCAGGGGGCAGAGCCCCCGGGATCTCAGGGGTTTCAGGTATTCAATTACAGTCAGATGAGCATCCAGGGGCCCGCCTTAGGGCCTTTAGTGGGGTCCAGGGGGCAGAGCCCCCGGAAGCTCAGAGATTTATTTTAAGTATTTCATTACGGTTAGATGAGCATCCAGAGGCCCTCTTTAAGCCATTGACGTGTTCAAGAAGGGGGGGGGGAAGCCCCCAGAAGCTCAGATGTTTTAATATTTAATTACGGTTAGATGAGCATCGCGGTGCCCTCTTTAAGCCATTGACATGTTCCAGGGGGGGAGCCCCCATAAGCTCTGAGGTTTTAATATTTAACTACGGTCAGATGAGCATCCAGGGGCCGCCTTAGGGCCCTTGGTGGGGTCCAGGGGGCAGAGCCCCCGGGATCTCAGGGGTTTCAGGTATTTAATTACGGTCAGACGAGCATCCAGGGGCCCGTCTTGGGGCCCTTGGTGGGGTCCAGGGGGAAGAGTCCCCCGAAGCTCAGGTTTTTTAAGGTATTTAATTACGGTCAGATGAGCATCCAGAGGCCCTCTTTAAGCCATTGACGTGTTCAAGAAGGGGCGGGGGGAAGCCCCCGGAAGCTCAGATGTTTTAATATTTAACTACGGTCAGATGAGCATCCAGGGGCCCGCCTTAGGGCCTTTAGTGGGGTCCAGGGGGCAGAGCCCTCGGAAGCTCAGGGGATTTAGGTATTTAATTACGGTCAGACGAGCATCCAGGGGCCCGTCTTGGGGCCCTTGGTGGGGTCCAGGGGGAAGAGTCCCCCGAAGCTCAGGTTTTTTAAGGTATTTAATTACGGTCAAATGAGCACCCAGGGGCCCGCCTTAGAACCCTTGGTGGGGTCCAGAGCCCCTGGAAGCTCGGGGGTTTTAGGTAATTAAATACGGTCAGATGAGCATCCAGGGGCCCGCCTTAGGGCCCTTGGTGGGGTCCAGGGGGCATAACCCCCGGAAGCTCCGGGTTTTTAGGTATTTAATTACGGTCAGATGAGCATTTTTACCTTATTTGTGACATTGGCAGGTCACTTATTTTTTCTCTCCGTCTTTCTTTTTTTTTCTCTTTAATATACTTTTTCAAAATGTGAGGGAGGGGGGGGGGGGGCTCGAGCCTAGCCACTTTGCAGACCATGATATAAAGGTTTCTAAATAAGCGTATTTTTAGCCCGACTGCGCATTAGGGAATTTCTTATTTTCCAAAAAATGCATAAAAAGGTATGACCTACAAAAAAATACCGAAAAATCATGTCATAACAGCAACATTTGCAAATCACTGGTATCGAATAAGAAATACACCCCCCTCATCAGTATGCCAGCGTTCAGGGGCTCATGTCTTCTCACCCCTATAACAAAAAAAAACAGACACGCTTTCCCATTTTCGCACAATATGTCCACGATATGCGCGTATCGCTATTATAAAGACCTCCGTTGATAAATACCGTATAGGTGGCATGCGCAATGTTTATGAAATTTAATTCCTGTGAACTTTCCTTTTCTTTGAATAATATTGTATATGTGATTTAATTCAGGTTTTTATTATTGTCATGTTCTTTTGGGTTAAAAATACAAACCATGTTTACTCCTTTACTGCTTCTTTTTTTTTTTTGGAGGGGGGGGGGGGCGTTTTTGGGGGGCAAAAATGCCTTTTGCCCCCCCCCCCCCCACTTCCGGCGCCCATGAGTATACTGGTAGTGTAGTAGCAGTAGATAGTATAGAAGCAGTAGATAGTATAGTAGTAGCTAGGGGTGGTATAGTAGTAGTAGTATAGTAGCAGGTGATATAGATCTATGTAGAAGTTGTAGTAGTACCGTGTGTCTCAAAAAAAACGTAACACTTTTGAAATGGTTGCCAAATTGAGCATATATAATTTTATGAAAAAATGTTGATATGTATGGAAAGCTAAAGGACCAACCTTTCATATGATATGAAAAAATTGAAAAAAAAATCATGCTTCGATGAACAGTGTTCACTTAAGTTAGAGGTATGAAAATGGGCCTGCGCAGGATTTTTCCTTCCAATTTTGGACAGGTAAGTTACTTTTAGCATACAAAATAAGTTTGATATGAGATATTCATGATCGATGGATTAAGAGTTAAAAGGATGTTTTGAATACCAGTCCTTTCTCTCTGTCATTTATCAATCCCCAAACACCACCCCTGCCACACACACACACACACACACACACCAACTTCCACTCCCATCTTATTGTATCATTGATCTGGTAGATGTGAACAGGATGAAGGAAGAATGGAAAATGTTAAATTGAAATACCGTATTCAAAATCATAATTGACATTATGCAACCCACTCTCCTCCCCCCCACAACCTTTTCCCATCCCATCACCTACCCCTTGCCTTTTCTTTATCAGTTTTCTTCCGTAAGTTTGGTGGATCATCAATCACATTTTATTCAGGTTTTATGAATGACCCAAACATGTAATAGCTAAGTACATCATTCATTATGCATTGAAAATACCAGAATTCGAGGTATTCAAAATATCCTTTTGATTCAAAATATCCTTTTGATCCATCGATCATGAATATCTCATATCGACCTTATTTTGTAAGTTACAAGTAATTTACCTGTCCAAAATTGGAAGGAAAAATCCTGCGCAGGCCCATTTTCATACCTCTAACTTAAGTGAACACTGTCCATCGAAGCATGATTTTTTTTTAATTTTTTCATATCATATGAAAGGTTGGTCCTTTAGCTTTCCATACATATAGACATTTTTTCATAAAATTATATATGCTCAATTTGGCAACCATTTCAAAAGTGTTACGTTTTTTTTGAGACACACGGTATAAGTATAGTAGTAGTAGTAATAGTAGCAGTATAGAAGTAGTAGTAGTACTACTACTACTAGTAGTACTATGGTAGCAGTATATATTATAGTAGCAGTAGATAGTATAGTAGTAGAAGAGGAGACAAAACATAATTATATGCAGGGCCGTATAGCCAGAGCTCAAAGGTTGATGTTTGGGGGGGGGGGGGGGGCACATACATGTAATTGCTCGACGTCCTGGGGAGGGGTCTAAAAAAGTTCAACCGATCTTGGACAATTTTCGGGGGCACGTGCACCCCGTCTCCCCCCCCCCCTACCCCGCAGGGGGGGGGGGGGCTACGTGCCTGAGAACTTTAGGTGCAAGCGAGCATTTAAAAATTTACTCTTAGTAGCTTTAATTAGGAGCACATTTTTATGGTGAAAGGAAAGAGAGCACTTATCCAAAGGGAAAAATAACACTAAATTAGAAAAGAAAAGGAGCACGTGTCATAGTAAAAATAGGGCACTTCTCGCACTTGATAGGCACTTATTTATTACAAAGGAAAATCGGCAACTATCGAAGGAAAGTGGCACTTATTACAAAGTTAAAGGGGGCACCTCTCAATATTTGAATAAGGGCACTCACCGAAGATTTAAAAGGGGGCACTTATAAGAATGAAACGGGGGCATTTAAAATAAAAGAGGCCCTTGTCAAAATATAAGGGGCACCTCTCAGATTTGAAGACAGGCAATTATAAGAGGCAATGGGGCACTTCTTGTACCTGAAAATGGTTACTCACCTGAGATGAATAGGGGCACTTACTACAACATGAAATGGGCACTTGTCGAGGGAAAAGGGGCACCTATCAGATTTTAATAGAGGCATTAATCAGAGGTGTGAGGAGGGGGCATTTATGAGAAGGGGAAGAGGCTCTTATATAAAGAAAAAGGCATTTATCACAAAGAAAAGGGCATTTGTTAAAGATAAAGGGGCACCTCTCATATTTGAATTGGGGCAATTATCATTGGTGAAGGGAGGCACTTATTAAACTAAGGTCGGGGCACTTATAAGATTGTGGAACGGGCACCTATAATTAAAAAAGGGGCACTTTTCCTACGGTAAAAAAAAGGGGCAATTTAGGAATACTTGAAAAAGTAGTAGTAGGATCGTCAATCGTCATCATCTCCCTCATCATTATAATTATTTTATAAAAGAATGAAGTAAAAAATAAAGTCGTCTCCACGATCTATCTCTCTAAAAAGGGGGATCTTGGATTCTTTTCCTCCTAAATACTCCGAAGAAGAGTTTTGACTGGAGGTGGTGGAGGGTGGACGATTACATTTTGAAAAAAAGTTCTTTAGTAACTGCATTTTTAAATGAGAAAGAAGAAAGCTATCAAAGAATGTCACTGAGTTGTTGCCTTTTGCGATACCATACAGGTACTATTGCATTTTTATTTATATCGTATAAACATGTTGTATATCTTTTTGAAGATATATAAAACAATTGAAACATTAATAGCATTTCAAATAATAGGCCTACCATTATGAATATTTTCTCTCACTACGTATTTCTGCACATGCGCAAATAGAGGACGAGCTAACAAAATGGCGACTTGTATGTGTGAAGCATGACTGTAGAAATCAGAGAGAATGGCTGCATCTGCCGAGGTAAATTCTTATTCTAAACTTTTTCAATGAGTTTAAATGTAAATCATTCATGTTGAATATTTTGTTAATACAGATATATTTGATTCATCGTTCAGAAATACGACTTTGCTTCCCTTTTCTGCAGCTGTCTCTGTGCCTGTGCCGATTGTGCACAGTGCAGTGTGAATGTGTGCAATGACAATGCCAATGGCAATGGCAATGGAATGGCATTGCATCGGTTTGCACTTTTCAGTTGCAGCTCTAATTTCCCTGCTGCAAGTCTCTCTTATTCTTAATCATGGTGAACTTAAGTTGAAAGTTGATTGATGTCCCTTGTATTGAATACACCAGCTCCTAACTTAGTTGTAGATCTATAGGCTTTATAGCATATTCTGGCAGTTTTTGTGTTTCATCATTCATGATTTTTCTTCTGATCTTCTTTCCATGTTCTTCTGCTACAGACGTGATAGAGAAATCACACGGGCCACACACTTGACTTGTCAATGCTTGTCCCAGTTTATTCTCTTTCTTTGAAGCAGTAGTAGACCCTATACAATTCTACAATATGTTATGATTCAAAGATCTACATCAGACTTTGCCTTTGTTTGTTTGTTTCTTTCTTTTCTCAGACTTTAGTTTAGAATTACGTAAAAATCTTAGGCCTATTTTTTTAATGTTTATTACAAATTCAATATGAGTGGAATTGGAAGAGGGGAAATCTGTGAATGTATTTTGACATGTTTCACTTTTCATTATGCTCATGTTAAATTTACTTTGACTTTTTCTAAACATGCATTATGGTAAAAAGTCCATTTGTCAGCATTAATTTTCTATAAAATATCTTACTGAAGAAAACCGTTTTCATTTTATGCAAATCTTACAAAATATCACATATTTTACATCATTACATTTGTACAATTACTGTATTTGTGCCAAGTTACAGGTTACCTTATGTTCTGGTCATGTGGAAAATAGGTCTAGGATCTACATAAAATCAAATGATACTTGGACTTCCACTAAATGTTGAAAACGACAAGAAAATGATTGTGCTAAGTGATTTTGTCAGAATATGTACAGAGAAAGATAATGAAATTGAGTTTGTAGTCCTAACTCATAAGCATAACATGTTTTCTTAATCTTATAGTTATAGTCTATAGATCTACATGTATAAGTTATACTTCTCAAGTGGATACAAATTTTTAACATGTTTTGTTAGTTTGTCCTTTACAACTTGTCTAGATCTACTGCATGATAACCCAAAATTAATAACTTAGCTAGTTTCTCTAAAAATAAATTCCAATCCTAAAACCTGAGATAAGCATTGTATAAACTTCTATGAGACAGTTAACATACATTTTCATCATTTATTTGCTGACAGGACGTAACATTTGGAGACTTCAGTGCTCTTTGCTCGGAGGAATATCGAGCCATCTTCCAGGACCCCCTGCAAAGCTCTGATGTTGAGGTAAATCTGTGACAAATGTTGCGTTATATCTTACCTCTGGTTTTGAGAATTAGTGCCTGAAATCATCAATATTTCACAATTGGTTATTGCAAAAAGGGCTTTAAGCCAGCATTTGAAAAGTGGGAGTCAAAAAGGCTGCCATTAAATGATGTGGATTAAAACTATAAAAGAGTAAAGAGCATCTGTCACATGAAATGGGCATCTTTTGAATACCCAGATACCTTCCTGGCTAAAGGTCTGCTTTTATTAAGATGTTGATGAATTTAATCATCTTCTTTCTTTTTTTGTCACACATGTGCAATAAACCAGGAAACTTTGAACAAGTGAGATATTCTTCAATACTCACCACGATATCTGTCTGCATATGGAGAAAAGAAGCTGATACAAAACCGGCGTTTAATGTTTTGAACCGTCTAAAGACAAGAAAACAAGGGGGGAAAATGAACATCAGAACAGAAACCTATAGGCCTAAAGACCTATCATTTGTATCACCAAGTCTTAGGTTTCTAGAGATATACAGGCTGAATGAATGAATAATAGTTTTTATGTTTTGATGACAAAAATCACTCATTTTGATGAGTCGTGATTCCAACCCTGTTATAAATATAACTTTCTTTCTCTCACACAGTTTCCCTGGGATGACAAGAGCCTTGCTAGGAGCACTGTGCCAAGTGGTAAGGATCTAAAGAGAATTACCTTCATTGAAACTAATATTGTCAGCTATATCATAACATAACATGATATAACATTGCGTCCGAATATTCGAGTATTCGCTTGTGAGCCTGGGAGTGTACTCGGTTACCTCATTACACTGTTGTGCACAGCCTTATCATAACTTCTACTCTAAATATATCTGTGGGTGTGACTTTCACCCAAGCTCTAGTTTACCGGTAAACTATTTTGTAAGGTTTTGTCAGGATAATGAATTTTATCATGGAAAGTAAAAACTTCCTGTACATATATACTTTATGTCATAATAAATTATGTGACTTCTGGAAGAATTTATTTTTACTGGGATTCTGAAAGTATTTAAAAATCACATTTCCATTGGTTGAAACAAGGAATTTGAAAAACATGGACATGATATTTCTCATCGAAATTTCATTAGTTGAAAGTTCTTATACTGCAAGGTGGATGAAGAAATACTCCATGGCACTAAAAACAAAGTGGAATAAATTATACCACTATTGAGTGGTACAAGGAAATATAAATATGTTTAATTGCATTTTTACATTTCATAAACTTAATTTCTAGGCATTCAGAGTGTATGTTTGAGAACTTGTGTAGTTAGTTATCTTGTCAACATGATCTTTTTTTTTCAAGCAAAAAGTTTGTTACGACTCATTAGTAATTGTAATATGATGATGATCATCCTAATTTCTTTCTCTCTTTTTAAGCTGCAGGGAATGTTGGGAGTGCTAACTGTACCCTAAGCCAGCAAGCTTTCCTGAAACAATCGACACTACAGAGTACTCAGGTTGTTGGTAACAATGTGGCGGCAACATCAGTGCTTTCCTCCGAGAGTCCTCAAAACTCTTACTATGGCTTGGCAAACAAGTCCTCTAAAGGAGGTCAAGTGACCAGGGAATACACAGAAGTCCACTCCCAGCAATGGGTCAACCAGTCGTCCGGGAATGTAGCCACCGGTCCCCTTGACCGAAGCTCTGCTGAGTTTGGTGGGAACGATTCGCAGCAGGATGACAGTTCGAAGAAGAGACGTAACAAGAAGCGTCGCGATCCAGAGTACTACAATAGCTACTGGGAGCGTGTGCAGGGTAGCGTGGATAACGATAGCGGCGCTGAGAATGGAAGCGTGAGAGAGGACTCTAAGTATGGTGGGACCGGAGAGTACATGCCCCCCTCTGGGTCCGCTGAGCAGCATGAATACCAGTCTGAAGCAGCCGCAGCCCCTACTCCTAGCTATGAATATAATGCAGATGAGAAGAGCACAGGGAGAACTAGTTCATATAATATGGAATCAGTATATCAAAGCACTGATTATGTGTCTCCAAGAACAGCTGATGTGTCTGATGATCAACAAATCAAATCAGATAGCCATGAAGAAGCAGTGCCATCGAGTGGTACTGTTATAATGCCTGCTGTGGAGACGGTGAATATAGGTGACGGCCATGTGAATGATGCTCATGCCAATACTGAGCAAGGGAATAGCATTGCTTCCAGTGTGCCCCCTGTACCCATCATACACATTTCACCCAGCGAGAGCACGTCCCCGAATGTGCAGAGTGGCGATTCTTTTGATGAGAGCTTTCCTGCTGCCACGGCAGAAGGGTTCGGAGGCCCGAAGCGGGCAGCTGCAGCGCCCTCTGCTGCTCCTCCAGCAGCCAAGTCCTGGGCGAGTCTCTTCAAGGGAGGCTCATCAGGTCAACCAGGACAGACATCCAGTGCACCCTATGTGGCTATCAGTGTGTCTTCTGACCCGTTACCTGGAGAGGAGCTCGATGACGGTTCCGTCTCTTTGGTCACAACCGATAAAGATCCACATGCAAAAAGATTAGGAGGTAAGCAGCATTTTCCAAAACTTTTCTACTTGGGAATCAGTTTGAGAGTTTCACTATGTTTTAAGCCAATCCAGAGTTAAGTGTATGTGTTCCTCATTTCAGGTTTTCACACTACTGATTCCAAATGTCCAGTAAATTTGAGAGCCATGTCAATGGCCTCTGCCAGGTCCCTCTCAATGTATGTGGCATGGCTAATGTATGGCTGTATGCAAGTGAAATGACATGCGGTTTGCATAAGGCATTCACTTCTTTTCTTTTCAGTTTTCACCATATCATATGTATTAATTTATTTCTATCTCTCTCACTGAAAGGCAAAGATGTCTATCAAATTTTGAGCAAACACATACCTTCTATTCAACATCAAAATCTACCTTCATGTTAGTCTTTTGCATTGTTCCATCAAGGTAATCATGTCTGTTCGTTTGCTTCAACAAGGAATTGAAATTCTGTATTGACTCTTAATTTCAACCTGTTTTTTGTTTGTTTGTTGTAATTAGTTGTACATGGATGATAATCCCAAATTCTAGGCTTGATTCTCCTTCGCATTGTATATTGATTGATAACTGGTATTCTTGATGATTTTTCCTTTTGTCTGTCTTTGTTTTGTCAGAACACTTGAGTAAGGTGCTGCCATCACACCATCCTATGAACCTGCAGCCACGGGGTCTCATCAATACCGCCAACTGGTGCTACATCAACAGTGTATCCTCTTTTAAAACCTATCTGCACTACATGTAGTTTGGCCTGGAGGAATTAGACCTCCTTGGAAGGTCACTGGCAGTTGGTTATCTCATCAAATCAGCTATTAATTAACATAAGAAAAAGGAAATCATGGGGGACCAACAGGTACCACTTAGGCATTGTTGGCTATATAGAGGGCGCAAGTAGATACAAGTAGTGCAGTCCCGCTTTAATATAAACATGTAACTATGAAAGCTGTTTGGCATCTAGTGATCATGTGTTCAGGGGCACCTTTTCTGCAGTTGTGAACGTTAATAAACTGATATTTCATAGGGTGGTTTAGTTGTATGCTGTTACAGCAGTACACTCGGTACTTGTTTTCATTATTCTTCTTAGTTCTGGCTCTGTATCAATTTCAGTGTTGGACTGTTGAAGATTTGACAAACATTACTTGGGAAATAATTTTTCTTTTTGCTGTAGTTGCCATGTAAGGTCATTACACATTATGGAAATTGATCATTTGTTTACATTCCCGTTATTGGATATTACATTATGTCAACCTTGGGTGTTATTCTACATCTAATTGCAAGCTGTTGATTAAAGTAGACTTGTAGGTACGCACTTGTTTTGTTTTCAGAAGCAAAACAACATTTTCTAACCTTTTGTATGTGATGTATTATGGAGCTGTACAAAGTTGTAGGGATTTCTTTGACTGATCGAAACTAGATTCTTCAAGCGTTGCTATCTTGCCCACCGTTCTACCACATTATGAGGAATATGCCTCTCAACAATGGAGTACGCAAGTCAAGCTCAACACCCATGCTTGATGCCATGTGAGTAATCCATACCGAAAATATCTTCCAAAATGGTCTTACAGCCGTTATGGAAAATGCTATTGATCTTTGAATCAAAGATGATTGAATAATGATGATGATTTTGGTTGTGATAAGGATGGTGTTAGGGATGAGTATGGTTTGGGGTTAAATGTTGATGGATGATGATAATGTGATAATAATAATAACAACATTTATAATGCGCACATATCCACCCCAAGAGATGCTCAAGGCGCCTAACAAGGTAAGTACGTTGAACAAAAATAATTTAACATAATTAAATATAATTCAACAACGTTAATTACATCAGATTGTGATGACCATGATGATGGTAATGATGATGAGGACAAGGACGAGTAGTAGGAGGAGGAAGAAGAGTAAATACCTCGCAAAATGATGTAGTTACTTCAATTACTTCAATTACTTGTGATAATTTGTGTTTTGAAAAAAAATTGATATTGATCAAGCTATTTCTTATACTATAGACAATTACAAAACAACTGTTTCATAAATTCTCATGTCAGTATTAATGACAACGATGATCCTGCAATCATTACAGATTGATAGTAACTGTGATTAGTTCCTTGTTTGATGTTCACGTGCTTGATTTGAACAGGTATAAATTTCTGAAGGAGTTCCAGGAGATGAAGGGCCTTTCCAAACGCTCGCCTCTCGACATCCGTACTGGTACGTGCTTTGAGCCAACCGTCATCTATCAGATGCTCTCTGTGGCCAACACTTCCCTCTCTGTCAAGGTAAGACACTTATACCCAAGGTCAAGTCAGGTCAGGTCGGGTCAGGTCAAGCTGGGTCAATCAGTTTTGGTTAGGTGGAAGATGGGTCATATAGCAAGATTTACAAAACCTATTGAAATAACTCTTTTTAGGCCATCAGTAATTAGTGCTAGAACTTGTTGCTGTGATTATTCATATGAGACTTACCTGCTATGAATGTCTAAAATGTGCTTGTCTACTGCTCATATTGTCTAAAATTTATAGATAGTTTTAACTTTTGAAGATGTCAATAGCGTGATCTTAATATTGTTAGCAAACACAAGTGTATATAGAGTGCAGAAAGAAATGAGTCGATCAGATATGCATCTGCCCTTTTTAATCAAAAATTGTCATGAAACACACACCATATTATGTTCTATATATTGCATCTAGTAGTTTTGATTCCAACTCCTGTAATCATGCTGAGTTTTGTTTTTCCTGTTTGAGCAGCATGGCCGACAGGAGGATGCAGAAGAATTCCTATCATGTTTGCTGAATGGTCTCCATGATGAGATGACTTCTCTCATTCAGCTTTATAACGGAGAGGATGTCCAAGCTAATGGTAAGCCACTAAAGTATTACTAGTTTTTTAGGGTCACATGTTCCTGGGAGTACAAAAAGGAAACTGATTCGCTGTAACCCTCTGGTCTCTCCTCCTGATGTAACTGAAGTGTGTATAATGTAGTATCAAGAATCCTTGATCAAGAACACACTATCCTGTAGAGCCATAAGAACCTTACTCTGTTTAATTTATATGAGTTGATGACATTCTGGCTCTCAACAGACCACATGGTCTCCTGTATATTCAGAGTAAACTCGTGCTCAAAATGCACTCACTAATGCTAATATGAAGATTTTTTATTGTAGAATAAAAAATCATGATGTATTTGGAGATGTTGGAGGTCTGAAGATTGTTCAAGAGGTACTTTGAGCTCTTAGTCTTGAAATGCTTGGTGATGGGACTTTAGTGATGTGACTTACATCAGAGTAGAGAAAATATTAGCTTAGAAAGATCCTGCGTATATACTAGTTATGTCAGCTCTACCCTCAGGCTTCTGATTCTATCTCCAGTCATAACCCTTCGGCTTTGCTCATCATCTTATTGTATTGTCTTATCATTGTTTTGTTCCTTCAGTAATTCTGACGTTTCTTATTCTGACATATCTTCAATAATTCTGACTTATCATATTATCCTGGCGTACTGTCTGTTTGGAGCCAGCAGGGTGTTGAGTCATGTACTTAAAGGGGCACTGCACTACTTGTAGCTGCTTGCGCCCTCTATATAACAAACAATGCCTAATCGGTGACCATTGGTCCCCCATGATCCTCTTTTTCTTATGTTAACTGAGAGCTGAGTTGATGAGATAACCACCTGTCCAGTGACCTTGTAGGGCGGTCTAATCCCTCCTGTAAACTATGGCAGATAAGCTTTAAATACCGAGTTAAGACCCTACTGCCTCTAGGAAGACCAAAATCTTCAGTGGATATCAGGTTGTTATCCTGAAGTCAGTGACAGGTTTTGTAGTGATCATAAATTGGAGGGGAATGTTGAATGTTCCCCTCACTTTTAACAATGTTGTGTTTGTCTTTGACCAGACTCCAAGCAGAATGGTCCAGCATCATCATCATCAGTAGCTGTTGCTAACGGTGATGTTGGTAATGGTCATCCTGAGGAAGGCAGTGATGATGACGAATGGGAGCAAGTTGGACCACGTAACAAGACCAGTATCACAAGGAAGGTCAGTACTTTATCAAAATAAAACAAAATTTTCTGTTTGTAGGAGCTCTTTCTGGTTTAGTGTTGTATAAGTGTGATATCTCTCATGGATAGTAGAGTATTTTATTGTATATTGTCAACAAAAAAAATCCCTCTTCCTTCCTCTTCCTTGGATGAACTTCAGTATAGAAGACTTAGAAAGATCATGTTTTACAGGATCTTTTGTAACCGAACAGGCCAATCCTGGAATAAAACCATTTACTACATTTTGAAAGACATGTACAAGTCCATGAGAATATTGTATCCCATCTAACTTGAAGCACCATTTGAGTTTCTATCTATCCCTTTATAAGTAGCTCTTCACGCCACTCAATGATGTCCTATCTTTGATATGATTCCTCTTTACAGGCTCAGTTCTCGAGTTCCCCGCTGTCTAAGATCTTTGGAGGCATCATGAGGTCTGCTCTTCACCAGCATGGGTCTAAGGAGTCTGCCACTCTTCAGCCGTTCTTCTCACTCCAGCTAGACATTCAGGTAAGCATGTGTGTGCTTCCTCACATTGCACTGTTCCTATGAAATTCTGGTTGCACATCACACAATCACTTTAAGCCTCGGTCACAAATGCCATTACGAACTGCTACGAACGCTGTACGAACGATTTTCAGACTATGGAAATTTGGGAAGACAATGGAAAAACGGAGATTCGTACAAAGCTTTGTGACCGTAGCAATAGTAAACACCTTGCTATTCCTCTTAGGGTATTTGATTAATGAACAATTCAACAATTAACTATTTTTACAACTGTTACATTTGATTTTGTGATTTTGAAAAAATAACAAGAAATATTTTCTTAACATCTCTTATAAAATGTGACATACCGAGTTTGCAGATCTTTTAGTCTCAATACTCGTCTCTCATTAGATATCCAGCAGAACACCAAAAGTGTATGGGAAATGTGATGATGTGGAAAAAGATGATTTCCTGATCGGATTTTGTTACCTCTTTGTATTTCTTTTCCGTTTCTGCTATTAATCCCAGTCTCAGGACATCTGGTCTGTTCAGCATGCCTTGGATAACCTTGGAAACAGAGAGTCTGTTCACGGCTTCATGTCAAACAAGACCAAGAAAGAAGTAAGTAACAGAAAGTCAGAAATGCTTTAAACATTTTTTGTTTTCATTCAAGAAACATTTCCTTGATGAAGAGGTTTGTTGTACCTCTCTGAAACCCTAAATTTATTTGTAGAGAGAGGGTTGCCGAAGTTGACACAAATTTGTGGTCATATGTATATCAGGGGAGAAAGTTTTTAGAAATAATGATGTACAAGATACAGTTAACAACTAAATTATTCATACCCTTAACCAAGTTTTTGTAATTTTGAAGTATGTGAAAAATTGATTGGTACTAATTTGTGTCTCTTGAGAATGTGACATATTAAAGCTTGCATCTAAAAGTATTCAACAAAGGCCCTCGTTCAATCAATCCAATTTTTGTTCTTGAGTTATGAAAATGCCAAAAACATCAAATTTACTGGGGCATGAATGATTTAATTGTTAACACTTTGGAGACGACGGGCTTCTACAGAAGCCGAGCGAGTTGTTAAGTCTGTGACGACGGGCTTCTACAGAAGCCGAGATATATCCCTAATATGTTGACAAAGTTTTCCAGCTTATTATTAGCTATTATGTGCTAAAGTTCTTTGAATTATTATTTAGATATATTCATTCATCTCATCTATTAAAAAAATAATATAGTTACGTAGAAAAAAATCGAGAAAAAGTGATTTCATTTCAACTTATTTAAGTTAGTGTTCGGATCGAAAAAAGGCCCGAAATACCCGTACAGCTGGAGACGGACGCGTACGCGCGCGTCCGTTCAATATTCTTGCCAGGAGTCTTGCTTGACGCTACTACCAAGTTCCGTATGCACCCTTCCGCATTTCAGATATTCGTATTACGGGTCATATTATCAGTTAGATTTCGACCCTGATTACTTATTTATATTCTTCTACCCTACCGGTGTGGCATTTTTTTTCATCATTTACTAATCTAAGCCTTATCGTTGTAGGGTATTTACATGACAATACGCTGTTCATTTTATAAACTTGACCAATTTAGCGAATCATTCATGTATGGACCTCTTTTATGAAAGGCTTATCCCCTACCCAAGAGGAACAAAAGATTGTAAAGAAGTAACTACTCTGGAAGTTTACTGTTTTTAAAGAAGAGGATGTAAGCCTAAACGTAGGTCAATTGGTCAATCTACATGACAATAAAAACAACCACTCTAACTTATATAACTTTACGAGGGCATGTAACCATTTTAGAGCAGGTTTGAGTAAAATATCTTGATCAACCTAAAGCCGGTCTTGGTTTGAGCGGGCATATGAAATGTTTAAATGTTATGTTCTGAAAAACGACCCTTACTCTTCCTCTCTCTCCCCACGAAATAGCAATTTTGTCTTGAGCAACTCCAGCGGTATAGCCACGAATATGAGACTTTTCCTGGGCAAAGATGCTACCATTGTTGAAGAACAAAAATGCAAGGCAACATAAAAACAACTTTTCTGGCAATGAAGAAAAGCGAGTGCAAGATGACGAAAATAATTTTTATTATCATTACTATTGTATTACAATATTGTAAGCATCATCATCATCATTTCATGTACCGGTTTACATGTACATGCCATCTACATAACTAATCATGAAACGAGGATTATCAAAGTTTTATTGACACGATATGTTGAACGAGAACACAGATGGAGACGAAGACTAAAAAATTGAATTCTCACGTTGTTTGCACTTCTTTCTTTATTGTTTCATAACATATAATGAATTACTATATTTTCAATATCATTTATTTTCGAATAAATAAAAGACTACCAAGACTACGGCGATTAACTCCTTATTAGCCACATCCTTTAACAAAAAACACACAACAACAACGCGATGCGGAAATAAAACACACTGAAACACAATTCCAATTTCACAAAATTCCTGACGTATTCAGAGAGGGAGGGGGAGGAGGGAGACAGAGAGACAGACAGACAGACAGACAGAGATAGATAGATAAATAGATAGAAAGAGAGAGAGAGAGAGAGAGAGATGATTGTGATGAATTATGATTTTGTTGTAATCTCTGTCATTCATTTAGCTCTTTCCATTACAAACAAAACAAATCAAATATGCGTACAAAAATTCAATAAATATTTTATTGATACAGCAACCTCATATCAACAAAGGGTTCTAAGAGATGTATAGATAGAGAAAAAATAAACAAAATTAAGCGGAAGGCAAAAACTAAAACAAAATAAATATCTCAAATTATGAGAAACGAAGTCGAAAGCATTCAAAGTAAATATTATTTTCGTTTTCGAGAATAAAACGATGTTCATCTCAAAAATTCATTTCCCAAATAGTCCTATATTTGATTTGCACATAAAAAAAGGGCATTTAGTGTAGATCATGGCATTATGTTGGTCAGAATATAGTTACAAAATGTGTCGAAAACCCATTTAAAACGAAGGCTTAGGCCTATTATTTATGGCTCGGTTGATAATCGGCCGAGCTTTAGCAGACGACAATCATTGACAATGGGGAAATGAATGGAGGTATCGACCGATCTGCGCGTGCGGCGGTGCTTACGCAATTTGTATTGTGAGTGTATTGAAAAGGAAAGACGTGAAGCTTCAGCAAAATAAGACGGCAATTCCCCTCAAAAATAATAGACTTTATTTTTCGTAATGATAAACAAAACTTACATTTTTAGAAAGGAAAAAGTACGATCTTTCATTTTGACATTTACTAAAAATCACGAAAATGACTGAATGAGGCGCAATGAGCAATGAAAGTAGAAAGCACCGCCAAATTTCCCATTACTGGCGATGTAACCAAAATCACTCCGTCACAGTGGAAACAATCGCTGTGCGCGGGCTCGCTCTCAAAGGGTTAAAGATGAAATTGCGTTCTGGTCATGCGATTACATTGAGAAAGAAACGGTGTGGAATCGAACAGAAAAGGTTGATCTTCTAGCATATAAGAATTTGTGTGTATTGCAAGGTTCTGGAATCATCAAAATTATAAGAAATTTGGCCAAGTCTTGGTAAAGTTACAAACACTGTAGCCAGAAAGATGTATATGGGACTACACGAACACGTGGCGTAAAAATCCCACCCCCGAGTTTTACGATGTTACACAACATATTTAGAATATGAAGGCATTTGAAGAGCCATGCTTTTCAAGGAACATGTCTTATATGATGTTCTTCCACACTTGCATAATAAGAATGATAACGCTCACAAATTATTTTCACCTCTTCCCAGAACTCAACCTTCTCTTTAACTGTGCATTTAAAAGTTTAATGAAGAAATGATGATCATTAGTACTGGATAGTAATACAAGCTTCTCAAGATGTGTTGGCATATAGCTCACAGTGGTAGATAATAGTAGACCTTGCCACATTGGTAAATCGGAAATGACTAGTAAATTCTGATACAGTGAAACCTGTCTATAAAGACCAACCAAGGGAGAATTTAAAAGTGGTCTTTATGTACAGGTTCCTTTAGAACATATTTCAATGAAAAACCATTTTTAAGGGCAACAAAAAATGTGGTCTTTGTAGACAGGTGGTGATTAAAGCAGGTTCGTCTGTAATTTGCAAACAATTTTTCCCTTGTAACCAAGATGGTTGTTTCATTGTAACACACTAAATGTTTTCAGGTTGAAGCGTTCCGTCGCATCACTCTAGAAGAGCTTCCACCGGTCCTCATCCTGCATCTCAAGAGGTTCCTCTATGATAAGTCTGGAGGATGCCAGAAGCTCATGAAGAAAATTGAGTATGCTATGGAGATAGAAATCAATAAGGGTAAGTTACATGGAAGCAACTTTCTCCAAGATTTACAGTATTGTGATATCGTTTGACAAACCACAGTTTGTCTTGCTTCGTGAAGTTACACTGTATTCATGAATTGTGATGGTTGATCAATGGTATACCGTTTGTATCAAGAGATGCAGTTTGTATTAATCAAAATAAAGAATGAACAGAAGCAAGCATGGTTAATACTTGTCTCCTTGTGTCTTTTTTGTGATGAAAATGTTGGCACAGTCACATGAAAATGTTGGCACAGTCACATGATAATGTTGGCACAGTCACATGATAATGTTGGCACAGTCACATGATAATGTTGGCACAGTCACATGATAATGTTGGCACAGTCACATGATAATGTTGGCACAGCACATGATAATGTTGGCACAGTCATATGATAATGTTGGCACAGTCACATGATAATGTTGGCACAGTCACATGATAATGTTGGCACAGTCACATGATAATATTGGCACAGTCACATGATAATGTTGGCGTAGTCACATGATAAATGTTGTAACTGTTGTAATCAATGAATAATGTTTGTTTTATGGAATATCTGTATGGAGCCATAAAGGTGTTAAAGCTGTTTAAGTTTGTATGTGTCTATGTCCTTTTGGATCCTAACGGACAATATTTGATTTGTTTAGATCTGGTACCTAATTTGTGTTTATCTTTAATATTTTCTTGTCATTGTTTTATTTCAGACCTTATCTCTCCAAATACCAAGTCTCGAATTGGACCAGTTCAAAGAACTTACAAGCTGTTTGCAGGTAACTTTGTTTTAAAGTACTTTGAAGAAATAAATCCTTTTTGTCTTTTCAATATGTTCTGCCTTTTCAGTATTATCGAAATTCTGTAGTACAAGACACATAGTAATTATTTTGTAGGAATTACTTTGTTTTTGTTATTGTTGTAGATAAAGTTATGATTCTTCAGTATTATATAAGGAATAAGTAATGTATTGTTGCATGACACATATCAAATTCAAAATTGAGAGCCAAACTGTGGAACTACATTGTATATACATAAAGTTTAGTATGTTTCCTGGTAAACATTATTACAATCTTCCTCTCAGCCAAGTTTGTGAGGGGTGTTTCTCTTTCAATACTATCCAAGTTAGGTACCCAATTATATACATTTGAAAAATACAAGGATAGATTGAAAGATGATTGAGGATATGTAGCAATGTTTATTATGCTCCCATCCCATACTGTACAAAGAATATTGATAATAATCATCATGTAATGCACTGTGTGCTGATAACGGTGCTGGAGCTGAACCTGAACCTGGGGTTGTAATTTCCAAGCTTTTCGGAAGCGCATCTAGGGACATTATATCATGATGTGATATTGGCGATTAAAGAGCAGGGCTTTTTATTTTTATGTTATTACTCCACTTTCTGTTTTCTCTTGCAGTTGTGTACCACACAGGGAAGGAGGCATCGGGGGGTCATTACATAACGGATGTGTATCACGTTGGAACCAGTGCCTGGTTGCGTTGCGATGACGGTATCGTCAAGCCCGTGAAGGCAGGCCAGGTCATCAAGCCTCTAACAACATGTATACCCTACTTGCTCTTCTACCGTAGGAAAGACTTGCTAACAAAACCTGCAGCTTCATGAGAGTGCTCAATGGATCTTGGAAACAACAAGTGAAGTCAAGTTGATTTGCGTTCATACCGGATTTCAAATTTTTGAATGGAATACTGTGGAAACCCCTTTTGAGAGGTGATATTTTACAAGTTTTGTATGGATGATGATGATCCTTAAGGGCATGGATGTTAAACGCTTGCTCTACCATGCAATGTCAGCTGCGGAATATTATAAACTAAGCATTTTCCTTTTCTTCTTTGATTCTTTTGTAATTGCTTGAAATGTCAAAAGTAAAGACTATTTTTTGATGTGATTGGAAAACATTGCACAGAATACTTACAGTATATTGCAACGAGGAGAGAGTGGAGCAATCTGTTTCAAACGTCAGCGTCGTTGCAACAAGTAATATTCTGTTCTATTGATGATGATAAGTGTGAACTACTTGAGTGATGGTGCCAGCATTTTTGACTGGTAAGGGGAAGCTGCAAATTACAGTGTGTGAAAAGCCAATGCCCGCTTTGCCTCACCAACATGGTCGACTGCTGATCCATTGTGATGGTTACACACAGAGAAGAGTCGATCCAATCTGGATGAATTATGAGGAAGCATTTTACAAAGCCAACATGCTGCTTTAAGTAAGTAGTATCTTAATTAAGACGTGTCCATCCCAGAGCCGATAGTTTTGTAGATGTGCCATCCGCCTCTATCCTGAAAGTTCTGTTCACCAATTCGTCAAGTGAATGAGGATTATCTAGTGTTGTTTGAATTTCACCTTGCAATATATTGGAATATGAAGCAAACTGTGATGTCCAGAGCATATCGTCCAAGAAGGAGGTGGCTGCAGATGTACTTTGGTGTGCCCCCTCTGTGCCAGGAGGATACTGTGGAAAAGTGCTGTATTGCTGAAGACAGAAATATGAATGTTTTAGTTCGGTTTTATCTCCTATACACTGTCAAATTCAAATTATTTGTTGGAAAGGAACAAAGAGTGTTCGTTCTGTCAATTTAACCCCCTTGAAGAGAATAATTGGGACTATATGAAGTCCATGTTAGTTAGATTTGTTTGTAAGAGCACCATTTCATCAAGATATATAGAATATGCTATTATTTTGAAAGTATGTTCAGTAAGAATCTTTTCAAAGCATGTTCATGTACTCTTGCACAGAACAATGTGCATTGTGTAAGTTGGAAGGCAGGAGTACGAGTTAGTGGAATCCTTTTTGTGATGCCTCTACGCACTAAATTCAAAGCAACTCACATTATTCTTATATGTGAAGTTTACAAGTATTATGTAATATTATGAGGGGAAAATTAACCTTATTTGAAATGTCTCCATTACTTTTGTATCCTTTCTTCCTTCTCTATATTCTTGGTCAGATGTAATATTGTCTAAAAAGCTTTATATTATGTGTTAAGACACAATATCAATTGTAAATATTAATATATGTTTTGTGCATTGTACAAGCATTGATTAGATGTAATTTCTACATTTTAGTCAAATATATTTAAAGCTAAAATACTTATTGATCCAATATAATTATAGATATTTGTATTTTTCTGCTAACTATTCTTCTTTTCTCCCAAAGAACTTAAGAATTTAATTCATAAACAGTAACTAAACTGTGAAATAATAGAGATTTGATACTTTTTTCAAACTTTTAAAGGAAGTAAATAAATGTAATAAGAAGCAAAGTTTGGGAGAACATTAAGTGTTAGATGATCTATGAATTGTGTACATAGTGTAAATCATATAGATGTTAAAGTCGAACTCCTAGAGATATGTTGATAGTTTGTATAAAAATGTGTGAAATCTTTATTTTATCATGTGCAAGGTTGATTGGTGATTCTGTGCAGTGCGCCCCATGCTACGTATTTCAATTATTCATATATTTCACCCTTGAATGAAAAATGTCATGATATGACTAAATTGATTATGAACACATTATTCGTGAATCGTGAGTCATTTCAACAAATTCCCTATTTTGGGATGAAATATATGGGAAAAAAAGACATGTCGTATTGGCCACATTACCGGTAAATAAAATCGCTTTGGTGAGGAATAGATTAGCCCTGATTTAAGGGATAGCTTTTTTTTCTTTTCTTTTTTTCTTCCTTCGAAAGGGAGTTATTATGGAGAGAGCTGTACAAAGAATGTGCAAGCAATAACAATAAATACACATTACATGTGGTATGTATATTTCATGAACACAACAAAAATGTATGTATATTTCATGAACACAACATACATGTATGTATATTTCATGAACACAACATACATGTATGTATATTTCATGAACACAACATACATGTATGTATATTTCATGAACACAACATACATGTATGTATATTTCATGAACACAACATACATGTATGTATAATAGTAACATTACAGTATGATTAAATATCCACTGGACCTAGGAAACCTAAATTCTGGGAAGCATTTATGCTTTGTAGATGTTATATTAATTTTGTTTTGAAAAAGAAAGTCTTGATATTACTAATTGCTAGTGTAGTGGCTGTTGGGCAAGCCAAAGGTATGTACGGACCTGTCTGTCCCATACGCTTGTGAAAATAAAGGACAGAAATTAAAGTCTTTATTTCAATATATCTTGTTATGTAGTCTGCCTTAAGATCTAGTAGGACTGATAACTTGTTAGAATCACTGGGTACTAACAATTAATTGTTTTAGTACATCAGACTTGCGCTTCAATATGGATCGAAGCAACTGTAATGAGGCAGCAAAATGTAACTGGAAATAGGACCATTAATAACAATGGGGTGATTTAAATATGACTTTACTAACTCAATCGGAGGCCAGGACAATGCTTGGAATAGCCTGCTTTTCATTATATTTATCATTATACATGTAGCTTGTTATTGTTATAAGATGAAATTTGGGATATGTGGAGAATGGTACATGTACTAGTGTTGGACATACATTATGTATCTCTTTTCCTTCTCACAGCACATATCTGTTTATTCACTTCAGTGAAGTGGCAGAAAAAATCAAAGAAATCTTGCATATATATGTAGGAGTTGCAAATGTACATGTAAAGTTGAGATAAAATTTTGTGTGGATGGATGAGGAAAACTCTGCATAAAATTAAAGATTTTATATGTACACTGTACTTGTGTCGGGGTAGGTGGGGTGAGGGTGGGGGTGGTGATATCTAATTTACATGTATGGCATGTCATGATATAATAATAATAATGAATAATTGCATACTTTGAATAACAGTTGAAAATCATGCATATCTTCATGGTATGTAAGATTATTTGTTATTCTTTTCTCCATGTTTGAGTGCAGTTCTGAAGTCCAAATCTTGTCCTGTGTAAATCTGTGTCTTTTTCTTCAGATTGCTTAATTTTCAAGATGCATAAAGATGACTTATTCTTGTCATCATGATACATGTAACTGCTAGAATTGCAAGTATGAAAAGCCTGGTTAAACACAGAGTATCACTCTTATCTCTCCCTCTTTCTGTTCATCTTTGAATCAAAACAGGTACGAACAGAATTCAACAAATACGTCATCTTGGGACACAAGATGGTGTCTAAAAAAATATTGTTGGAAAAGTAATTTTTGAAATTATATCTCATTGTTTCAGACTGCACAATTCTCCTAACCTACTCTTGCATTAGTACATAACTAAATGTGCTTACTATAAATGTTTATCTATGCTGTACTTTAACAGACTTTGCAAATGTTTAATGTTAATGTAACATATTGTGCTTGTTGAACTTCCAACTGCTCAAATTGTTTGTGTAAGTATGAAAAAAATGTGTCATGCTAAAGAAAACTTTCAAGTGCCTTATTTTCCATGGTCAAGAGTATGTGTTCTTTTATGAAGCACATGTTTGTCACATTGGTTCAAAATTAGCTTTTATTTTGAAGTGCTGGTAGCTTTGAAGTTTTCTTGAGCTTGAAATAGTCTTTATGTATGTACAACAAGAAGAAAATTCTTTTCTATGATTTAGAATTTTAATTTCTTACGTACTAAAGGGGCAGTGCAGATGCATTATTTTTGTCTTGGTAGAAAATGACGAATACGAAATGTTTGAGGGTAATTCTTAGTGAGCTGTGTGATTGATAAAAGCAAATTTAAATTTAATTTACTTTTATTTTGTTTTAAGTCAATTACATGTATATGGTTTATTGCCCTTCCATTTCCTAAAGTA
The DNA here is from genome assembly GCA_035222895.1 of Strongylocentrotus droebachiensis. Lineage (NCBI taxonomy): Eukaryota > Metazoa > Echinodermata > Echinoidea > Camarodonta > Strongylocentrotidae > Strongylocentrotus > Strongylocentrotus droebachiensis. The sequence continues at coordinate 148,633 of JAVYIG010003703.1, forward strand.
CATGTGAGTGAGAGCAATATGAGCTTTATGAATCTTAAACTGCAAGTCTTGTTTTCCTCATTTATCAAGATTTTAGTTCATATGTTTTTGGTTACCATTATTTTAATGTATTGACTGTGAATTTACTTCCGTTGTACAAAAGCCTCCTTATCGATGCAGTCTGTTGCATTCTGTCCCAGCAGACAACTGCTGGAAGCCAGCCGAAAGGGGATTAAATCTCTGATTAAAGGAGTTCAATGCTTTTTTCTCAACAGACTATAATGACCTGTAACTCATACATCATACGCGTGTTGTCCAGCTTTGCAAAAAAAATGCTCTTTTGTCAAAGCTTGTAATATAGTTTCTCTGCAATTTCAAATTTGTGTTTATTTCTTAATTTCTATGTAGTCTATGCCTCGTGTATTAGACCCAAAAATTGTTTCTCAACTTGCGAAGTTGTGAACTAATCAGGAAATGATGAACCATTTACCAAAAGAGCTACTTCACTTCTATTTTCCAGACTCTAAGTCTACCTAAGCATGTGTAATTTCATTATAAAGAAATCAAGGTTTTTTGTTGTTGATCAAATTGAATTTTCTATGTTATGATTCTATTTCTTCTTTAATATGTCTTGAAGGCTATATGGTCTTAAGTTTTGAACACACGGATGGAGACTCAAAGAACGTGATTATTTTGTGGATTTCTTTATGTTTTGGTCTTTTGGAAGTACAGTCTGAATGTACTCGTATCAAAACAGAATTTCACATTGACTTCATTTAACAATTCTTGAATAAAAGCTTTGAAGGCAAAAGGAATTCAGTTTTTGTGGTTGTGTTTTCTTTATTTAGTACAAGAATTTTTCTCTTTCTCATCCATTATCACCTTGTCATTTTCAGACACAATATCGCACACTAAACTTTATCTGTGTGGAGCCAAAAGGGTGTTAACTCTGATACTGGCTCCAAACAGTTGAGTTGATCTTGAATTATAGTTATGAATAGCATTTTGAATATCCTTTTGAGAGACTGCCTTTAACATTTCCATTTGTTGATCATGCAAAACGTAAGAATCCTTGTATATATATATAGAATTACAGATGTAACTGTATATATAAATTCTTTTGAGGAGAACTGTAAGATGCGGACAAATTGAGAGAATTTGGCGACTAAGAAAAACACCAGCATAGTAGTGGAAATATCATATCATATTTCTTTAAATTATTACTTGATTAATATTAATCTTTCGAATTTACTTAGAAGATACATTATTCTTCAACTCAAAAGTTTCAGTAGAACCAAACATCTTTAACCCTATTTAGCCCGGGCTATTTTCTTAGGCCCCCAAAAGATGCGCAAGACTCGAAAGAAAAAAGTCACAAAATTTCATTGCAAGATTTTCTTATTATTATTGCGAAAAATGTTGAGGGGGGGCTTCTAAAGCCACCCCCCCTCCCCCCGGGCTAGATAGGGTTAATACCTGGTCAATTATACCCCAGAGATAGCTACAGTACCTGACCCTTAACATAAATCCAAAAATATCACTCAAGGAGACTGCTTTGACTATAGGCAACATAATATATTTATTCAATAAACTTCTTTAGCTGACAAGAAAATAAGTAATATTGCACTTTTTTGCTTGGATAACTGAATATCTATACATTTCACCTGACTAATCACATATGGTACAAATTTCTAATGCAAGATAATACAAAGCACATTCCAATATACCATATTGGAGAAATTTAAAGCCATATGCGAGAAAATCAGGAGTTCTAGGAGTTTATCTTACTGGTAAATGTTGGTCAAGTCATGGAATACAGGAAAAATTGCATGTTTTCCTAAAACTTGTATTGTTTTTTTTTAATAGTGAAAATTTACATGTTTTCTAATTTAGTCAAATCCACTCACATAAATAGAAACTTTCCTTGCGAATGATAATTGAGAAATAATCAGCATTTCAGAGATACACGTAATGAAGCAGATCGGTCATGTTGTGTGACACAGTTTATCTGTGATTAACCATAAATAAATAACAAAGTAAGACCCATTTGCAAATTGACCAAAACAGTAATCTACTTTAAACAATGCATGCATACGGTACATCCAATAAAAAAAAAGGGGGGGGGGGGAGGGGGGTGGAAGAGAAAGGACATTCGCTAGAAAAAGTCTTATGCTAAAATAATGTATATAGAAATTTAGAAAACAAACAATATTCTTTCATTTATATTGGAATGATGCTTTTGAAGCCATACCTTAATTTTCAATGAAATTGTTTTGGGGTAATTAACCTTTAAATCATAAATTGCCACATAAAATTGCAAAAAAACAAAAAGGCCCGAAAAGCTAAATTTCTGGCATGGCTAATATTAACGCTGTAAAGTCAACTTTTTCAACCAGATATGATGTTGTGCCCACTGTTTGGTATTAAATGATGGTCAAAGGAGAATTAATGGCTGTTTGGTTCTCTCATGGGTTGGTCTGACACACAAGTGATACATACAATGTATATGGGCAAGTCTTTCCAAGATAGTTTGTCCCATACTGACAAAGACTTTTAGTATATGGGTAATTCCATGAATAAGGGATCCACTTTGTGATATGTTTGGTGTCCCACTTACATAAAGAACCCACACGTATGTGTGGCTCTGAGTAAAGACTTTAATAAATAGTGGAGTGAGATTGTTAAGTGATTCTAGGTACATGAGGATGCAATATTATGCTTGGAAATCACTTTACAATCTCACTCTACTATTTAAGTCTTTACTCAGAGCCACACATACGTGGGGGTTCCTTATGTAAGTGGGACACCAACAATGTCACAAAGTGGATCCCTTATTCATGGAATTAACCATACCTGATATTTCTATTAAGTTGTTACTATCAATGCTACTAACACTTGGATCAGAACGAAGAACACAGGAAATACATTTGCAATGTTCATTTACGATTTTCCCCCTTGGTATTAAACCTATGACACATTACAACTTTGGACCTGCCAATTTGGCTCTAATGGATCTTGGTATGAACTGAATGTTAGTCCATGTTTTTAGAGGACATCTTGTTTCCATGACAACTAGGAGTCCGTAGTGAAACAGGTCAAGAGGAATTGGAGGTCACGGTGGAAGCTAAATTGCAGCTCTTGGAGAAGTCTGGTAGAAAACAAACAAAAGGAGGGACGCTGATGAAATACATGTTATGTGTTCCAGAAGTCGACAATTTCTTTTTCTTTATACATATACAAATATCTAAAAAGATGGCAAAAAATAAACAGTAGAACAGAAATGTTGGTACAAAGATTAATAATGATTATTTTCTCCCTCTCTATCATAAAAGAATTCAAAAAGAACAAATATCATAACTGGTCTTCAGTATGTTAAAGGGGCTGTAGCATGATGAGACTACATGTCTTTCCCGTGGCCTGACTCGGGGCCAATCCGGTATAATACTACTACGGACGACGGGACTGCAGAAGGCCTACGTATTCATGTGCGTGCAACATATGCAAAACCGAAGCGTGAGGAGAACTCTGGTCTGTTTCGCGAACACTAGCGCGCTGACCCAGTTAATCAAGTTCATTTGTTTACGTGCAATTGTCCAAAAGAAGTTGTAGATGGCGTTAACCAGTATTTGCCATGCTACAGCCCCCTTAACTACATGATCATTAATATTCATATGATTTACTGAGTCTTCATTTCTTCTATATTGTCCATGAATTAATATGATTTGGCTGCACAAATTGTAAAAGTGAAATGAATAAAAAACTATGTGTTCACGGAATTCGTGATCATGAATAAACATATATAAAAAGATATACCGGTAGGCTACATATGAATACAAATTATACTCACTTCTTGTGTAACTCTGTCTTCAGTTGAGGCACAACAGACAAAGCTTCCTTGAATGATGCACTGCAAGACAACAAATAAATAAATAAATAAAATAAATAAATGAAAAACAGTGACAAGAAACTCACCAATAGTGTGGGAAAACATAATTTATTTTTTGATATTGAATTTCTTATATAGAAACTCTGATCTAAAAAACAAATCATTTTTTAAGAAAACAAGTTCAAATTCATATTTATCTTGATGACACAAAGGAAATTTCAAAATGTATATTTAAATTCTATGAACATAACAATAGCTTTAACCCTATTTAGCCCGGGGGGGGGGCTTGAGAAGCCCCCCCCTCGACATTTTTCGCGATAATTTTTTAACGCAAGAAAATCTTGCACTGAAATTTTGTGACTTTTTTCTTTCGAGTCTTGCGCAACTTTTGAAAGAAATTTTTCGAAAATCGGACCTACCATTACAAAGTCACGTGTCCTTTTGTCTTCGCATGTCAGCCCGAAAATCGCTCATTTTTGTGATTTGTGTACAAAACATATGGAAATCTCATTTTTCAAATAAAGAGGTAAAACATTGGTTATTTGGTCTTGTTTAGATTTTAGGTGTTTATTTTGGGGTCAAAATAGTTGAATTATAGTTGGAAATGAAATAAAACAACAAAAACAATAAAATACATAAGTTAAAAAAACAAAGAAATACATAAGAAATTATCAAAACAATAGATAACATAAGGAATAACCCTGGTTTTTCAAATTTTTGTGTTGTATTATTATTCCAAATGGTCTAACAAATATATGTAGTGAGAAAGAATGCTTAAATATGAATAATGTCTGATTTATGGGCAAAAATGTGAATTTAATGACCTTATTTGCATAAATTACCATAAATATGCAAATGAGTGAATTTTTCAAAAAAATTGAAATTACCATAGTATTCTATACACTTCACTTGACATGTATGCAAATTTTCGCGGCGATCGGGCGTTTCACGGCCGAGATCATAGGGGGGGGCCTGAGAAGCCCCCCCCCCCCGGGCTATGCAGTTTCAAAATAGCCCGGGCTAAATAGGGTTAAGAAATGAAATAAATCACATTACAGCAGAGAGGGCAAGTATTCCAATGTTGGATGATGTTTGAAGGTTTGCATGGTGGTATGAATAATCACGGAAGAGGTTTACGGTACACCATGTGTAAAGTCCTCGAGGGACTGAGGAAAGTAGAATGGAGAATAGAGGTGAGATGAAAGGCGAGAAAGTGGAGGTTAGAAGGAAGAGTATCTTTCGGAAGTGAGTTTAGTCCTGAAAAGGACTGTAACCCAGAAAGTTTGGGCAGGATGAGAGGTTTGAGTAGAAGACTGGATTGAGTTGGAGAGTTGAGTAGGCGAGTGGAATTGCAGAGCAGGAGCAGGAGAGTAGACTCGACGTTTCGGACAGGTTGACTGTCCGTCTTCAGGAGTGAAGACGGACAGTCATATTCCAATGTTGTAATATAATTCATCAAATCTTTAAAATAAGACAAGAGAAATATAGGGGGGAAATGCATTTTTAATGCAGGATTATAAATAAAACCTGTCAAAGCATGGTTAGTTCATGAAGGAACTAATGGGCATCCACCCTCTCCCCTAGGGTAAACGACTTACTGTAATAACATACGCTCCAATAGCGAAATGATGGAAAAAGTGTCATCATGGTGCAGAAGTCAGTAACTACTCATAAGAGGGAAATGCTGACTTTAATAAATGATGATGAAGATGATGATGATGATGCTTTGCCCTTGGACCATTGTGTAGTGGTAGTTATTTTACCTGACTGCTTAGAAAGCATAAATGCTTGTTAGTTAGCAACCAGACGGCCGACGGCTTTAGGTCCTCTCGGAAGGACCTGTTAATGAGGATTCATGCCTTACAAAAGGGCACTAGGGCATTGCCTTAGTTTCAAACCCGGGTCACCGGATTGCGAGACCACTGCTCTACCGACTGACCTATTGCGCCTTTTTCATGTCGAGCTTTATTTCAATAATAATGAAACCATTTGAAGTTCCAAAACCAGCTCCCCCACACTGACCTTGTTCCTGCATTCCTGTACGGCGACATGGCCACCTCCAGCATACCGATATCAAGCCTTGCCTGAACAGCACCACTGCTACAGAATGCCCCAGTCACACAGCTCATGATACGTGACATCTCATCCGCTACGGCTTCTAAGACACGCCCCATCACACGCAGCATGAAGGCCGGAGCGATGGCGTTGATCTCAGCATGAATAGCAACAGAATTCATCAATGCTTCCTTCACATATGGACTTGCACCTGCACATACAAGGAGAATGAGTGGATTGGATCCATATATGAACCAATGCATAGTTTTTAAACTCTCTTTGATAGGTTTACTTATTTTGTACTCACAATTTCGATTTAAGTGTTTACACTTACCGTATTTATATCATCCAAAGTATACTCTAAACATGATATTTTCAGTCTCCGGTCTACCTTCTCATACAATATTTTTGTAGTCAATAAAAACCAATTGGATGAATGAAAAAGGATTTTATGAGTACATGTTAGCTTTAGGTTCAATAATTGTTTACAATACTAATGTCTTGCTTTATGCAGTATAAATGACCATTATGACTTGACAAACTCATAATTAAAATGACATTCATGCCACGAAGTTGGGAAAATTGTATCATTTATAAAGTCAAAGGGAAACAAAATATTTTATTTACTGAAGATGAAGATCAAATATTGTAAAAGTTTAACTTATTTTAAATGTAAGCCAGTTAAATAAAACTACAGTGATTATTATCTCATGTGCCAGTAGGGGGAGCATCACCTGTTCTTCCTTCAGTCATCAGGAGTCTCAACCCATTATGAACCTCTTGGTATGGGCCAGCAGTGCAATGCGCCAACTCCCCCGGTGGAAAATAAAATGGAACAAAACATTGTTTAAATATCAGTGGCTTTCTGCTTGATATTATAGGTCGCCTGAACAATCAGAAGAATTTGATAGTACATACCTGTAGGTTCAGGACAGTCGCCCCAATCATAGTTGCCTGCGTAGACTCCTACTTCCAGGGCTCCGACCAGAGGGTCGATTTTCTGCTCACAGTATGCCTCAAAGATCTTCTCATCAAGCTCAGCGTATGCTTCTTGGGATATCTAAAGAGAGAGTTGTTTAATAGAATGATTATCATAAGGCCTAAAAAAAAAATGTTGTATCGTCCTTTGCGACCGACCCAGAAATCTTGAAATCTACAGTCGGCTTTTGAATTTGAATTTTTTTTTACTGTTTTTTAGAGAAAATAAAATATTAAAGCATTCAATACTGAGAAATATCAGCCCAAAGAGGGAAAAAAAGAAAAAGAGAGGATTTCCGACCGACCGACCCATGTTTTGGCACCTTAAGGGCAATACAACATTCTTTTTTCTAGGCCTTATTGTTCGGTTCAAACCTGCTGTAATATCCACCTGCATAGAAAGACCACTTGTCTATAAGAAACACATTTTTGTTTACTGTGAAATTATGATTCTCTTTGAAGTATGTGTGAAAGGAAACTTTTGAATATAGACTACCTTTCTATAAAGATATTTGTTTTTTTGAATCTGGTCTATCAAACCTAACATATCCAAAGGATATAAACAGTTTTTACAATTTGACTTGATCATTTGTCTGCAGAACTCAGGAACATTAAGTGGATACAATATCTTAAAGTGTGTTTTAATGTTCATAGATTTGCCAATATAGAACATGTAAAGCATATCAGCATTTAAACTTACTTTCTGAATAAATGTTTGGGATGTTCTTGATATCATTCTAATGTAAACTGTAATGAATTATAAACATATATGAATTTGTTTTTGTTTTCTATTCTTCTGTATCTTTATTTCCATTTTTGTTCCAGTTTATCGCTAATTACTTACATTTTCTATTTCATGTGTGCTGGGATAGCCCAGTCTCTTGAACTGTTCAATCAGATTTGGGACGACGTGTTGAGAGACATGGCTGCAGTTACTCAGTACAATCACCAGACACTGCTCCTATAATTTTAAAAAAGTTGCATAATTCATCAGTATATTTTCCATTCTCAATCCATCACCAGTCATCTTGACAAACAATCTATGACTAATATGGTCACTAAATTCATGTAAAGCTGCCACGATCATTTTGAGTATCAGAACAAAATACTTCTGAAGTCTTTGTTTGCATGACCCTATGGTCTCTCACCCTTTGACCTCTTGAACCCCAAGTCTTATCAGTTTATTTCATTACGCTTATACAATCTTGAACCAAGATTGGTTAAAACCTCTTTTGTGGTTCTGATCTGATTGAGGTAACACATTAATACCATGGAAAGACCGGCAATTTTTCCACTAAAACAAACATCATAGTAGAATTGAAACCACTGATCTTATTGTCTTATAGCTCTATGGGGAAGAAAGTTACATCAACTGGAGTCACTGGACCATATCTGACTTTAACCATCGTGTCCGCAACTAAAGAACTATAATTATTGTGGAGCGCCAGGAGTATCAAATCTGACAGAAATGAGTGCTATTCAAGAACCCACTATTACTATTATTATTATCATAGTATACACATTCATTTTCATTGAATGCTGCCCTCTTTGACACTAAACAGAACAGACAGACTGGTGTTTCTTACCATGGAAGGTATACTATCTTCCGGTGATTGGAAGAGAGATTCAGGGGTTCTCATGGCGGCCTCAGATAACCTGGTAGCGAACAATATAGAAGAGTTCATCTTTTAAGGTAAACTCTAATTTATGCAAATACATAATTCGATACACACTTATTTTCACTGTAATTTTGTTTTTCTTTATTAAAGATACTATGTCCCTTTTGCAGCCAACATCAAATTCTGTAGAACTTTGCAGGAATTATGAATATGTCATGTATGTCCTATCTGTAAAATTTAGACATTAGCAGTGTCCTAGTATTCAAATGATGCAAGGAAACCTGTTTACTTGCTAGACTTCACTGTCAGACACTATTGAGTAACTGACTGGCTTTTTTTCTTCTTTGGTTATAACATACATAAAATGAGCTGTAAAGGGCACATGAGCATTTGTCTACATCAATAACCCACTTCTTGTAATGGCCAAAATTAAACTGATTGAATCTTTGTGCAGCACAAAACGTACGACCATTCAGTACAATGGTCTGAAAATCAGACTATTACTTACTGACTTGGTAGCAATTCAGTCGATTTGACGACTAATAGTCGTTATTTTCCCACTTAAAGACATTTTCAAGCCTCCTTTTTTTTTAGGGAAGTTTTTTTTTCCCATCAATGATGGGTGAACTATCTTTCATCACCTGATTTACTTTTGACCAATCGTAGAGCAAGATTCTTAGTATGTGGAATATAATGTGTGTTATATCAAGAGCAAAGTGTAGTCAACAGGTAAATGGTTATCAATTATCTAGTAATAAGTATGTTTCTCTTGTCACACAATTTTCCATGAACATATACATTACATGTACCTTAAACATATTGGCCCGTATTCTGAAGTCGTGTCTAACTCCTGTTTAACTAAACAGTTGTCTAAGTCCTGTCTAAGTCCCGTCTAACTTTAGACTCGAAGTCGTGTCTAACTTTTTTCGTATTCTGAAGTCGTGTTTAAATAAAGTTAAACACGAAGTCCTGTCTAAGTCCTGTTTAACTTTAGACAACTGCGAGGGGTTGTTTAAGTCCTGTTTAAGGGCGCGATTCTGCTGCTTTTCAACGTCTACGGTACACTCTACTTGCTGACCCTGAACTTGCGGGGAGAACGATGGTACGTGCATCCTATACAATTTCAAATACATTTTACAGGAATTTTTCTCGTGTAGCCTGATTTTTTTTCTCGATAATATTAACTATTCTTATCTAATGGTGACATCTTGGAAATTCCATAATCTATAATAAACTAACCATTCTGTTGGAGAAGTTTCTTTGCTGGTTCTTCCGAGCACAGAGGCACTGATAAGTGATATTATTAGTGCGTTTGTGTACAGTGTACGTGTAGTACACGTACGTCACATGCACATCACACAGTGCAATACATGCATGCAGTCTAGTCATTACGTCACGATCACATCACCATGGTACCAGCACGCGCACAGCTAGGCACGCGCACAGCTAGCTGTGCGCGTTAATTTATTTATCCGGTGCGCGCACGCATGCGCATTGGGTCTATCGTCAGAATTAACGCCTACTGGGCATGCGCAGAAGTCGTGATTTAAAGTTAAACAAGACTTGCGCAGAACTTAAACAGCTGTTTAGTTAAACACCACTTAGACAGGACTTAAACAGTTGTTTAGTTAGACGAGACTTAGACACGACTTCAGAATACAAAATTTAGTTAAACAGGACTTAGACACGACCTCGCGTCTAAGTCCTGTTTAAGTCTTGTCTAACTAAACAGTTGTTTAACTTTAGTCGTGGCTAAGTTAGACAAGACTTTAGAATACGGGCCATTAGGTACACTCGGTAAGAAAGCAATTTATGTTGCAGCTGAAACACCTAATTAAGCACACACATTTTCCATCAATATATTTACCTTAATTTCTGTGTATCTCCATCATCGTCAATGAAAGCCAATTGTTCAAGACATGATGCAAAGGCCTGTAACAATTAAAAAAGAAAAAAGGAAATCATATTTTCTTCTCGAACGATTAGAATAACCCGGCGATTATATTATCAGTATTAGATTATTTCTTATTTATCATGGAAGGTGCTCTATTCCTTGAGCAACTACATAATACAATATGATTCAAACAAATGATTGGTCAGATCAAATACCATTGCCATAAGATATGTTTTTCAATTAAACAGACATGTACTCATATATTTGGGATTCATTTCACTATAAATCTTTACAAAGTATTCATGAGAATTATGGAAATTTATTCTTTGATCACTTGAGAGTAGACATAAATTCTGTCTTCAAATGCTGGCAGGGAGGAATAAGCATAGGACTAATTAGTATTCATTTCACATTTCACATAGTCAGTGACATGTGGTTATCTCATCAAATCAGCTCTCAATTAACATAAGAAAAAGGGGACCATGGGGGACCAATGGTCACCGATTAGGCATTGTTTGCTCTATAGAGGGCGCAAGTAGCTATAAGTAGTGCAGTGGGGCTTTAAGTCAAATTACAAAGCTCAATAATGATGTTTAATGACAGCTCTTACCATGAGCAAATCTGAAGCTAATTCCACAGTCTGTCTTTCAACATGCCTGTTATCAAATATCTAGAAAAGAGACAAATAACAGTAGAGACTAAAATAATAATAATAATATAAAAGATAGGCTATACTATACAGTGCGTCCCAGAAAAAACGAAACCAAGAAGTATCAATGTTCTATCATAACTTAATCATAACTATAATTAATGAATGATACATATTTGGAAAGCTTAGAGTCTCTTCTTTCATGTGATGCTACTCAGATAATGCATATTTCACGCATGAGTGATTAAAAGCAATTTGAAGGAAGGAAACCAAAAAGACATTTGGCGGGCGGTATCTGAATTTCGAAGAAAAATTCACATTTCTAGAAAGTTGAGTTTCTGCCCTTTCATATGACACCTCAATCACGAAAAATGAGCGAGGAATGACAAAGTTCTGTTTGCTTAAAGTAGTGCTTGCATTTCCATAATTTTATTAAACGAATTCGTTTTCACTGGCTGCCTGCCGTATCAATAAACAAAATTAACAAAAGACTTAACTCCGTTTCGTTGACAATCAGCCATAGACGAGAGTCTTCATGCATGGCTGATTGTCAACGAAACAGAGTTAAGTCTTTTGTCAAATCTGCTTTTTGCTACGGCAGGCACCCAGTGAAAACGAATTCGTTTGTTAAAATTATGAAAATGTAAGGGCTACTTTAAACAAACAGAACTTTGTTATTCCTGGCTCATTTTTCTTGATTGAGGTATCATATGAAAGAGCAGAAAATGAACTTTCTAGAAATATGAATTTTTCTTTGAAATTCAGATACCGCCCGCCAAATTACTTTTTGGTTTCCTTCCTTCAAATTGCTTCTATTCACCCAGGCGTGAAATATGCATCACGTGAGTAGCATCAACTGAAAGAGGAGACTCTAAGCTTTCCAAATATGTATCATTCATTAATTATGGTTGTGTTTAAGTTATGATAAAACATCGATACTTCTCGGTTTCGTTTTTTCTGGGACGCACTGTATAATACTCCTGCAACACTACTTAGAAAACAAAAATATTAGAATAATTAATTATCGATACAAAATGTCATATCCATGTATTTGTAAAGCGTGTTTCAAATTGAATTCTAATTCATATTTCATGAATTTACAAAAAATTAAAATGCTCTATATGATTGAAGTTGATTTTTAAAGTTTACAACATCTATCCTATTCCTTGTCTGTGTGTAGCTTTTGATGATAGAAAGTCAAAGAACAAATTATGATCTTAAACTCCTCTATTAACTGTCAATTTCTACCACCCCCCCCCCCCCCCCCCCCCCCCTCAAAACAAAAAGTTGTAACTTGACTTAAAGAGAAGGTCGAGTTCTGGGAAGGGGTGAAAAATAATTTACCAAGATTGGGCCAAATTCCAGAACCTTGCAGAACACACCAATACTTATATGCTAGATGATCAACCTTTTCTGATCAATTCTACAACATTTCTTTCACAATACAATCGCATAACAGGAAATCAACTTTATCTTTAAGCTGTCACACTTCTTACATAGGATACTCAGAAGTCAGAATGATAAGAGTAAGGAAATATTACAAACAAACCTTCTTTTCAGTAGAGCTGGTACAGATGATCACTTCCTTGAGATGCTGTAATATGTCGACTACTATACTCTCAAATAGAGTAGGCTAAAAGAGTAAGATAAGTTAAACGGATTGCAATTTCAATACTGACTGTTCAATTTAACACAAAAAATATTAATAAATGCACTTCTCATTTCCGCAAATTTTACAAGAAGCTTCTTACCACAAGCGTTGTGACATTTAATAACAATAAAAATAAACATCTTTCAGGTTTGGTTTAAACTCTTTGTTACATTTTCACATTAAAAAAAACAATAGAATTCATGTAATCTTAAATTAGTGATACACAATGTAATTCGTTCCCAATGCATTAAAAGATTACTAGCTAATTAAAAACCACATCTAAAGCCTATATACAGTTTTGAGGTAATGCATGTAAAACATTCTTGTCAAGCTATGTGTCCACCAGGTCTACATACCGGTAACTGAGATTGCTTGGTCTAGGAAAAGCAGTGAAGGAAGATTTTCTATTCAAAGAAAGTTTCTTTTCTGGAAAATCTGGAGAGGGGGAAGTGCCCCCGCCCCCAGAAACATCACCACTGCTGCAATAAGCATGAATTACGTTATTTTTGAAGGTGTTTTTATTTTTACTTGAAATGACCTACCGTGGTTGTGATACCTCCATTGTCATCCATCTGTAGTACCCAGGTCTCACGGCCATGAAGAGCTTTGATATCTGCAAGAAAGAGAGAGAGATTACACAAAACATGAGGTCATAGAGGCTGTTCACACCGGCAGATATAGCGAGCGCTAGACCGCGCTATCTCTGCGGTTTGGAAGGTACAACGTCGTTTCGGTCCGCCCAACAGGGAGCCACGGCGAGCCAAAACGGCGTGCCACTGGAGCATCTCTTGGGGGTGGTCCACGAGAGATAGCGCGGTCTAGCGCGCGCTACAAAAAAGGGGGTGCTACGATAGACCGCGCTATCTCATTGCGGTGTGAACAGGCTCATAGATATCATAGAAGTCATTCAAATTGACTTGCTCTTCTAACCCCTACCTACAAGAAACACACTTATTAACAAAAAACGAAAGAAGGATTTTTTTATGATTTGGAAAAAGCTAGATGTCAGGTTTACAAGCTAGCAATCACAATGCTTTTGAACACTTTTTATAAATTCTCTCAAAAGCCTCTGAACCAGTTTATTTTCAAATCATTATTTGCATAAAAATTAGACTTGTTTGCCTATTAACAGGAGGGCATCATGCCAGAAGAATTTTAATTTAATTTTATGCTGGACATTGGTCAATTCTGACCCCTTGAAAGGGAGCAACTATAGCTCTTACCCTCAGTAGCCTCCTTGAAGAGAGTGACCATACAATGAACCCTCAGATCAGCTAGTAATGACTGCAGGACTTCAAGCAGTGGGGTTGGTACTTCAAGATTCACCAAAGTACTTAGAACAGACCTGTAGGGTTGAAAGACAAAGAATAAATATAAACAAATTTGCAATGAAAAGATGATTTGAAAATGGATCTCAAAAAAAGCTGTATAAACCAATTCTCAATGGTTTGATCTTATAGAAAATAGAAATCCTCGTGAATTATAATCTTATTTGGAATATATAGCGAATCACAAAACTTGCTAAAAACCAGTACAAATACACATGTGCATAAATGGGAAAACTGTTGTGATGTTTATTTCTCAGGTATATCAAAATAAGAAGTAAGCTTCACAATGAAATATTGCTTTCTTGAATCTCAAGATTAGCAACAACAGAAACATACCTGATGGATCGAACACATTGAGGGAGCCAAGCCCCAGCTCCTACTTCATTCTTGCTGGCGCCCCACTCTCCTAGCTTAGCTCTGTCTTTCTCATTCTTCTTTTCAAGAGACTCAGGTAGGAATGCTGCCCTCACAAGGTCCGCAAAGTAGGTAGTGATCTTTGTCATCATGGCCTGAAAAGGATAGAAATGTGAAGAGAATTCATCACAGACAAGGAACGGAATGAAATAATATCTATAGAAACTCACATGCAAGAAGACATTAATTAATTATCGTTCAAACAACATCATGGAGTTATAAATCTCACAATCTATTCAACAAGCAAACATAAAATGAGAGATATGGTATATTAAAGAGCATTTTAAAACATTTAAAATCACACTTCTATGAAATTTAATATCCGTACCCTCAAATTTGAATAACCATTAATATGCAATCCATTCCACACATCCTTACACATAAAATTCAATATTTTCCAACATAAATTGGCAGTAAACATTTTCCTACATTGCGAAACAAAAGTCTGGTTGAGAAATCTTTTGAAGTTGAGAGTATAGCAGTTTGTACTCACAGTGAATGAGGCTTCCTTTGTTGAGTCAACAATCATAGACTTCCCTCCGGCCTGTTATATGAACAAATAAATATAACAACATTTTAATACATTTGCTTGGAGAAAGGAGGGTGTTAACTTATACCATTATACCATTATATACAGAGTTAATGCCTTTCTGGTTCCAAACAGGTGATATGTCCACTTAATAATTACTACGATATATCCTCTCGAATTAAACTGCACACCATGATAATCAACTAATCACATATTCCATCTTTAGCTGCTCTGAAGTGGAATTATAAAGTCATTGCAATATTCCAATGATGAGCAAATTTACTCATGAAAAAGAAAATGCAACCTATCAAAATACATGGACAATAGTTGAAAAAATAAGATTAAGTTTACACACCTAGAAGTTTATTCCCTTGAATTTTTCATTTGTAAAAAGGAGCTTTTAACATATAAACATGACTTCTCTATTGCTCTACTCTATTTTGTTAAAGCCAATTTATTATTATTTTAGAAAATCAATTTTGAATCCAGACATCCTTAAATATATCTCTACAATTGAACGTTTAGCTGGTACCTCAGAGACAACTGATGCATTGAAGTAGGATTGGCCGAGCCTCCAGAGATTAGGGAAGGTTGTTAGAAGGTTATCTGCTAGCTCTTCCAAGAACAACACTTGCTGAGGGGGTGAAAACTTGCCATCCACTGAAAAAAGAATGCATAAATACTGAAGTAGTACATTAGTATTACTGTAGAATAGTAAATATGAATCCTCCTTTGTCCCCATTTACATGTATGTCTTCTAAACTTTGATGATTATTGTCCTTTTCCTCCCCTTTTGTTGCTGTTGTTCACTAACTTTTTCTCCTTTTTATTCTACTTTTTTAATTACATGGAACATTTTGCCTCATTCATTGTGTTCCGCAAGAAATTGGTACAATTATAGGTCCAAAGGCAATTTATTCACAAAACTACAGAAGATGGTCTGCATCAAATATTGTATATCTTTCTCTTTCTACATAAAGATTTACATGGATATTTTCTGAAAAAGACTCCCAGGAATTCCTTTAAAAATTATTCAATAGCAGAGTCATAGTTTAAATCACATAATATACAGTGTAGTTTACTTACTGTTTGAATCGGATGTAAATTTGACTTGAATACCAGAGCCTAAATAAAAACAAAAATACAAGGATATAGTTTATAGGCAAGTAAAGTTAAATCATAAGAAGCATTATGAATCTATATACAGGTAGAGGTGTCATGGTTGGGTGGATAAGTCACCCGACTGTCGATCACAAGGTCCGGGGTTCGAGTCCCGTCGCGGCACTAATGTCCTTTGGCTAGACATTGATCTACATTTGCCACACTCAACCCAGGTGATGTAAATGCGTACCTGGCAGGAATTTAATTCTTTGAAATGCTTAAGCACCTTATCATGGCGGCCCAGCTACAGCCAGGGTGATAATATGATACCGTGTATTAAGCGCAGTGGAGTATATCCATATAGTAGCTGCGCTATATAAATTTACCTTTCATTATATATTAATATAAAATTCTCTCTCCTCAAACATCTATATGTGCATGGATTTTGTACGTAAGCAAGTGTGTGTCACTCTCTCTGCAACATATTTGTCTCATCTCACTCATACTCATACTCTGCCTCTCTTTCTTCATCCTCACAGTCATAAACAAAACTGTCTTTATCAAATGGCAACAACATGCAAGAGAGATGAAGTCATGCACAACTCCAGCTGTCAAGCAGGAATATATTTTATCTGAAATAGATGATCTTACCAGAGAAGTTTCTTCGATGACCTCTGACCTTTGAGGCATGGCTTGGGGGTTCAATGACCTCACATCCCTTTTGGTCTGAAACAGAAAGATGAGAAGAAAAAAACATTCAAACTATTGACAAACGCCCCTGCAGTGATATTAATAGCATGTTACAATAATAATAGTCTTAGTCTTGGTGAAACATCATTAGAATGAATACACAGAATATTTCTGTAAAAAGAAAACCAAACTTTTGTAATATAGATGGCCATTTATTGTTCTGATCAAGAGATCCTACTGCCCTGTGCAAATTAATAATGACAGAACTCATTACAAATTGTTGTAGTTCAAATATCCCAACCTCTTTCATCACAAATGTTGTATCATATGATAAAAGAAATTTCATATAATGTATCATCATGGATCCAATTTTGTTTAATTGATGAGATACTGTTAGGGAAAGACAGGTTTTCTTTCATAAGAAACAAACTGAATAATGAGAAAGGGAAGGGAGTTGGCTGATATAGATAAGTTTACCTACTTGGATATATCCTTGAGGGGAGGGGGAGGGAGTGGGCAGGGAAGTGGGAAGGGTATGGGCATGGAAGGGTGTGGATTAAGAGAACTGATATAGACATGCCTACCTATCTGGATATGTTGATCCTTGCAAGGGAGGGGAAGGAAGGGGGAAGGAAGGGGGCAGGAAAGGGTGCGGAGTAAGAGAGCTGATATAGACATGCCTACCTATCTGGATATGTTGATCCTTGCATCCTGCTAGTATATCCTGGATCCATTTATGTTCGTTGACGATACACTCCCATGCTGGGTCTCCTGGTCCACCTAGCTCTACTAGGTACCTGACAACAACAAACGACAATCAAACAACAAAGTCAGAAACTTTAATGACATGAAACTTTCATGAATTGTTAATATCAAGACAGTTTCACTGACGAAAGTTTTGCAAAAGGAAAATGTTCCTTTATGTGATACTATATCATTCTAATGTTTCGGGACATGAATCTTGACTATTGGTAAAGGTGAACAAAGTTTCATGCACATGAAATCTGAAATCTGTGCATTAGAAGGCCATGGGAAATTTTCTTGAAATATAAGATTTGAGCAGATTTCTTTTGGTCACCAACAAATACCGATCACTAGTGAGAAGTCCACATACAATCATACCTTATGAGCCTCTTTTGTTCATCTAAAGGTGTTGGTAGTTCCATGAGTTTCTCATGAAGTTGGACCTGCAGTTCACGTATCTTGTTCTCTACTTCATCGTACACTGTAGGACAGATGGAGACGGTTGAATAAAGATAATACATGTGTCATAGTCAAGTGGATTCAACAGTTAAATGGGTATGAGAAGGTCATGGGTTCAAACCTCGGCATGGTACTAATGTAATTTGGTATTAGACTTTAATCTACATTTGCCACTCTCAACCCAGGTGTAGTTAGTGGGTAGCTTCAACCAGAGCAAAACTTTTCAAATTCTCTGTGTACCACCCAGAGATGTTAATTTTACTATGTGATGCAACACATACAAGAATGGAATTTTTCAACAAAACTGGAGCAGATAATCAAGAGTCTAAGAGAACAAGGCCCTCACTTAGACTGTATTTTTAGACTTTATTATTATAAAATGTATATTACATAGCGTTTGTAAAGTGAAATAATGGCACATATTTCAAAATTTAATAAATGCTTATTAAACAGAACTATAAACATAATGATGAAAATTTACGTTTCCATAAGAATATATTTGAATTACAAAACATTTTTCATGGTAAGATACAAACCTTTCTTGAAAGTTGTTACTTGTGTTTTTGAGAATAGTTGACGAGCCCTCTCATAATCATTGATGACAACTTCATAGTCTCCCTGCATTAAAAGACAAAAATATTTTACATCAAAAGGGTTTACCGGTTACATATCAAAATGAAATGTAGGAAATGAATGGTATTGAGAAGGAAATACTTTCAAATCTGAATAATTCTTCCTCACTAAAATCAAAACAAGTATATGTAACATGTATGTCTTCTTAGCAAGAGTTATAAAGAGGTGGTATGGCTTGCTGAATGGAGCTATTGTCTTGGAACCAGGAGGGTTCTGGGTTCAGGACTATGTGTATGTCATTGTCTAGCCCTGTGGATAGGACTTAAGCTAAAGGCCTCCAGGAGCTTACTTATAAACATGTAAGCTCTGTCAAAGAAGTAATGTAAAACGAAACTTCGAATTTCATAAAGAAAAGGACATAACACCAAGTAATGATCTTCTTGAACTGCAATCGTAAGAACAAATTTGTCATATGTTTCATTCTTTAAGCATTATTATTTAATATGGAAAGCTTAATGGTCATGCACAAAATTTACATACTTTTAGATAAATAACCATTTATGTCAATTTATCAATCGCACTCACAAAGCACATGATGATCTCTCTTGCAATCTTTCTATTAAAGCCGTCTGCACTTGTTTGGCCAGGGTGGATTAGACCTCCCTGCAAGGTCACTGAAAAGTGGCTATCTCATCAAATTAGCTCTCAATTAACATAATAAAAAGGGGATCATGGGAGACCAACAGGCACCGATTAGGCATTGTTTACTATATAGAGGGCGCAAATAGCTATAAGTAGTGCAGTGGGGCTTTAACCCCTTGCCTACTGGAACCATGTGGTCTCTGTATTAAGTCTATGGGGATAAGGTAATTCAGCAGTCAATGAGTTAAAGGGATAGTCCACCCCAGGATTTTCTTTAGCTGACGATATAGACCTAATAATACAATGAAGAATGATACAAGTCTCATTAAAATCCATGATCACATAACAAAGATATATCAACTTTTTTATCGAAAATCAGCCGCCCCCCAAATGCAAATGCGTTACATGGGCATGAAACGATCGCCAAAAAATAACCGATAGTATCGAAATTGTGACGTATGTTGCGAGCTGCCTTCTTATTTCGCAGACATTCACTTTCGCTTTCACTTTCATTCATGATTCGTCGTGTCAGTGCGATAACAGTGTATCGCGAGCGAAAGTGAATGTCTGCGAAATTAGAAGGCAGCTCGCAACATACGTCACAATTTCGATACTATCGGTTATTTTTGGGCGATCGTTTCATGCCCATGTAACGCATTTGCATTTGGGGGGCGGCTGATTTTCGATAAAAAAGTCGATATATCTTCGTTATGTGATCATGGATTTTAATGAGACTTGTATCATTCTTCATGGTATTATTAGGTCTATATCGTCAGCTAAAAAAAATCCTGGGGTGGACTTTCCCTTTAATGATTCTTACCTTCTTGATGTTCCTCTCAATTGTGATGGGAAGATGGAAGAGAAACTTGAATCTGTTGAGAACGTTGAGAGCATTCCTAGTCGAGTCCGCTCGGTCTTTACGATGCAACACACTCTGGAATATCTTCTGAGCATTCTCATTGCCCTCTGATATACAGAAGAAAAGAATTATATAAAGTATATATGCAATATGTCAGTATTTTCAATACACTTAAAACATATGGGCCAAAATTCACAAAGGAGGTTTAGATTTAACCTATGGTTTAAGCCTTCATTTACATAACCCATGGTTTAAAAATTAGCGCAAAATAAGCGTACCTTGCCTTGCGCGCGTCTAATATTGCACCTCTGACTTGTCCCATGCTTATTTTGCGCTAATTTTAAACCATGGGTTATGTAAATGAGGGTTTAAACCATGGGTTAAATCTAAACCTCCTTTGTGAATTTGGGCCATGAAGTCTATAAAATGTTCATCTATAAGGATTGTGACTTAGGCTATTCTCCAATAAGCAATACAAATATCACTAGATTTGTCAGATGAGGAAATACTGATTTACTAAGAAACCTTTCATCTTCTTTAATTAAGTATGTGCTATCTCAACATTAAACAAGGGAATAATTTAACACATATAACACTTGATTGTATATGAATTATTATTTTGAATAGGAATCAGAGTATTGCACAAATATTTTTTTTAACAACAGGACCTCATTTTGTAATGCAGTCTATAATATCTATTAAAGAAATGAAAGATCTACATGGTTAAAGATTTACAAAATATATATAAAATGCACTAGCGTCAATGAGTAAGACACTAATTCTATACTACCTAGTCCCTCTCATAGTAATCAAAGTTGTTGAGGTTCTGACTGCTCACATAGAGTCATATGCTTTCTTCGCAGTTAGAATAAAACAAAATTAACCTTTAAAGGCATTGTTTAACAATATTAAATCTGAGATGCATGGTCCTACGTGTTACCAGTGTCTATGATATATGGTGTAATATTGAAGCCCTAAAAAAATTGGGCATCAAAATGATCATGAAGTGCCTCAAAAAATTAAAAATCAGTTTTACCATATTCATTTTCCCCAATAGACTGTAGTATTATAAAAAAACGTTCGGAAAACAGAAAATGAAATTTTGATTTCCAATCATAAATATCTTAATAATCAGGCAAGCGATCGGCTTGTAAAAGTCATGGGATTCCTGACTGACCTAAAGGTTTATAATTATGATTGCAGCATGAGCTAAATCCAGGATTTTGTTTTCAGAATCTGAGGCAATGTTACAGAGTCACTTTAACAAACAAAAAACTCACTGAGAAGCAGGGCCTCTATCTTCTGTAGAGTAGCCATCTTTTCTTGGCTGCCGTCTCCTTCTCCCTTCAGCTCCATCTCATCTGCTTCCTTCCCTTCGTCTCCCCTGTCTACCTCCGTAGACTCCTCCCCAGGAGTTGCCTTGACCCGGTCTCCTATGTTCTCATGCCGGCAGAGGTCTCCATGAATAGCTGATTTGGAAGAAATTTACAGGATGGAACAAAATCAAACGTTTTAAAGTATTAAATCATTTCAAATAATCATGACATTTCATTCTCTTCTTTCCCTCTGTCTACCTCAATAGATCCCTCCCCCGGGGCTGGCTAGTTTGACCTGGGGATGTTTCACAAAGATCCTAAGTTGAACTTATCTTTAAGTTGGACCTAACAATTATGGAAAGCAGTTAGCATCTTTGAAAATATTTTGTAAAACTTATTTTAAAAGGCATTAAATGTTGATTCAAATTATTCATATTTGCTATTATGTGGATTTTATGACAATTTTTAAATACTTGAATTTCTGCTTTTGAATATATTACATTTTAAGGCTACAAATGGCTCTCCATAATGTTTAAGTCCAACTTAGAGTTAAGTTTGACTTAGGATTTTTGCGAAACACCCCCTGGTCTCCAATGTTCTCATTTCTGCAAGGGTCTCTGTAAAGAGCGATTTTTGGAAGGAAGTTACACTATAAATCAGAAAGAAGTACCGGTACTATTAAACATTTCAAATTGATAGTCACTTTCTTCCTTCCATAATCAGTCTACAAAGCTATAGGCCACAAAATATCTAGGAAAACAAACACAGAATAACTAAAACCCCCTAAAATACTTAACTGATCAAATTTTATAGATGTAGAAAACACAGTTGGTCTTGCACCGATCTTTCTATTTCACAAGATGGTCACTCTTCTGACTAACAATTTTGCTTGAAACTATCTAACTTATTTTTCCAACCCAATTTTAATTGTGGGAATAGAATGTACAAGAAGAAACAAAGATATAATTTGAAAGATGATTTTTTCCTCACTTGCTAGGATGTCCTGACAGTTCATGAAGGTACCAAGATTAGATTTGATGAACGTCTGCGGTCCTTCTGTCTTCAAACCCGATGACTGCCTCTTCAGGTGCTCTAAACCTTTCCTGAGATCTACAAAGCTGCAAAGAAAGAGTTCACATTTGGGTTAAAGCCCCACTGTACTACTTATAGCTACTTGCGCCCTCTATATAGCAAACAATGCCTAATCGGAGACCTTTGGTCCCCATTATCCTCTTTTTCTGATGTTAATTGAGAGCTGACCAGTGACCATGTAAGGAGGCCTTATCCCTCCTGGCCAAACTAGTGCAGTGGTGCTTTAATAGGTCTCATTATACAAATTAAGTCTGACCTAAAATTGCTGCAGAGTTTATAGGAATGCATTCAATGCTGTCAATTTGACAGATTCATATCATCAAAATTAACTAAAATCAAATTCCAAAATACAAAAAAAAAGTTATTCCAAAAAACAATAATATTTTTTCTATTATTTTGATTCTCAAAATAATAGATGACTTTCTCTTCAAACCTTTCCTGAGATATACAAAGCTAGAAAGCAAGAGTACACATTTGGGTAAATATGTCTCATTCTACAACACAAGTCTGAACTGAAATTGCTGCAGAGGTTATAGAAATGCATTCCCTGGTATCAACTTGGTGAGATTCATATCACACAATAACAAACTAGATGGAACTTCGACTGCGCGCAGTCGAAAATGATGCCTCCGTCATAGAGCAAGTTTACAAACCAAAACAGAAGAAATTTTTCAAATTCAAGTTTCATTGTAATCCATTAACAGGTTCTCAGAATATCGTGATTACAAGCAATTTCTCATATACATTTATGACCCTTTGATCTTTGACCTCATGACCCTAAAATCTACTCAGTTCATGGGCTCTGCAAGATGTCCAGAGTTAAATAGTAATCCATCCGTCAGTTCTAATGAGAATGCGTTCACAAGCTATTTTTGCATACATAATGAGCCCATGACATTTGACCTTTGACCTCATGACCCAAGAATCTACTCAGTTCATTGACTCTGCAAGATACATACATGATCTAAGTTTGGCAGGAATTCATCAATCTGTTCTAATGATAATGCGATCACAAGCTATTTTTGCATACATAATGAGCCGCATGACCTTTGACCTTGACCTCATGACCCCAAAATCTAATCAGTTCATTGGCTCTGCAAGTAACATACATGACCTAAGTTTGGCAGGAATCCATCAATCGGTTCTTGAGATAACGCGATCACGAGCTGTTTTTGCATACCTAATGAGCCCTGTGACCTTTGACTTTTGACCTCGTGACCCCAAAATCTAATCAGTTCATCGGCTCTGCAAGATACATACATGACCAAAGTTTGGCAGGAATCCATCAATCGGTTCTTGAGATAACGCGATCACGAGCTGTTTTTGCATACCTAATGAGCCCTGTGACCTTTGACCTTTGACCTCGTAACCCCAAAATCTAATCAGTTCATCGGCTCTGCAAGATACATACATGACCAAAGTTTGGCAGGAATCCATCAATTGGTTCTTCAGATAACGCGATCACGAGAACGGGACATACGGACGGACGGACGTACGGACGGACGGACGGACGGACAACCCGAAAACATAATGCCTCCGGCTACTTCGTAACGGAGGCATAAAAATCATGAACATTAACTGAAATCGATCACTGAAAGGTGCAACTAAATCTATTCCAAAATGTCCATTATTTTCTCATTGACTCTCAAAAATCTTAAAAATAAACATAGTAGATTTATCAGCTAAAATCCTCAGATTCTACTGATCAAGATTTGTTTGTTTGTGTGTGGATAAGAAAAGTCACAAATTAGAAAAGGGCATTTCCAAATATATGCATGTACACAAGTATACATAATATATACAAATTAGATGCGCATTGCTATTCATACCTGGTATTACTATGGCTCTCAATGAGAAAGAGGGCAGGCTCAAAGTTCCTGTGTGCCAGGTTGCTACTCCCTATATGAGAAAAAGTGGAATACAATACAAGATAAACAGGTATGAAAAGTACAGCAGGCTCATTCACATACATGCATAACATGGTAAGCTGCTGCATTCGTTGTACATCAATAGAGATTTGCAATTTGCCCCACTCAAAATCAAATGCTCGCAGTGCACAACATTGGAATATTAACAATTATTTACTCACTTAATAACCAGATAAAAGTACAAAGACATCAAATTAAATAAGTTTTATTAGTAATCTACACTTCTTTTTCGAACTACACCTATCAGCATTTAAACATTAGGATGGATTATCTTATAAAGAGAGGCAAAAGGCATGATTCTAAGTTTAATCTTTAAAGATAAAGTTGAGTTCTGGTCATGTGATTGAATTGTGAAAGAAAAGGTGTGGAATGGATCAGAAAAAGTTGATCATGTAGCATGTAAGTATTGGTGTGTACTGCAAGGTTCTGGAGTCATCAAAATAATAATTAATTTGGCCCAGTCTTGGTAAAGTAACGAGCACTGTACACAGAAAGATGTATATGGGACGACACTAATGGTGTTGGGGCTAGCTTACCTTGATTTTCCTTATCTTTCTATGCTCATTACTCAGCCAGTATACATTTTCCACAAAAATTGTTTGGCAAATGACAGTTATTTGTACTCTTGAACATTCAGTGTAAGTTTAGTTTGATTCTGTGAGAATTCATTTTCTTTTTTTACCAGAATTCAAGTTTAAAATGAACCTACCTTTTGGAAACATTTGGTGTGCTTCATCATCAGAGAGTTGCCTGGTTAGATAAATCAGATATCACAAATATGGATTCTTTATATGTTACAAGCAGTTAATCAAGGGAATATAATTACATTTCATAAACAATGAAACATATAAACAAAGAAAATAACAAAATGCAACGTCACACTTTGCAAACCTGTACATGATTATTAAAATTTCCAACCATTCTTTCATCTTACATTGATACAGTAAAGTATCATATGAACATGTTCTAAGAAAATACTTTTTAGCTTAATAAGTTTGCACACATTTAAAGGGAGGCTTTACTACTGCAGCTAGAAGGGATTAGACCACCCATAGAGCCAGCGAGGTCAGTGTGACAGGTGGCTATCTCATTAACTCAGCTCTCATTTAACATAAGAAAAAGAGGATCATGGGGGACCAACAGGCACCGATTTGGGAAGTTTTCTATATAGAGGGAGCAAGTAGCTACAAGTATGGCAGTGTGCCTTTAAAACAATTCAGTGCAGAACCATATTTAACAGCACAAGCAAGTTAATACAGCCAAGAATTACATTAAAGATACTATGTCCCTTTTGCAGCCAACCTCAAATTCTGTAGAACTTTGCAGGAATTATGAATATGTCATGTATGTCCTATCTGTGAAATTTAAACGTTAGCAGTGTCCTAATAATCAAATTATGCAAGGAAACCCGTTTACTTGCTTGACCTCACTGTCAGACACTATTGAGTGACTGACTGGCTTTTTTTCTTCTTTGGTAATAACATACATAAAATGAGCTGTAAAGGATTTTTCTACATCAATAAACCACTTCTTGTAATGGCCAAAATTAAACTGATTGAATCTCTGCGCAGCATAAAACGTACGAACATGCGGTACAATGGTCTGAAAATCAAGACTATTACTTATTGGCTCTATAGCTCCTAAGTCGATTTGACAACTAATAGTCATTATGTTCCCACTTAAAGACATTTTCAAGTTCCCTTTTTATAAGGGGCGTTCTAAATTAGTATTATCTTTCAAATGCCGTTGGAATTTAACCTTTTCATTTTTTGGCCTGCAAATGGGACATAGTACCTTTAAATCAATGGATTTTATTAACTGAATTACATTTATCATACAGCCATCAAACACAGTCACAACGGATTTGCCGTATCGGCACAATCCATATTAAAAAGTGTCTCTGTTATTAAGTCAAATGAGATCTTCATTACACGCTTTTCATCCCTCAAAAGAAACAGAGTGCTTTTTGTATAAGAATAATCATTCCCTCAATTATCTATGGATTGATGATCTATTGCAGACAGAAGAACGTGAGAAATGCGTGCTTACGGAGCGTGTTCCATGGGTAGACCAAGAGGATCTTCTCTGCCTGATTGAAGGGGTGATGATGGCCGACTGATGCTGTTCAGTCTCCTGTCAAACAAGGACGATTCATCCACCCAGATGGCCGAGTCTTGAAGGGGATCTGAGGAAGAATGACAAACACGTGAAAAACATTTTTTCAAAATCAAAATTGAATCATGAACTTTAAAAAGTCAATAATAATAACAATAATAATTATGATAATTATAATAACAAAATTAATCATTACAAAAATAATAACAATAGCAACATTTGTATTAAACACATTTCCTTCCCAAGGGATGTTTAATTCACCTATAAAGTATGACAACTACCCCTAATTGTTGCTAAGCTGCCTTGAAGTACTGGAGACATTCAAGATTGAATTACATCTGGGTTGAGAGTAGCAAATGTACAATTTTATTTCGCCAAATTACATAAATATTGCTTCTTGAACTAGAATGGTAAGTCATTTGATCCACAGTCCAGTAATTCAGATCCACTTGACCATCACACTAAGGTTTAAATACAATCCAAATCCACTGTATTAAAGAAAAATAGTAAAAATCTCAAAAGATCCCCCTCTCCTCGTTAAAGGTCGGACAAATTATTGTTATCACTTTACTTAACTTTCTACTTCAGCCTACTAGAAGTATTCATAACTTACAAGATAAATAATGCACCTACAAATTTAAATTATCATCTTTTTTCCACAATAAAAGTGAATCACACTGCAATCTTTCTATGCAAATATAATATATGATGCAATATAACATACCAGTATATTTCTTTTTGTTAATCCCATCTAAAACACACTTTTGAGGAGGCTCATAAGTTTCAACTGAGGCAAATAGTAATGAAACATACACATCAAAAATCGAGCCAACTAGGGCTTATGATCAACCCAGAACACAAAGCTATAAAATGAGTCAAACTACTCTCTGACTTAGCTTACTTGGTAAGATCTGGAGCCCTCTGAACTTGACAGTTGAAGTGCCGATACCTCCTGACTTGGTCGAGACAATGACATCACCAGGGCCCTTACAGTTGGTTGTTCTACAGATGATTTTACTGGGTGAGATCCACTCTGCTAGGAGCGTAATGTTGACTCCGCAAACAATGATACCTGGAAATCATATTGAAAAAATACATGAGGATGAATGAAAATAACGTCTCTCGTTTTAACTAGTTTTAACTGTAATTACTCCTATGATTGTTTGTAAAAATGTGATTATGAATCATCAATAAAACAAATATATATTTTTTTTTCCCTTCAAATAACAACGTCTCTATACTACAGTAGAATTAGATCAGCTATAACATGGGCCTTTACAGTTCTACCGGTGATCTAACTAGGCAAGATCCATGCAGGCGATGCAGCTACATGTACACAAACTGTTACGGTACACCTGAAGATAACATATCCTACATAAAAATATCTGACTCAAATTTTTTTTACAAACCAAATATGACATGAATTTTACAAGTCTTAGTATCATCATTTATTCTATATGGAATGAACTCATGTAAACAAATAAAGAATTATGGCACAACTATGGGTTTGGGGATTGGGCTTGATTATGTTTCTCTCTCATTGTTTTCCATTTGAGGACACCAGAGATCAAACATAAATGATTCACATCCCTGCACTTTTCCAAAATTTGCCAAAATACTAAAAACTCAAACTCACAACTTTGCTAGTTACCAAGCACATCATCTAGTTAATCACTTTCATTCAGTAAGAAGCCATATATTCTACAATGTAAAGTGTTTAAAAAGAAACCCTTCATCTACAATATATATATATATATATGTTTCAAAATAAAAATTTCTTTCATAAGGCCTAACAAAAAATTATCCTGAAATCTACTATGGGCTTTTAAAAGAAGTATTTTTCTTTTTACTGTTTTTTAGAGAAAAACATGTATTAAGGCATTCAAAACTGAGAAATATCAGCCCAAAGAGGGAGTAAAAAATATTTTAAAAGTATTTTTTTAATAATTATTTTTAAAAAAATCCTGACCAACCGACCCATGTTTTGGCACGTAAAGGACAATACAACATCTTTTTTTTTTATAGGCCTAATAGAAGACTTTACTCACAGAAGACATCTTTTTCATTGAATCCCAGATTTTCTCCTCTGATGGTGAGTTTGGTTCCTGGCGGGCCCTCCTTGGGGGATAGACCAGTCACCTTAGGAGGGTCACGGAACTTCCTTGACTGCATCCTCACTGCTACCAGTTATCTGTAAGGGGAAGGAAAAGAGAGATTCAAGATCAGAACTGTAATGGTATAGTAACAGATATGTATGGGCAAGGTCCATAGAAATTGGTGAATTTGTGTTCCACAGGTTGCCAAGTGTAAAGAAATAACCCAAACAATTTGAGAACCCAAACAATTTAATAACCAAGACAATTTAATAACCAAAACAATCTAATTACCAAACAAATTTACGAAAATAATAATTATAATATCATAATCCATGATTTTGCATCCAATTCAAGCTGCCAAATATAGAAACAAATATCACAATTAATAATAGAATCTTTGATGAAGTTAGTAACATGTAGGATAATATAGCCTTGAACAATTGGACGGAGAAAGGATTTGGTTACAAAGATTTTTGTTAGTACCGTAGTCATGCTGAAAGAGTTTTGTTCCATGCACTCTGCACACATCATGGACCAGATGTTTGGAAATCCTTACCAAATTTGATAAGGCATTGTTCATCTCTCTATTCTTTTAAAGCATCTCTTAAAAAAACTCTCATATCGAAGTACAGTCAAACCTGCTTTAGTGACCACCTGTCTACAACAAGCACATGTTTTGTTTCCCTTGAAAATGGTTTCTCATTGAAACATGTACTAAAGGAACTAGTCTACAAAGACCTGTCTACAAGGACCACTTTTTGTGTATCCCTTGGGCGGTCGCTGTAGACAGGTTTGACTGTACATGTATCTACATCTACATAACTGCATGATTTCAACATGCAGTAGGCAATTATCATTGATATCTCAAATTTTGGTCACTGTATTGCAACTCATGTTTGCATATTTCATATTCTTTTTTGTATTCTTTGTTTCCTTTATTGAAAAGACTAACAACTGATCGCAATGATAAACAAATGCGATGTAATCGAGGGCCGAGGTCTCCCTTCATTTTGAAAAACGACATAAAATTAAAAAATTGCGGAACATAGCTGAAGACGGTTGGCCTAATCGGTAAAAGTAGGCTCAATTTATCTGCAAAACCAAGGAAATTTTCATCAACAAAACTTGTGAGTTCCAATCGTTAATTATTTATCATCATTTATTCATTAAATTATATCATTTGAAAGTATCATAGTTCATACAGCAGGTTTTACAAAATATTGTGTGAATGTACTGCAGTACAGTGCAGTGTTGCCCGTCAGCCAGGGTAGTAATGCCCCGGCCCCCCCACTCAGTGTTATTTAGGGTACGCGTATGCTTGTACCCTCTTTTTGAAAAGACCCCCTATCTGAGTACTGCCAACATTTCCGAACCCCCCTTTCGCGGGCTTTTCACGGGCTTTTCCTGCCTTGGAGACCCCCCTAAATCCGGAACACTGCTCGATGTACCCCCTATCTCAGGACATGCAGACACCCCCCCCCCCCCACTCATCTCAGATAAGCTGTCATTACTGGTTGGCACTTCTTCAAGTTCTTCTTCTTGATAATTTTGAAGCACAATTTTTTTTTAGGGCTTTTATATTACACCATATCACAGACACTGATAACATGTAGGGCCTTGCATCTCAGATTTAACATTGTTAAACGATCCCTTTAATACACAGCCAGGATAGTATTAGTAATGCAGCTGTGTGTGAACTAGGGTAGCCTACACTACAGTACAAAACTGTCTAGATCCAAGTCCCACATATTCATTTTCATGGGTGTAGGAAAA
This sequence comes from Strongylocentrotus droebachiensis, assembly GCA_035222895.1. Classification (NCBI taxonomy): domain Eukaryota; kingdom Metazoa; phylum Echinodermata; class Echinoidea; order Camarodonta; family Strongylocentrotidae; genus Strongylocentrotus; species Strongylocentrotus droebachiensis. The sequence goes on from JAVYIG010003703.1 coordinate 179,003, forward strand.
TGAGTTTGAAAGTGTTACTATTGCGATCAAGCTATAGGGCAAACTACTCACCTGAATGTGCCACCCTGTGAGCCACAGGTAGACAGCCACAATATCCACAACTAGGAGACTGGGTCCTGCTCAAAGACGTCGCAATCATGACAAGTTTGGCACGCCTCATACCCCATCTTGATGCCCCGGCTTGATGCCGAGCCTAGCCCGATTTGCATGCTGAGCGCTAGCGTGCAGCTAGCGGATGCGCCGTACAGACTATACGTTCTGTTGTTATCTCTCTCTTTCTCTCTCTCACACAGATTTTGAGAAGTTCGTACTGCCGCCGTACTGGGACGGGAGTGCATGGGACTCAATGTTTTTAATTTTCATAATGAAATAATCCTGAATGAGCTTTCAAAACTAGCAGGAATTTCTGAAATCTGATCGCGGGATTTCATCAATTTTTCTATGTTCAACTTCAAGATATTTTATAACCCCCTTTTTTAATTACAAAGAGATGAGAGAAAAACACCCCCTTTTTAAAGAAATCTCCGGGTGAAAGTCAAATACACCCCCTTTTTTTACATTTCTCGGGCCGGACTTTGTGGCACGAAAAGTACCCCTTTACCGGACATTTTGGCAACACGCATGCGGTCATTTCGAAACCTGAGTGGGGGGGGGGGGGGGGGGGGGCCGGGAGTAATGCGATGCTGTGCATTGTGTGCGCATACATTACAGGAACCTCAAGCCTCAAGTTCCTTAGGCCAGCCAGCGTAGCTAGCGTAGATACGGGAGGTCTACACTGCAGCTTTGCCTTTGCAGCCGGTTGTGCTCAGCTTTAAATGCTTCTTTTGAGAGAATACATACTTAAAACCAATGGTAAATACATATATATGTAATAACAGCGCACTTATACTTATAGGCCTAGTGTAAATTATTCAAAATTTGCTTACCTTATACGTTTTCTGAGCCCGAATTTGATCGGATGATCGCCTCCCAGATTTCCCGGAAGTAAATAAAGAGGGGTGCATACTTAGATTAGGGTCAAGTCTTATTGTTTTTCCTTGAACATTACAATGCAAAATCTATATCATAATTCCACATCTCGAGATCATGGTCATTCTAATAAAAATATCAATATTTCCCGATTTTATATTCGATGTATTTAAAACTGTATTTGGGGATCAGTTAGCACAGTGACAAACCTTTAAACCTATTAAATCTTTTAATAAGACTAGACTAAAATAACAGTAATGAAAATCATAATGATATTATATATAATCATAATAAAAAAAGCTTTGATGACAATCATTTTGTAAGGCTCGTCACCAGCTCCTCCTCGTAAATTTAGACCATGAGCGATACTGGTAGGGGCGGAACCATAATTATAAAAAGGGGGAACACTGCCCACATTACATTAAAAAGTGTATAGTTCCCGCCCAATCAGGGCCGGGTTATCTGTTGTTTGTTTGTTATGTTTGTTTTCACCTTTTTGTGTATGTACTCAACTTCTAAAGGTAGCAACATTTCAAATGAGATATATACGGGGAGGCTGTTGGTGAAGGAGTATTCTGGATTTTTCCAAAATTGAATTTTAAAATCATATACAATATTATAAAGTGTATACAATTATAAAGAAAAGGTGATTTTAACCATAAAAGGGTTAGCTCCCGCGAAGCATTTGACAGACATTATGGCGAAAAACCAGGCGCGGATCTATGGGGGGGGGGGGGGTGGGGGGCGACGGGACCACCCCCCCCCCCCGACCCCCCAAAAAAACTTCTCACTAATAGGGGGGGATTGCTCTTACCCCCCCCCCCCCCTTCGCTTATTCACCGGCTGGCTAAGTCGCCGCTAAATATTTTCTCACGGATTGCCCCCCCCTCCTCTTGCCGCCGGTTGGATCCGCCCCTGCGCCACTGTCTTCACTGAACTTCACCAATTCACCAATTACAAACAGCATTGACACTTAATCGCACGGCTATCCGGCCAGCTCAAAGGGAGATTAAGTAACGGTAATGATAATAATCCGCCTGTTGTTATACAAAATTTCTCTGTCATTTCTGTTTCATTCAAGCACGCGTGTGCACCATCTCCACTCTCCATCAGATTATTCAGGGAGTCCTCCTATCAAGGTAACCGTGACTCCATAGAACCGAACAAAAAGGGGGAGAGTAAATGCACACCAAGCGAAAAACATGTAAAGATGTATTTTGCATCAGATGGCAAACTTTTCATCGAAGAGTATTATTGTCTCCCTTTTCACCCCTCCTCGAAAAATAAATACATATCGTGCTATACAAGTCTATATATTTTTAAGCTGTATGTCAATATTTTTCTCTGAACTGTAACCGCGCGGGATCAAGCTGAATATCATGGGAGATTAAAATAGGAGTCATGTGGCTTTGGTTTGTTTATAATTATTGAACCACAACCATTTTTGTTCCATGCACTTTCATCAGATTTAGCTAGTGTTTATAATTTTCCCCTAATGATAATAATCATGATCAAATTGTTCAACACTCTGGAAACAGCAGCCCTTGGAGTATATAGTTTTGTCAAGCATAAAGGTACGGTGAGTAATTTTGTATTTCAAAATGATTAAAAATTATACTTAAATGTGCTATTTAAAGGATTTTCAAATAAAGACGCTAACATCTATAAAATAATTGTAAGTTTATAATTCTCGAAAATAGAAGCTGATGCAAAGTTCAATTGTTAATAGCTAACTTTGTTCATGGTTTGGTTGTCCTCCAAAATGAGGGTTTTGGTGAGTCAAAATATACCGCTTTTACATAGAATTAAAATATTGATATGTTCTTCCATATTAGTTCCAAAAGAAATCATCGACAAATATTTATAAGTAACTATATTCAAAATAATTTTAAAATGTGCTTAGTGTTACGCTAATATTTGTATTATACTTTGCAATAATGGTATATAAGGATATTTTAATTTGTAAGTGTAAACAAATATGCACAAATTAAATGCATTCAAAATGTTTATGTTTTTTTAGGGAACATTCATACCCTTAGATGTAAGAGGTGAAGACGGCTTGGGTGCGACTGCATGGGGCTGCAGCCCAAAGCCCACGAGAAATTTGAAATTATCAATACAATGAGAAGGTGTCTTTGAATTCAATAACGACTTTGTGTATTAATTTTGATGATGGATTATGCTTTCACGTGTTAAGATTTTCTCGCTCGCCTAGCGGGCTCGTCCTGCAAAAACTGGAAGGTTGACATTCGGGGCGAGAGAAACAAGCCCCTATTTTACCGTGCCCCTATATTATACGCATTAGGGGCTTATATAATTTTACACAAAAATAAATATTCGTTGACATTATCATTTTGTAAAAAGGTGAGCCACACAACCATAACTTGAAGTTACTTGTAGTCAGGCGCGTACGCAGGGGGGGGGGGTTGGGGTTAACCACCCCTTGAGTTTTTGTATGTTTATGTTTTGTGTATGTTTTTTTGGAAACCCCCCCCCCCTTTTGATTTTTTTTTTGTGTGTCTTCTTTGTGTCCTCTTACCCCCCCCCCCGCTTATTCAGTGGCCGATTTTAACCCCCCCCCCCTTGAAAAAAATGTAGCTTGTAGTGCATCTACAGGGGTACACTATCGAGTTCAAGGTTGCTCATTAGGATTAGCCTCTAAAGAGTGACTCGTTTCGAGCAGAGCCAACAAATGGCATTGTCTAATCTTACATGACTATATTTATTAATCTTGACAAAGAAATGAGAATGATTCGCGGATATTTTTAACTCTTCTTCAGACACTCCAAACAATGATTGGATAAACTTCTCATCACAAAACACGCTGACGCCGAGAAAAAACAATGTTCAGGTGGATGCATCAGATGCCTCCATACTTTCCCTGGGATTTACCACAACCACCACTACCACTACCACCACCAACAACAACACCGTCACAACCATCAGCACCAGCCACACCTCTTCTACCACCGCAACCACCACCGCTACCACCTCTTCCCTTCAAGATTGCTCCTATTTCTGGATCCAATGAAAATGGAGGTAAGAGTATTTTAACTATTTTGTGTTTTTTAAAACTTGATTTTCAACATTTGTGTTGATTATGTTTATAGGGGCGGGGAGGATTAATTGGTATACGTTATAATATACGGTTAATGGACACAGTTGCAGATCAAGGATCAGTTAGCCACTTCGTTGAGTTCAGTGGAAAAATAATTATCATATTTCAACAACTCATCGACCATTCGTATCTTAGGGGAAGGGGTGGATGTAACTTTTTTTGTTTTAATGGTCGACGAATTTCTTTGGTCAAAAAAGGTGAAATGAGTTGATAGTCTGATAGAGGAGGGGGCAATTGCATGGGCACTGAGCAGGCAGAGGCTTTGACAGAGGGAGCGAATAACTGCCCCCCCCCCCCATGTCGGAAAGGATAATGTTCAAAATTTAGTGACCTAGAATCATGTCTATTCAAATGTATACAGTAATATTTACTCGATTTCAGCTTTTGTACCTTTAATCCACCAAGGAAAACTATTGATGATGATGGTGGTGGTGGCGGCGGCGGGGATGATGAGGATGATGATAATAATGTTATCAAACCTGCATGTATTATTATTGTCCAAATTACGAAGTCAAATTTATATTTAACAGAAATCGGATTCATCGCTACAGAACAAGAACCAACCAGCGTATTCCATCGGATAGAATTCATCATCTCCGTATCCGTGATCTCTGCCGTGCTCATCATCTTGATCGCCGTCGCTGTCATTCTAGCCGTCGTGGCGCGAAGACGGAAATATGAGGCTGAAAGGCGCGCGAAGAGACTGCAGATGAAGCGAGCTTCGTCCGTTCATCGTTCGTTCCATATGACTTGTCTACACAATGATATGTATAGGTTCAGACCGGATTTTGATGAAATAAAATCCAATGCAATTTGATTTTTTTTGTTGTAAATTATGAATAGAATAGGATGTTTATGATATATTTCCACTTGTATACAGAACCGTCTTTCGTCCTATAATAATACGAATTTGCTTCAGATAAATTTCCTTCCCAGTTCTCATTCTTAAAAGACTCATTATTTTTCGACTGCTTTTTTCAACAATTATTGGTTTCAACAATAATAATTATTACAGCATGACTCTATGTTTTCGTGGTATAGTCCTATAATAATTCTCCAAAAAACAAGTATAAAATTCAATTCAATTCTATTTTCAATTCTATTTATTTATCATTCAACATGCAAAAAAAAAATACATGTATAATCATAACAATCATAGTTGATAGAATAATAGATATTAGGATACCTTAAAAAAAGGACAAGGCTTGTAAAACAAATAATAACTTAAGGGTACAAATCAAATAATTATAATTATTATTAACCAACCTATACAGACACCATGACCCCCGCCATAATAGTGAGAATACATTGTTCGAAGGCCTAATCATGTCTTTTTATGTCAGATAAGTAATTTCTTTTCGAAAGGCTTTCAGATTAATTGATATTGCAGTAATGTCTATCATGTACACTGTAGTATTAAATACCATTTCCCAGTGGAATGGATATATATTTATATGTCATTGCACATATACGATATGACATCAGAGTGCATTAAAGGATACCCTCCCCTTCTTCTTTTTCTCTCAAAAAGAATGACTGTTTATCATAGTCAGACTGGCAGTATTATATATACCAGGTCATGTATAGTTCCAATTATTTATCAAATTCCCATAACAACATTTATTTAGTGCATACAGTAATTTACATGATATAGTGTATGAGGATGAATAAATTTCATAGAATTGTTTGTCAGTATTTGTCATTGGAGTTGTACATGTATAATGATCTTCTTTCATCAGTGAATCGGCTTAAGTTAAACCTTGTTTCGCTAATCGAGCTATTTTATTTTCACAAGATTTTTTGTTTGTTTTAAAGAAGTAAAAGAAGTGTATATTATGGGAACCACCCATACATCCCCATCCCCAATAAAAAAAAAAATCATTTTCCGTATATTGATATGATTTTATTCTAAAAAAAAAAAGTGTATTTACTCCCAACATGTGGGAGAGTGCACAAGGGCCGGGTCCGATGTTTCTTGTCAAAATTATCTTACTTCCCTGTTACTAAATCAGCGAGCGAAACAAGGAAGACAACTTTGAGTTGACAGTTGTAGCAGTAATACTGACTATAGCTGCCCGAAAGAAGAGAGGGTTGCCAGGATCACGGTGGTTCTAAATTTTGACTGCTGGTATCGATGCCCATCGGGCCACTTAGACAGAGATGTGCCTAAAGAGAGGGAGAGGGAGCGACGAGAGAGGGAGAGAGAAAAAGAGAGAGAGATAGATGAGGGGGGGGGGGGGGGGGAGGGGAGGGGCCGGGATAGCACTGCCAGGATCTCTTTCAGTTCATGCGTTCAAAGAAAATACAGCGCTGTTGCAATTCAGATTTTATGGGATATTTTTTTTGGGTTCTAAATTGCTAATTGCTCCATTTTTAATCCTTCACTTATAAAATGTACACCACGTGCGATAGAGCGAAAAGGGTTGAGTTTGTTAAAATGCCTGGAGCGGACAAGTAAAATACAAACCCAGTGGCGGATCCAGAGGGGGGGGGGGGGGGGGGGGGGGCAGGGGGCACGTGCCCCCTCGGCCAAAAAAAATATGTTAAAATCAGCCCTAAATTCGCCAAAAATATACCGAAAAACAGGGGCGTGCCCCCCCCGGCCAAAAAAAAAAT